>OX401420.1:13170160-13537660 GCA_947846245.1 Cerastoderma edule
TAAATAGTTTAAGTCCATCTAAACCATGTTTCAGCTACGTTACGACGTTCATTGGTTCACTAGTACTATACCAGGGGCCCGTTTTACTAAACAACTTACGGAAAATGTTTGCGTAAGTCATAATTGATTAACATGGATAATATCTTCAATGAAAGTACAATATTGCAATGTGACACGTCATTGGAAGCGTCTCGGAGAGACGATTCCAATGATGTGTTACTTTGCAATATTGCTTTGCCAAATATTGAAATAAAAGGACTTGTTGTTTTAGACATACGCAAATCTTAAGCGTAAACTGTTTAGTAAAACGGGCCCCAGGACTCTTAAATACATTACCAAAAGACAAACCAAGAATTCAGAAGTGTCGAGGAAGGTCTCACTCGGGACCTAAGTAGTTCCAAGACCGCAAACTATATCACCGGGTCATACAGGACCCTAAAACCTATGTTAAACTTTATTTTACATCAATTGTGAAACAAGTTCTTACAATTTATCCCTCTCGATTATGCCAACTGTGCATATAACCAGTACTTGCACCGAAAGTGGCTTATAGAAATCTTGTGAATTGGACCCTATAAGTCACGTCATTCGAACCCAAGACCATCGTGTGCAGAGGCCGACGCTCTACCTATGGACCGGTGAGACGAGGTTAGCAATGGTATAGATGAAAAGTTGTTGACAATGGTGCTGAACCACCTCGAAACAAACAAATGTCACCTGCATGAAAAGAATATGAATTTCCATTCTTTGTGCACATTGGTTAACTAGCTACATAACAAGTTGTGAAACTTCTCAATCGATAACAAATAAGGCTGGTGCGGTTATCGTTGCAGTTATAAGTTGACTGTTTAACAACACAACACTGAACAATCACAACGTTTAACGTGTGTTTAAAATACAATATTTTAGAGATGTTTTAAAAGTAATGTTTAAAATACAGATACCACTCAATTCGGCAATATATCTGTTTTAAACAATTGTTTAAACATTTCTACATCCGTCTATAACTTATATACCGTACTTAGATTAAACATACATATAGCAAATGACGCGTGTTTGTAAACGCAATAGTGTGCATACGTTTGATAAAGACGAGTTTGTGAAATCTATTACTGGAAAATAATAAAAAAGCTTCTTCAAACGAGAATTTTACCATTTCCGACACTATTTTCTCTTCAATAAAAAAACCCATCATACAATCTTATCACGACTTTATTTGTTATCTGAGCAATGGACGATAAATACGATCACGATTAAGGTATATTTAAGTTATATTGTTATATTAAAATCATTGCGGCAAATATGGTACATTGCTCATTCAGAGCAGTTTGCACGTATGCCAAAGTTGTTTCTAAAATATTCTGAAGCAACTGCGTTAATGTTTATTATTTGTGGTAGACACACAAATTGTGACAAAGGTATTCTCATTTCATCACGAGCAGTTAATACTTTTGCCATAATGATCTCTGGGGTCTTTCGAAGCAGATACATACACAAGAGTAAGGTAAGGTAAAGTAAAGGGGTTATAAGAAAGCTGTTGAAAATATTAAAAGCAAATTATAGTAAGTAACTCACCATTTTGGATTCGAAGCTTTCTAGAAATCCAATGCAATTTATCGATACAATCCTAGTTACACCATAAACGCGGCGTTGAAATATATCTAAAATATATATATAGTACGATTTAAACAAACCAACTCCTCTCTGAGTTCAAATAACACCGGTCTTTATAAAATATCCATTAACAGTATTTATTTACCGGCTGCACAGGGATCAATTTTCATTGGTTAAAAACGGTGCCGTTCGTCCCCTAAATACTTCGAATCTAAAAACCAAATAAGTCGGCGATAGTCTGGTGTTGAGCAGAGAAGTAATTAAAGCCTCAACGCATTACTCGATAATACCTCGCTTTTCTATTTTCTGCATCTGCTGCACAAGATGGTAGTACCGTATGAGCAATTTATCATTTCGTTACAATATTTTTCTCAATGATACATAGCCTTTCTCTTTACTGGTTCTTCTTCTTCCTCCTGTCAATGTACAGCACTCATTTTTGAGTATTATTGCACATGTTCGCTGGTTTTCTACCAGTACTAGACTTGGAAATGTGTCTTGCCTAAGGACACTCAGCCTTCAGGGATCGAACCTGGGGTGACCGGTCTCTACTCCTGTAATTTATCATTTTGTTACAATAAATTCTTACCCAATTGTTCGATCCTCGATAACGAGTATCTATTTCTTTGTAAAGTGTCATTTGGCAAGACACATCTCCTAGCCTAGTACTGGTATGTCGTCCAGGGAACATGTACAATAATATTCAAGACCGAGCGCTGTACATTAAAAAGTCAAACCAATGCCTAGGTGCGTTTTGTAAATGCCAAACCAATGCCTAGGTGCGTTTTGTAAATGCATGGTATTTCATGCTGTCTTTAGTCGTTTAATTCCATTTTCAATTTGGCCCAGTCTCAAATTTTCATATATCGGGGAATTGGTTGCTTCGTATTGCAGTGCAAATCGGGCAAACCAATGTTGTCATGTGTTTTCCTGCACAGGCTAGCGCTGTGTATCGACTTTACCACTATGATCATTCAGAATTTAAAATGTTGCCTAAACTTGAGAAATAATTCAGTTTCAAATGAGAAACAATGCATTAATGAACAGTTACTTTTCCAACCAGTTTGTTACGAGTTACTCTTCTAACATGTTTGTTACGAGAAAGAAACTTTTCCGAATTTCAAATAGAAAAAAAACTTTAGAAATAATTCAGTCTCAAAAGAGAAACAATGCATAAAGGAATAGTTGCTATTCTAGCAAATGTGTTACAAGTTACTCTTCTAACCAGTTTGTTACGACAAAGAAACTTTTCCGAATTTCAGATATTGCCTAAAATTCAGAAATAATTCAGTCTCAAATGAGAAACGATTCATTTAGGATTAGTTACTATTCTAACCAGTCTGTGACGAGTTACCTTTCTAACCAGTTTGTTACGAGAAACTGTTTTTTTCTTTCTCATAGCAGCGGGCTGCTAATCTAGTTAAGTAGCTGCGAGTGTCCATACTTTAAAGTATTGGTAAAACTGTATCTGTCGGTTTTCGGGAAAATCTCGCGTATAATACTTCGCAGAAGTAATGTATCGATCGTGATAAGCGACATTATTTTCTCCATATCTGATCCGGATTGGCACATTTCCGAACAAAAAGTATGTTATTATACCTTATAGACTTCGTGATATATTCTAATAACCCCACGAGGCGAAAGGATTCTGGTTTGATCGGAGTTTACACTCGGTGCAAGCACGGTATCTATAATGTTCGTCACGTTGCGTTAAGCCATAGAATACTTGGTAATTTTCTAAATTTGGATTTTTATGTCGTCTGCTTTCATAAACCTTAGATATCTGCATAAATTTGTTGAGAGAATATACTCAGAGTAGCAAACAGGTTGAATCACAGGCCAGGCTCCAATTTACTTTAAGGCTGGCCTGGATCTAACCTGTTTGCATACGCATGAAACCGCTCCAGCACTATAAGGGTTAAAGGGGATTTTGGCGCGAGGCGACCTTTCGTACAGGCCACTATTTGCTTGAGCAGAAAAGTCTTTTTAGCGTTATATTTGCGGAATCATTTATTGAGCACTCGAGAGTAAACAGCAATTGGTCTGTCCAGGAAATGTCAATCGGTTGAGGACTTATTTATAGCCGAAAGCATTATTCCCTTACTCCATGGTAGGCAGAGAGAGGTCCTTGGTGAAGAGTGTACATCGGCTTAGGAACTAGAGGGCCTTCGGTTCGTTAATAATTGTGTGCATATGGTGCTTTTTCATCAATACGCAGTCGCTGCGATTAGTGATTATATCCTTGGGAAGAGCGTCGGCTTCGGACGAGAGGGACTTGGGTTCGTTAAATAACTGGGTACACAAGGTGATTTCCCATTAATCCATATTCGTTGCGAGTACTGAGTATGTCTTGTGGAAGAGTGTCGATTTTGGAACTTCGGTCTGGTTCGTTAATAGCTGGATGCGCGGGGTGACTTTTCATAAACCAGCATTCGTTGCTAATACCAATTTATTCCAAAACACTTGGACACATAAAAAACTGTTTCTATTTAGGAAAATGTCCATAACTTTTCCAATACGTTTCAACACAAAAAGAGCTGCCTCTATTTAAGAAAAGGTTGACAAATGTTCCAAAACATTTGGCCACATAAAGAGATTCTTCTATTTAGGAAAAGGTTGACATTTGTCCAAAATACATTGACACAGAAAGAGCTACTTCCATACCTTTCCCTATCTATGATAACAGTATCATTTTTTTTACAGTATTGTAACAATTGAACTTGGTTGTAAAAATGTATGGTGGGACATTAGGGTCAATATGGTACCATCAAATTACCTATTTAAAAAAAACAAGAATTTATCATAACGACAAAACAGTATGAACGAAACATAGTATGAGATGTAAGTGAGAAACCATTGTGACCAAAGGAGAATAAGCCATTAGTTCTTTAATCACGATGCTTTCATAAGATTTCCTCTGCAAGTGCGCCCAGGCATGACATAATTATGAAGAAATTGGTAACTGTCTAATTCTAAGTGTGAGACCACTGAAAACAAGCCATTCCAACTGTCACTGGCTTAAAAAGAACGATGTGCAAATTTAGCGAGGTCGTATCAAGAAAAAATACAACCGGCACAATTTAATTGAAATATTGCTTAAAACTGAACCCCATTCTAAGCCAATGGTAACAAATAACTCAATGCGCACATCTAAAGTACACTGGTCGAGTGTTAAAGCGTTTACAACCAGGAAGGCTTTGCGTTTAATCGATTCATATCAGCTTGCGCATTTTGCGCAAAATATGATTGATCAATAATTTCACACGCTTAACACATTACCACTTAACGCCACATGCTTGTGGTTTGCAGCAGACGACCTTCATAAAGCAATGTGGCAAAAGGAGAAGTCACAAGCAATTTCTCTTTTTGCCAAAATGCTTTTTCAATCTTTACACATATCACAGCAGCAGAACTGATATGTTTTGTACATGATTGTAAAGCTTTTCTAAAGTCGTCTGCTTCAAGTAAAAGAAAAATGTCGTCTGCATGTGTTGAAGAGTTAACTCCTTAAATACTCTACAAACCTCACTTTGCCGTATCCGCTGCAGAATACCCTGGAAGGCACTGTGGCAAAAGGAAATATTGTTCCTAACGAGCAAATGAGCCTTTTCTCATTAATTGTTTATTCCGAATATCATAAAGAAATTGCAGTTTGCGCGGAATTCGTCTGATTTGTAATTTCATATGCTTAACCCTTACTCTACAATACTTCATTAAGCCGCAATCGCTTCATAATACCATGGAAGGCACTGTGACAAAAGGAAATGTTGCTCCTAATGAGCAAATGATCCTTTTGTCATGAATGGTTAATTCTCAGTATCATAAAGTAATTGCGGTTTGTGCGGAATTTGTTTGGTCGATCATTTCACAGGCTTATCCCTTTAATTACTCTACAAAACCTCACTAAACCGCATTCATCGCAGAATACCCTGGAAGGCATTGTGACAAAAGGAAATATTGCTCGAACATGTAATGAGCAATTGATCCTTTTGTCATGAATGGTTTATTCCAAGTATCTTACAGAAGCTGTCTTCTTTCCGTGTTCTTTTGCCGTCTGCTGTTGCATTCATATTGGACCAGTTACATGTTCCCCTATAATGAGGAATGGGTAAGAATGTCTATAAAGAGGATTATCGGAATCCAGCTTATCCGTACGAGGCTCTGTGTTGCACATGCAGACATTTATAGCCGCTTCTAAGAATTATGACTGATAACGTTGTATATTACCTGCAGAATTTCGATACATGCGTACATTTAACAGACGATTAAGGGGAGATAACGAAGTTTATACTGAAATATACCAATCCTAGATTGCGGTTCTGCAGGGTACCGTTTTACTAAACAGTTTACGCTTACGATTTGCGTGAGTCCAAAACAACAAGTCCTCTTATTTCAATATTGGGCGAAGCAAAATTGCAAAGTAACACATCATTGGAATCGTCTCTCCGAGACGCTTCCAATGACGTATCACATTGCAATATTGTACTCTCATCGAAAGTACTATTGTACATTGTACTATCAATCTGTATCAGTTATGACTTACGCAAATATTTTCCGTAAATCGTTTAGTATAAAACAGTACCCTGGTCCGTAGTAAGCCTTGTGCATGGTATTCATAAGCATTAGCCAGCAGTCTGTCTCACAAAAGATTCGAAATTTTGCAAATTTTTCTTAACCTTTGAATCTCAGGAGTAACTTTGTTTTTTAAAATGATAAATCCAAATGTGCCTGCGCTCGTGTGTGGATGGGGTCGTTTTTTCGTTTAGGCCTACCTATTTTCCAACTTTACCTTATTTCTTTTAAGTCGTGTTGACTCATGTAACCACATCATGGTCGTTTGACACCCAGGTTTCGTCCAGTCAAATCAGTATTTTCTCCAATGTAACTGTCTTGCTGATTTTTAAAGCTGTTTAGATTCGCTCCGTTGCACTATAACCTATTCTGGTAGTCCTTTCCTCTCTGCTAAGACCTAATACACAGTGAGAAAAGTTTTTCTTAGAAGAATACCCAGCATTCTAAAGGTTAAGTAACGGTAGCTATATGTTTGGATTTGTATGAGAGGTCGTCTCCAGGCTGACTTTCGGAATGCTTATGGATCTAACCGTTGGGCCAGTTCTAAGGACCAGTTAAGCTTTAAGATTTTCTACATCTATTGAAACAGGACATCGCGACATCAGATCTAGGTAACAATGAAAAAAGAGACCAGATATGGTTCTTGAGGTGACAATGGTTAGACAAGGCACGGGGTATAAAAAATATGGAGGACCACCCAAACTAGCTATTTAATGCATTCCTTCAATTTTTATTGTAACCAGTGCAAATTGAAAATAAGGAAAGAATGTAACGAATAGGGATTCAATATTATCTTGAGATGTTGTTAGAGAAACCAGTATGACAAAAATCAACAAAGTTATGAAGAAAGCACTTAGTATTTGAATTTCCATGTGCATCAAATGCATACATCCTCAATCAATTATCAACATAGCTTTTCATATAGATTGGTCACAATTAAACGTACAATAGGTGCGTTCCGGATTTATTAATAACAATTTGATTGTTGATATTACGTGTATAACATTTTTTTATGACTAGGTTTTTTTTTATCTCAGATTCTTGTCGTCTAACGTAAGAGAAAAAAAATACTTCGCGTTGTAGCCTAACTGAAATAAAGAAGACAATGCTTTTTTTCCTTACATGTCTACTGGATAATTAATTGTGATTTTAAAAATGAAAACAAAAACAGACGATTTAAAATTGCATGATATAGGCTTATGTATGTTTACCTTCATATAATCGGACATATTTCCCAATGCAAAGGAAATATCTTGTATATAACACGTGTATACATCTGCCTGAGTGTCTGTTTTTGTAAATGCTTAGGCTAATGCCAATGTGAGTGTCTGTCGTTTCGTCTGTCTCTGTGTGTACACGTCTGTCTCTGTTTTTGTGACTGTATGTCCGTCGTCCGTCTATCTTTCTGTCAATCTTAATGCATGTCTGTACTATATACATATGGTTGAGTATTTGTCTATAGACTATGTGTGACTGTCAACGTATGGTTGGGTGTTGTGTGTCCGTGCGTCCGTCCGTGTGTCCGTTCGTCCGTCAACTTGTGTGTTTGTTTATCATTGTTTGTGTGTGCATGTTTGATTAAATATCTGTCAGTGTATCTTTTATGTACTTGTTTGCGTGTGTGTCTTTCTTTGTGTATGGTTGTCTGTCTGTGTGGCAATGTCTGTACAGTTCTGCGTTCATCTGGAATTGTTTACGCGATTATCTCCCTTGAGTAAAACGTCATCATGGCGGACGTAGAAGCGAAGGTGTTGAAGTGCAAAGATTATTTGCTTGCCGACCTTGATGACTCAAAGGTTGGGCACTTTTATTCAAATACATGGCAACATATCAAGTTCATTTGTTATAACTGAGCTGTTCAGGCCTCAAAGTTTGATAAAACCTCTGCAATTGGTAAATCAATCGGTCACGTAATCGGTTTTCGCGACCGTCGTGACATTTGACAGGTGTTTTGTTCGATTGTCAATAGAATCTATCAGTATGCAGGCATTGAATATTTGGCATTCGTTTGATGTAATTCAAATAGATTGTCATTAATCGAATGCTTCGTTTTTTGTAAGGTAATTCAAACTGCTCACCCTCTGAGTGGACCGGTTATGACACGGATGTTTTGTCAACAAAGACTTGAAACGACAGATGGTTCTTGTTTGAATGCTCAGATGTTTTGTATTTTTAAGCAAGGAAACATAGTTTGCCATTTGCAATCCAATAACTTTAGAAATCGACATATCAACCATTCTTGACACGTTGTGTTTTTAAATTGAAAACTGACATAAAAAGAATGAAAAAAGAAATCAGTCTCAAAGATAATCAACATAGCTCTAGATGTCAAATGACATATATGTTCCCTTACAGGGCTTTTTCATCCATATATATTTTTCATGTTTTATGACAGTTGCCTATAAATGGCACTTTCCAAATTGGCAGTTTCTTTAAAATTATGCAGTTTTCCCCAAACCTGTTTTTCAGTGTTGGGGGAAGAGGGTCGGGTCCCATTAGAGGGGAAAATTTGCGCATTCAAGGGGGAAATTTCTATGCTTAGCAAGTAACTACAAAATCAAGTTTTAACACTATTATTCACCATACATAGAGAGAACATCAACCTGTTATGTTCAAAGTTCAACATTTCTTGATTACAATTGAATTACACTTCTAAGAGGGGAATTTTTCAAATATTTGAGGAAAAATATTTACTCGAGAGATGAGGGAATGGGGCTGAATCTTGCCGAATATTTCATTAAAAAAACACAGGAAGCATATGAAACCAAACAAAAACAAATAAACAATGAATAAGAATACTACATACATATATCATGTTACAGGGTCAGGATTTTGGAAATGGTATGAAAATCAATATTATCTTCATGGTTTAAAATGATCCATTCCTTGTAGCACGTATAACAGAGTACTGTAAACAACCACACAAGTAATCAAATGTATCAAATATTCTGTCTATTTCAGTTGCTCTACGTCCTAAAGAAGCTTTCAACGTTAGACATAGACATAGATATCCTTCAGGTAACTTGTTTTTTGTTTATTTTGTTTTTCCATTAATTTAAAGAATTAACTATCGAGCGCTATAGAATACTTGGATATCTTAACAGTGCTGGGCTACAAAATGTGTCTTATGGTAAAATAATTGAATCACTATAGGAAATTAAAGCTGGGTTGGCCAGTCTCTTAGTAAGTTCCCTATCAACATCACAGATCCTGCCTTTTGCAGCCAACCTTTCACTTAACCCATTACCAAACAATGACGACATTTAACCACTTTGTTGCAGACGACTCTGGAAAACTTTGTGGGAAAAGGAGAAATCTGCTCCCTAAGAGCAATTTCTCCTTTTCCCACAAGGTTTTCTGCTCTATCTGAAGAATATTTTTCAATTTCATCACATTTTGAAATGTCGTCTGCAAACTCTTTCAACTTGGGACAGTCGAAAATTTGTCGTTTGGAAAAGGGTTTAACCACTTCCCCCATGTCCAATTTTGGACTGTTCTAATGATTAAAGCACTATCAGATGTCAAAACATAGTGCAAAGACACTGTTGCTTTATGGTAATGGGTTGAAACCATAAAGGCAGTGGATAAATTGTTCAATAGGAGCAACATATTCCTGTGTGGTTTATAAAGCCTTCTTATCTATACCTGAGAAGGAAAGTCAGGTATTATAGATTTAATTGTAGAATCTTTTCATTTTAAAACGATTTTAGGTACAGGAGAATTAAGTACAAAGTTTTAATTAAGAAAAAAATAGACATATGTATTTTGCTGAATTATCATGGACAATAAACAATAGATATCAACCATTGACATTTTATTTGTAATCTGTCTTTTATTTTTACTTCTTTGGCTTGAAAAAAATAAATCCATCATCTAGAGAGATCAATAGCATTGTGAAAAGGTGTTACAGATATCACAATTATCTGATTTACTCAAATTTACACAATTTTCATTTTAAACAATAGTTTTTATTTGCAGAGACTTCATAGGTCAAACTAAGATGCATATATTGCTTAAGCTGACTTCTTTAAACCTATATTTTTGGTTATCATAAGAATTATCTTGAGTTGTCAGAACCCTTTTATGCATACCTACAGAATAGGATTGTCATATCTGTTTATGCCCAACTTAATAACATCCATGGAAAACAATCTATCTGTTAAAACCAGGCATTCTTAGGTATCTGAAATACTGTTGAAGTGATGTAAAGCATCCTATCTTTGATCATAAATCACATATATTTACATCAACTTTTGTTTAATTACAGAGCACCGCTATTGGCAAAGTTGTCAATTCCTTCAAGAAGCGAGATGGGATTGTCGCTGAAAAGGCAAGAGCCATTGTTGATAAGTGGAAGGCAATGGTTTCTAGGATCCAAGAGGAAGAACTGGCGAGAGAGCAAGATGAAGAGGTCAGTGAAACAGACATGCCTGAAAATCACAGAAACGACAGTGATGTAGATGAGACAGCTGATGATGATCATATGAAGCAGGTCAGAGCTGACTCGCCGGACGAGTATAAAGAAGAAGAAAGCCAGGAAACACATACGGCAGGTGACAGTCGATCAGATAGACATAGATCTGGTAGTCGTAGACCTTCAGATGGTATAGATGTAGAGGGTGAACAGCATCATGTCTCCAGATCTAAAGAGAGAGAGCACCATAGGAAACACAAGAAACATAAACGGTCACATGAAAGGAAACTCGAGTCACACAAGCGTGATAGGGATAAAGAACATAAGAAAGAACAGAGAGTTAAACAGGAGGATAGTGAAAGAAAGGATTCAAGCATGGAGGAGGATATCACTAGGGAAGAAATCAATAAACATGATGCTAAATTGAAAGAAAGGCTGCATTATGAAAAATCTAGACCTGTTGATAGAGAAACAACGAAACAAGAGCATAAAGATAGAGTTCATAAACATAAAGATAAGCATAGAGTTGATCCTCAAAAGGATGATGTGAAGAATGACCGTCATATTCATGTTAGCAGAGAAAAAGAACACAAGAAATACAAACCAATAAGCAACAATGGTGATGATAGAGATGAAAAACATTCAAGACATAAGATAGAAAGACATGTTAGTAGAGAAAAACATTCAGGGAATAAGGAGAGTGCTCATAATAGAAATACAAAGAATGAAGAGATTGCTTTTCATAAAAATAGACAACATCACAGTGATCACCATGCATCTAGTGATGAGGAGTTGAATAGAAATAGCTCAAGGTCGAGATCACCCTCTTTATCAAAAAGGATTTCTAGGTCAAGGTCAGCCTCTTTATCAAATAGAGTGTCTAGGTCAAGGTCACCTCCAGTATCAAATAGAGTATCTAGGTCAAGGTCAGCCTCTTTATCAAAAAGAATGTCAAGGTCACCCTCAGTATCAAATAGAGGATCTAGGTCAAGGTCAGCCTCTTTATCAAATAGAATGTCAAGGTCACCCTCAGTATCAAATAGAGTATCTAGGTCAAGGTCAGCCTCTTCATCAAATAGGGGATCAAGGTCAAATTCAAGGGAAGGCTCACCACAGTCAAGGTCAAATGCTTACACAAAGGATGGAGACAGACAAATTAGTAGACAGAGATCATCTTCTGTATCAAGGTCAAACTCAAGGTCAAATTCACCTCAATACTGCTATGAAAAATCACAAAATAAGAGGGTGAGAACTTTATCTGACTCTTCTGATGATGAACAAAGAACATCGGAGCCTGGGCATATCAACAAAGACTTTCATCGGCGTGCCCCTTATGATAAACATGAGCTTAATATGAAGAGGAAGCGAAAGGAGAGAAAATATCACAACTTATCAGATGACAGTGAACATTCTGATGAAGAGACAATTGAACAGACAAGAAAGAAACCTAGGCATGACGCCTCACATGAAGAAACAGGCAGAGGTTCACATCAAAAGGTTGATAAGCTCAAGGAAAGTTCTAGAGAAGGAAAAGGTGGACATGAACAAAATCGCTTACAAACCTCTGGTAGTTCTTCGTATGAAACATCCATACACACTAGTATTGAAGGTAGACATCATTCAAAAACAAAATCTTCTTCTAATCATGACAAAAGAACCTCATCTAAATATAAAGGAGATAAGAAAAGCCACAGTGAAAAGAAAGATTCTAGTGAAAAGATTGATAAAGACGCAAGTGGTTCTGGAGAAAAGCATTCTTCACGTGAAAGAGATAGAGCTCATTCGAAACGGGATAAACATTCCAAATCTTCTCATAAGTCTTCCAGTTCCTCCACAAACAGGATAGAAAAACTGTCATATTCAGGAGAAGACAGTGCTTATAATGAATTAGAAAACATGAAAGAAGAATATGACAGTAGCTCTGACGAAAGTGTTTCTCAAAGATCTAAATCAATATCCATCAATGAACATCGTGAGAACAAATCAAAGGATAAAAATGCCCAAAATTTAAACAACAGGCATGTTAAAGATCTTGAAAATGTAAAAAGGTCAGCTGATGATAAATCTAAAAGACACACCAGTGAAAAGCCTTCCCATGATAGAAGTGGTAAGCAACATATGAAACATAGCGAAACTTCAGCAAAAACACACAAAGATGGAATGGGTAGTGACAAAAACAGAGAAGAAGCTGAAAAGGCTAAACTGTTGCATACAGAACATACAAAAGACAAATCAAGAAGTGATAAAAGCAAAGATAGAAATAGAACTGACAAAAGCAGTGATAGAACTCACGCTGAAACAAATAAAGAATCTGGTAGAGAAAATAGCAAAGACAAATCCAGTATTAATGATAGAAAGCAATTGTCTGTGATAGAAAAAAGCAAAGGGCATTCAAATGTAGATAAGAAAGATAGACATAGTAAAGAATTCAAAAAAGAAATGTCTAGTCTTAGTGAATGTAGTAATGAAAATAGTGACAATAAATACAAAAAGGATAGCACTAGACACAAATCTAGTGATGCAAAAGGCAGGGATAGAAATAAAAGTGACAGAAGTAAAAAGGAAATTGAAAATGATGAAGGCAAAAGTGATGGCACTAAGTTCAAGGATTCAAGTGAAACATCCAAACAAAATGAGATTGCAAAGGAGAAAAGAACCGATAGCCCTGCTTCCAAGAAATGTGATGTTAAATCGGACAGATATGAAAACAAACATGTAAGCAGTGACAAATCAACAAAAGATAAGTATAGTGAAAAATACAAAAGTGATCAAGATGATGGCAATGGTATTGTAAAAAAGGAAAAGGACAGACATTCATACCAGGGCAATTCAGAGCATTGCCAAAACAAGTTAAGAGAGACAAGTGAAAGGAAGAGAGATAAGCATTCTGAAAGTGCAAGCAAATCAGATAAACACTCTTATAGTGAAAGCAAGTTTGACAGACATTCTCATTCTACACATGAAAGTAAATCGGATAAACATTCAAATAGTGAAAGAAAATCGGATAAACATACAAATAGTGAAAGTAAATCAGATAAACATTCAAATAGTGAAAGTAAATCAGATAAACATTCAAATAGTGAAAGAAAATCAGATAAACGTTCTCATAGTGAAAGTAAATCAGAACAACATTCAAATAGTGAAAGTAAATCAGATAAACATTCCAATAGTGAAAGAAAATCAGATAATCTTTTAAAAAGTGAAAGAAAATCAGAAAAACATTCAAATAGTGAAAGTAAATCAGGTAAACATAACAGTGAAAGAAAATCAGATAAACGTTCTCATAGTGAAAGTAAATCAGACAAACTTTCTCATAGTGACAGTAAGTTAGATAAACATTCAAATAGTGAAAGTAAATCAGATAAATATTCAAATAGTGAAAGTAAATTAGAAAAATCTTCTCATAGTGAAAGTAAATTAGATAAACATTCTAATAGTGAAAGAAAATCAGCTAAAGATTATGATAGTGAAAGTAAATTGGATAAATCTTCTCAAAGTGCGAAGTTGGACAAGTATTCTAATAAAGAAAAAAGCACAGAAAGATACTCAGGTAGTGAAAAGAAGTCTGAAAAACATTCTGAGAGTGAAAGAAGATCTGAGAAACATTCAGACAGTGATAGAAAGCACAAAGAGAAATCCAGTGATAGAGATAAAAGAGATAAAGACTCATTGAAAGTATCTAAAAACATTGAATCAAGTGGCAATAAGACATCAGAAAAATATGCAAAAGAGACATCCAAACATAAGGAAAAAAGAAAACACTCCGATCCTGACAATCTTTCAAAGATCGATTCTAGTAGAAAAGTTAAACATGTTGATAAGGATGTAGAAAGTGAATCTGAAAATGACTCTCATCTGGAAAAGGCTGATAAAATAAAGCATATATCTAGAGATGGCCATAATAAATCACTAAGAGATCTAGAACATGAATCACTTGATCATCCAAAAGATGATGACAAAAAAGATAGATCTATGCAAGAAGAAAAGGAAAAGAGGCGGAAAGATCATAAACATAAGAAAGACAAAAAAGGTACTAAAGATAAGGAAGAGTCGACTGAGAGAAAACACAAATCAAAGTCTAAGAAAAGCAGACATCGAAGTGGAGAATCTTCCAGAAGATCATCTAAAAGTGAGCAGCATGAAGACTTTGCAGACATGCTTTGCTTTGATAATTCAGATGCAGTCATATCTCAGGAAACATCTCCAAAGAAAAAGGCAGAAGATAAGTATGCTGAGCTACGAGCAAAGTTCAAGGTGAAGAAAAAGAACGAGTCAAAGACAGATGGTATGGGAGGGAAGATTGTGATTCCTGCAAAACGAAAGGCTCCTGATCATGAACTGGGTCCTTCCCCTAAAAAACAGGTAAATTCGCATTTATTTATAACTTAACATACATACCTGTAGAGAGAATAATTCAAAACTAAATGCTTCTAAATCATTATATATTAACCCATTTTCATCACATTTTGAATGTTGCCTGCAAACTCTTTCAATTTTGGACAGTCGATAATTTGGTGTTTGTTAAAGGATTGACACTTGCTTTGTATTATAGGAATGAAAGCAGTGTTACAAAGGGAGAAATTGCTCTTTATTATAATTAATATGGGATAAAGATGATTTTTTTTTAGGATTGTAGTTAATAAGGGAGTATTAGACTTGAAGTTGTGGGTATGCATAATGATTTTTGAACTGCAAATTGCATCATAACTAAAGGTACATGTATGATAGTTTAAAAAGACGCACATGAAAGTTCTTCATACGACCTTGCTTTTAACCCATTGCCAAACAATAACATTTGACCAGTTTATTGCAGACCACTCTGAAAAACATTGTGGGAAAAGGAGAAATTGCTCCAAAGAGCAATTTTCCCTTTTCCCACAATGTTTTCTGCCCTACCGGAAAATTATTTTTCATTTGCATCACATTTTTAAATGTCGTCTGCAAATTCTTTCAATTTGGGACTGTGGAAAATTTGATGTTTAGTAAAGGGTTTATTAATTGAAGAATGGGATTTCTATGGTCCGTAACTACTCCAGTCTAAACCATTGTATTGTATTTTTAGTTGAGTGAGGCCCTAGTCAGCATTCTTCTATTATAAATGGAGAGATATGGATATTTGATTGTAATTAAAATCGTACATTAAAGCTCTACTTAGAACCTAGCTGGCATGTATCCATCATAATGTTATCTCTCTCTCTAGTCTCTATGTATATAGCTCTGCATGAAATTTTAGTTGATTGAGGACCTAACCAGCTATCTACTATTATAAATGTACAGAAATGACCCTTTGGTTGCCAAAAAAATCATTCATTTAAGTTCTTCTTATGACAATGCTAATATTGCACTGTCTGTCAGCAGGGATGGCAAAATAGAGCGTCTGTATTACTCAACTTGTCCAAAAGCCTGAGTGGACAAGTGAATTTCTACTGAAATCGACTATATAACCCCTATACAAGCAAGTGTAGGAAACAAATGGGTTCAGTGCAATACTATGTAGTAAGTGCTTCATGTTTATGAAGCACTTACTATAGTCTTGCACTGAAACCTTGATTTATGGACAAAGTAAATCAAAATCAGATTTCCACCAGTCTTGTTGATAAAATGGTATCTCTATGGTCCTTAACAACCTCCTATTGACGCATGTTTGACCCTGTTTGTATTTCTAGCTGAGTGAGGACCTAGCAAGCTATCTACTATCAAAGAGACAGATTTGGATATTGGATTGTACCAATAATTAGAGTTTTTATGGCCATGTTATCTTGCTATCTTTCAGAATGGTATCTATGGTCCATAACAACCACCTATTGATGCATGTATGACACTGTTTGTATTTCTAGTTGAGTGAGGACCTAGCCAGCTATCTACCACAAACACAGGCGCAATACCGCCCTTGGAGGTATGCAGATGTGTCTAGCAAAGTCAAAAGTATGTTGGCAGTTTTTAATCACACCTAGATTTATATAAGCAGCTATAACACAGACTTGATTTATATGCCATAGCGTCTTGCATGTTCCATTTGACAGGGGTTTGATTCAATGCATAACTCCCAAATCCATACATATATACATGTATACTGTATATTATATATATATTATAAAGTATATGGAGGTTATGCATTGATTCAAGCCCTTGAGGTCCTTTGTATTGATTTCTATTAGGAAAGAGACACTCTGACAAATGCAGTATTTTCTGATGGGGTTATGCATAGAATCTATAGGTATCAGTTTGTATTGATGTATTGTAAATTGTGTCTGCTACAAAATTTACAAAAATATCAAGGGAAATTGTCTTGTAATGATGAATAGGGGATAATCCCTTGTTCATTTATTAAAGATCAATAAATAATGCACAAAGTTTGAATATCTCAAAAATTCATCAACAGTTTTACATAATGCATGAAGTAATACAAGGTTGTGGAATAAAAACACTTTTTGATATCACCACTGGTTTAGTTTAGTTTGGTTTATACTTATTTATTTTACACCGATTGGGAAACAAGTTCTTTACAGCTTAGATCAATCACTCTCGATTCTAACCAACTGTTGTTTGTAAAATGTGATTATGGGTTTTCCCTAGGAAAATCAAGTTAATGACTGCAAGGTATGAAATCTAACATTATTATTTTCAGGTGAAATGGAGACAGTGGTTGTTGGCACCAAGTCCAACACTCGTACCCAGGTCTATTCCGGAAAGAAGCATGTGATTACAGGTAGGTATACTTTTACCGGGAGTCCTGCATGGCCTAGTGGTTACGGTGGCTGATTTAGAACTTGGGGGTCCCTGATTCCAGCCCCACCACCACCTCTGGTTTCATGGAAGTGACCTTTGACAAGTTACCTCAGAGCCCTAGCCTAGGACTGGTGGATCCAGGAAAGCAGTTACATAAATGAAAACTTGCTGATACGGCATTCAACACCAAAGAAAAAGACTAACCAGTTCCTACTACAGTCAAACTTGTGTTAAGAGGCCAGCCTATGGGACAGAGTACATTGGCTGTTTAAGACAGGTTGGCTGCTTAACACAAATTGATATACACTATAAGTCTAACAATGGGACTTTCTGTAGTGGTTGTTTAAGGCAGGCTGGCTGCTTAAAAGGGTGGCTGCTTAACACAAGTTAGACTGTATATACATGTATATGAGAGAAAAACTTTTGACATGTGTATTGAGAGTTCAGTGTAGGACCATAGGAAGTCCTCCACAAACATGAAGCACTTACTTTAGTCTTGCATTGAACCCTCGATATCTATTTGTAGATTAAATGCAAAATAATGGTCATGCTTGTGTACATTAAAAATATAGTCTTTTTATTAGAAATTTACATATTAAGTGACTCACTATAGAGGAAAAAACTTAGCTTAAATAGTACATTCTTTAGCACATTTAAATAAATCCTTTTTTAGCCTGTATACTTCTTTTAGGTATATATATACTATTATTATATACTGTTAAATATAAACTATTCTTTTGAGTATTTTTCTATGAACGAAAAAGTAAATGTATGCTATTCCTGTTTTAAAACTGGTACTTCTTTGATGTAAAGTGTTCTATTTATGTATTTCAGAAATGCATTCCCTGTATGACCTCTGTATGAAGGTTTTACAAGACAATATTGACAGTAAGTATGACTTCATTAGATTCATTCATGAACAATTCATTGTTTTTTTCCCTTTTTGTAATATGTCACTAACAGACATACCCAATGAACAAATAGTGGATGCTGAAATTACATTTAAATCACTGAATTAGTTGACCTTGAAATGCTTTATGAATAGAAATATTACGATGCATGTAAAGATTTGCTTACACACACTTCATTGAAATTGAAATTATAAAGTTAGAACAATTTTAGGAATATAGCTATTGTCTGTGTTCATCAGGGGTGAGAGATCAGCCACTATGTTGCAATGACTAAAGACTATAGCCCTATGTCAAGTGATTGTCTTGACCCAAGACCCATATGGGAATTTGAGACTCGGTATAATTCAAAACAATACAAAACAACAAAATAATTAAAAAGATATCTTTGTTATATGGGAAGATAGGATACTATTGTGACACAAGGATGAATGGCTCAGTAGGAGCAATTTATTATTTTGACAACATTGGGTTCTTACCAATGGTGAAGAGCATAAGGATTTCTTTTCATGCATGTGTTTATCTTCTGCCCTTGCTTTCAAACGGCCAATCAACAAAACGCCTCAAAATGAATATTCATGATGTTTAAACCAATGAAAGTGTGTTAAAGACTCGGACAAACAAATTTATGTGTACATGTGATTATTGCCTTCTATAGCTCTTATGTTGAAACCATTCAGACAAACATAAGGGGCAGGGTTTTGTCGATCAGTCAAATTGGAGCTTTCACAAATCTTAACTGGATACAAGATTAGAGCATGAGTAATCTGAGAAACACCATAACATTTATTCTTACATAATTCTTCTTTATGTTGTATTACAGTGATTGATTATGTTGGAGGCATTCCGTACTACATTCTGAAGCCTGTGTTGGAGAAATGCACAGCCAAGCAGCTCTATGATCTTGAAGACTATAACCCTGTAAGTGCTTTATGCCTTGATCAACCAAATTAAAAGCATAAACCCATATCGCCTATTGAGAAATTTTGACTTGTCCAAATTTAATGAAATTGAAATAAAAAGGATGTTGTTCTGAGCTAATGCAAGTTTTTAGTATAAAATGTATAGTTAAACGGTACCCAGAACTTGAAATCGCTAATGCAAGTTTTTAGTATAAAATGTATAGTTAAATGGTACCCAGAACTTGAAATCACATGGTCCCTTTCTTGGAATGAGATCTCATGATTAATCAATAAAACAGGATCTTCACTACCTTTAAACTGAAGGCATATCAAATCATTCTTTTGAATTGTCACTATAAAATGGGTAAGAATAGATCCAAACAAGTAAGCATTTATATTAACCCATTACCAAACAATAATGACATTTGACCAGTTTGTTGCAGACGACTTTGGAAAACATTATGTGAAAAGGAGAATTTGCTCTTAACGAGCAATTTCTCCTTTTCCCACAATGTTTTCTGCCATATCAGAAGATTGTGTTTCAATTTCATCACATTTCGAAATGTCGTCTGCAAACTCTTTCAATTTTGGACAGTCGAAAATTTGGTATTTTGTATAAGGTTAAGGCTCTTATCTACACCCCTGTATAGCAGTATTATCTCTGTTTTAGCATTTTCTGGAGGACTCGGATGAGCTGTGGGAAGTCCATTGTAATCTGGAGTTTAAAGGTTCGAAAAGGGAGGAGATGGAAACATGGAGGGAACTTTATCTTGTAAGTTGATCGATAATGTTATGTGTTCTATGTAGCAGGAATAGTTAAACCATTCAAAACGAGTTTGGAGTTAGCACATTTTAAAATATCTGTGTGTTTTCAGATAATTTTCTTAAAGCTTGAAGGATTTGTTAATATCTAAATTACTTATTCTGTAATTCCTAAATTGGTGAGTCTTTTGGATATTCTTAATATCAATTTCTCCATTTGAAATTTGTTATTCGTTTTAAATGAAGGCAACAGCAGTAAGCACAATAACTATTTCTATGATATTAGATAGGAACCTTGTAACAAAAATGAATTACTTTTTGATGATTTAGTGCAATACTATAGTAAGTGCTTCATATGATTGTGGAGGGTTTTAAACTTGTTCCATGTACATGTACTATCTTCCTTTCAGAGAAGAATGGATGAAAGAGAACAGAAACTGAAGCATGTGAGGGCAAACATTTCCAAGTCAATAGCTACTGCTGTACCAGGTGTGTGTGATGTGCCTCATTTTCTTTCCCAATGTCTGATTTAGCAATTTTCATCCTGCCTTGTAGACATGCTTTACTTATCCTGAGATCCATTCTGTATATCGGACAAACTTTATTTGTAAATCATCTTGAGGCTACATGTCTGTGGCAAAGTGGCTAATGTAGAGAACTTTAAATCACATGACCTGTCTCTGTGTAGATTCTAATCACAAAGAAGGCTCATTGAGTACCATGGTTCTGGGATAAAGCAGTCCCTATTGGCTGTTGAGCTAGGTGTCTTCCTTCATCTTTTACATTTTTCCATCGCAATGTAATTGAAATAGTCATCATGAGATGTAAAAACCCATATAGATAAATGAAGCCATAATCTTTACTCAGTGCTCATTGTTGTGTATGGTATGTAAGATTAACAAGACCCCTTTAAACCAAATATTGTTTACCGGAGTCATCATTTTAATATGCTGCCTAGAATTTGTTAAGTTTTAAGGTATTGCAAGGAAACTTAATATATGTATATGTCTTCACCATGAAAAGGCTATTTGAAAGACCAGATTTTCTTGTAAGGTGTTTGTGACTTTGAAATCAAACATTGTTACATACAATATTTATATTATTTTTAAATTGGTAAGATGGTTAATTTTATGTTATGAAACAATTGAATTGTATATTTTAAGTTTGGTTTATATAGAGAAAAATCATATACCTATGCAGCTACCAATGAATTGCCTTGTGCATATAGTATCCTTTTGCATTACTGTTTATTAAAGTTTATCGTTTATTACTGTTTTATGTTTACAGTAAGAACAGCTAAGATGGCATTTGTAGATGGTGTAGCGAAACCTCCAAGGGAAGTCCTCCGTCAGCAGGCTAGATTCGGGACAGTCAACGCCATATCCAAATCTAACAAAAAACATGCAGTAGATATGATTTCTATCAATAGAGCAAAGCAACAACTTGCTGCAAGAGGTACTTAATCCAAATCTGACTCACTCATTTCCTCACTTGTTAACTCTATTCTATTGACTCTGTTAATACTGAAAACTGATTAAAGTCATCACTGGGTAAATCCTTTTATGTTTTGAAGAGGTACGTTGTTTGAATACCCTACCGCTAGGATAAAGATATTTGGAAATAAAACTCCAAACTGACCAGCTGCCTTGTGGAAAGATACTGTTTTTATTTTTTATTCAAATGTAATGAAATTTACATTTCAGCCATGAAAGCCCCTATGATGAAGAAAACCCTGGATGTATTGAAGAAACTGCCACGGAGATGATGGATTGAGATTTTTTACTGCAACAGGATAACATCAGAAAGTACTATAGTTCTTTCATATGTAACATATATGTAAGCTTCAATGTGATTGATCAATGAAAAAAATGCTTTCACTTAGATATGTAAGCTTCTTTGTCATTGGACATTATAATTAGAATTTTACTCTGATTGGATGGCACATAATGTAAGCTTCATTATGATTGGACATTGTAACGAGGCTCTTCACTTTGATTGAACGGTACATGTGTAAGCTTTATTTTAATTCAACATTGTTACAAGGCTTCAACTCTGATTGGATAGCAAATCAAGGGTTTAAATTATATTTGGAGTAGGATGGTTATTTACAAAAGTAGGCTTGGGTTTTGGGGGACCTTATCAGTAGATTTATCATAAAACTGAGCAAAGTAGTCAGGGTTACTGGTCAAAGTAGCGGGGGGAAATCCCCTGGCCCTGGCTCTTAATGAAACCTATGGCACATACTTAAGCTGATAGCTCACGCATACATTATCTGACAGAGGCAGGATCTTTAACATAGATAACTTCCCTTTACTAGCTTCTTTAGGTTGTGTTCTAAATCCAATATTGTCGATACTCAAGAGAATCATCTCGCTGAAACAATTCTTTTGAGCGCCATCAAAATTGTGTCAATCATTCAATTATTCAAAAAATGCATGTAGAAGTGTTTCGAAATGTTTGATTATCTTTGCGTGTGTGCTATATCCTTTGACGAAGAAGTTAACTTAATGGTGAACATGTCTGATTTGAGTTTTAGAGTGTTCTATTATTTGTGTGTATGCTTTCAGTCAGATATGTCTCTGCTTTATAAGCAGTTTATTTATGGAGGAGTGTATTATGTATTGAAACATGAATTAAAATCATTTGATGGAGATTAGATTCAGATTCATATTGAATGCCTTACCAGAAAATATGTTTTTATATCCACTTTAAGGCTTTGGTGAAATTCTATAGTAAGTCCTTACAAATATGAAGCACTTGCTGTTGTATTGAACTGGGGCCTGTCTCTGAAAGGTTTGTACAATATATTTTCTTGTAACCGTGAACATAAAAAGCAAAAACAGAAAAAAGTACATCAGAAAAGTGTTTTTTATATGTGAATGGGTGAATGGAACATGGTTCTTATCTGTGAACTCTTTATTGAAAAATTAAATGCAAACTTTTTTTTCTTTTACTAAAACATTGTAACTTGAGATTCAAGGGTTACGACATTTTGTAAATGTAGACATAAAATTACAAATTCTTGTAAGACAGGCCCCTGAGCCCTGGACCTATTTATATAGAATAGGAGAGAAAACATTTTTACATCAACTCTTTACCACATGCAGACAACATTTTACTTGAAGCAAATGACTTTAGAAAAGCTTTGAAAACATGTGAAAAACCTTACAGTTCTGCTGGTGTGATATGTGACTAGATTAAAAGAGTTTTGTGGCTAAAGGAGAAATAGCTTTTGATAAGCAATTTCTCCTCTTGCCACAATGCTTTTTTAAATCTATCTGCTGCAAGACTTACAATGATGCATTAGATGATGGAAAATGTAACCAGCTTTGATTAAAAACAACAGGTTGGGATACTTTCCTTTTCGACATTGAATAAGATTCATCGTGAAATCAAATAGATAAATGATTGTTTGAACAACATCTTCTTTTATCAGAATATTCTCTGGTAAATTGATCTGCAGTTGGGTTTAAACCAGTATTATTTGACAAATGCTCCCTTTTAGCTTAGTTACAGTAGAAAAAGTATGTGAATTGAGGACTTTTTGACTCATTTTTTTAATGCCTGGGTTAAGGCTAGGGTTCAAGTACAGGAACATTTTATTATGTAAATGAAAAGGAAAGCTTACATGTTTATCTAGCATATTATGGCAAAGTTGAACTTACTACCAGAAATATTTGTTTGCTTCTTCTTATAATACAGTTTTCAACCATTTTCCAACATGTCTTGCCCACGGACAGGCAATAACAAAATGATTAAATCCGGGCAGGTATTGATTCCAGCTAATGTTGACAGCTTACTTAACAATGATGCATAATTTTTACTTTGTCCTCTATCCCTTTTGTTTATAAGGATTTTTGCATATCTTTCAAACTAAATGCCACAATTAAGAATGAAAATTAACGGGTTTTTTTTGCAATATTTTGAAGAAACCAATGTGACAAAAGGGAAGTGCTTTTCGCAATTCATTCCTTCTTTCTCTTCTCACAATTGTGAATTGAATGCAACAGAAAAGAAAATATGAAAAATGAATGAGGCCATTTTATTTAGAGCAGAAACATTTTCAGAAAAAAATATTGCCTGTCATATGCAATATCGTTGTTAGTCACAAAGGTTTCTTGATTTGTTTAAACAAGCTTTTATGAAGGTTCATTCAGTAAAATTGTTGCAGTCAAAAGAACTTTCCATTCACAAGTCATTTTTAGTTGCAATTCTCTTTTGAATAGTTAAAATATTTATGTATTTAGAAATAATTATATAGATTCTACAGCAAAATCGATTTTCTGTAAGCCTATAGCACATGGTTGAGCTTTTCATAGTATTATTTATTATAAATGTGAAATTTTCAAAAAATGTGATTTGTTTTTCATTGGTTGTATATATGTATATGTTATATTTATTGACTGCTTTTTGAGCAGTTGCTTTTGTTTTTTCCTTGAAGGAATATTTTGATAATGGAAAGTGTATATTTTGTAGAATTATTGTATATATATTGCATCTAATGTCAGGAGCATGTGAAGGTGCATATACAACTGTGATATGCTTGAAATACTGTTTAGCATGGCAAAAGATATTCAAACTAACTGCTGACATCTAAAATGCAGTCTATAACAGTATTGACGGAGGAATTAAAACAAATCTAGATTTCATACTTAACACTATTTTATCAACATAAAAGTTTTAACTTTTCGGGTTTGGGTTTATTCTATATCCAGAGCTCTATGCAACATTATGGTAAGTCCTTCATTTTCTCTTAAAGACTCCAAACTTGACTGCCTACAAGGGCCGGTCAAGCCAGATAGAACCATCAGCATTGCATAAGTTAATTGGGAGATTATGAAAATATATACTTGTCAAACTTGTGTTAAGATGCCAGCCTATGGGACAGAGTAAATTGGCTGTTTAAGACAGGTTGGCTGCTTAACACAAATTGATGTACACTAAATCTAACAATGGGACTTTTGTAGTGGCTGTTTAATGCAGGTTGGCTGCTTAAAAGGGTGGCTGCTTAACACAGGTTAGACTGTATCTTGTCACCACAATTAAAATCTTCCATATGAAGGAGGTCTATTTAATTTCAAGTTTTGTGCTCTAACCACTAGGCCATGGTTATCCCTCATACTATGTATATCATATTGGGGTTCAGTGTAATACTATAGTAAGTGCTTCATGTTTATGAAGCACTTACTATAGTCTTGAACTGGACCCATGATGTTGTCTTATGAAGGCAATGCCATAAATGTAACATACAAAGAATTAAAAGACATGTGTTTGTGCTTTATTTATTGACTATGGCATCATATTGCTGAGCAACTGATATCTTTGTTACTTTTTGTATGTTAAGCAATGATGAATGCATGTTTTTTATTTGAACTCTTACAAAAGATGATAACAATAGTATAGCAAATTGCTTTGTTAATGTTAACCTTCCCTGTTTTGGGGAGAAATATCATAAGAGAGCATAATTACCTTTATTTAGGTTTAGAAATAAAACAAAAGAACGTTATTGTTGTTGTTTTATGCATATTTATATACTGTCTGATCACATGTCGAGAGTTCAATGCAAGACTATATACCGTCAGTCAGTGCTTCATGTTTATGAAGCACTTACTATAGTCTTACAATGAACTCTTGATATGATAATATAACGAAATAGCCTATACCATATCTTGAGGTCAATGCAAGACTAAAGGATATCCTTTGCAGAAATAAAGGACTTGCCATAGTATTGCACAGAACCCTTTATGTGTACTAAAGGTGCTTGTTCACACATGAGACAATTAGCAAATGAAACTAAAATTTGTTGAAACAATACTGATTTTGTATTGAGGTATAATATTCAATGAAAATTAGCTACCAAATGCAAGACAGTTTCAAAAGGTATGCGGTGGAATTCAAAATGCTTAGCTTAGAATACATTTGTATATAAATACAGTGAAGCCTCGTTTATCCGGACCCCGAATATCCGAAAATTGTAAGGGAACGGAAATATTGTGCAATAATTTGCTTAACCAATTACCATACAATAAAGACATTTGACCAGTTTTTGCAGACGACTCTCAAAAACATTGTGGGTCAAGGAGAAATTGTTCGTGACGAGCAATTTCCCCTTGACCCACAATGTTTTCTGCCATATCAGAGGATAAATTTTGAATTTCTGGCGTTTGGTAAATGTCTTAAAGTATACACGTGCATATAGACTGTTAATGTCTAAATATGTTTAAGACCAGGCATTGCTTCACTAGTCAGGATTATTCGTTAATCCGGAAAGTTTGTTGGGCACGGACGTGTTCGGATTAACAAGATATTACTGTACATATTTATTCATGACATACAGGCTCATTATTAAATACAAGCTAATTTTACTTCGAATCGCTATTCTTCAGTGTGTCTCATTCAACAGTACAGCTGCTATATAGTTTTAAAGAAATAAAATCTTGATATCCAACTTTTCTCAAATCTGTGAACAAGCGCCTTTGATAAAGTAGAAACCACCTAGAATGTAAATAGAAAATCATTTTTCAATGAAAGGAAATACATTCCAATGATTAATATACTACTTCATGGTTGATATAATTTATTTGATGAGTTTTTATATAATATAGATATGGTTTGGTTTGATATTTAGAGTTCTTTAACAGGATATAATTTATAATGTATCCTAGCTGTCCATGCATCTGACCTTGCTAATGGTGTTTCCACAACAGTTCCACAAAAACTTAGTGGGTAGCATGTCGGACTTTGAATATATGGTCATGTGTTAGCTAGATTTATTAGCTTTTTACCACTAAACAAATGTCTGTATATTGGACAGAAGACATAACATAGAAAGAATATTGTATACATGCAGCACTAAATGAGAAACACTTAGACTACATGAGTAGCTGCACTGACTGTCTGGATCTAAATGAAAAGTGTTGGAAATGCATTAATTTGTTGATTTGTGATTATTTGTTGTTTTTATTCCTTTCTGTACATATACTCCTGTTGATAAATAAATGCCATTTGTTTGAAGAAGTTTTATATCATTTTTATAGTTTGTTCCTATTTACAATTTATCCGTAAAAAAATCCATTCCAGTTCACATCGTTGATAAAAATATACCATCATAAAAAAGATCATCTGCACTGCAAGGCAGTTTGACTTTTTTGCAATTCTTTGAAACAATGTTCCCGTAACAAATCCATCGCAGTTTACAACGTTACTCTCATTTCACCCATCATTGGACGCGTCGTGGAAGGAAGATTCGAATGATGTTATACTTTACATCATTGCTCAACCCTACAATAAAGGGCGGACTATGTAATGTTGACTTCTTACTAGAATGGAGAACAGGGATTAGAGCGTCGGTCTCGGGAAACGAGGGTCGTTGGTTCGAGTCCTGTGAGTAGCGGGGTCCACTTAGTACATTTCATTAATCCACATTCGGTGCAAGTATTGGTTTTTTATCCAGGAAACGGAATCGAAAGTGATTTGTCTAAGTTAAAAGAACTTGTTTCAAAATCGATGTAACAGAGTAAACTGATAAAAAGTAAAAAAAAAAAAAAAGGAGGAAAACTGGCTCTGGCGAGGTCTCAATCTAGGGAACCCTCACTTCCAAGTCAGACTCGCTTCCGACTAAACAATCCCATACTTATCGAGGGTTCAATGCAATACTATAGTAAGTGCTTCATGTATATGAAACAATTACTATAGTCTTGCATTGAACCCTCGTCTTGTTTGCATGTCTTTAAGACCAGGTGAGAGTAAGTGGAACACATAGGATCACGAAGAACTAGCGTTTATCACGATTTGGTTGATAAGGAGTTGTGAAAACATGTGGTTATCTAGACACCAAATGTGAATCCGTGTAACGAGGAATCTTTGAAGGCATATTCGTAAGTACTTAAATAGTCACATGTCCGTTTTCAGCTTCCATTCCAAACGCTCTCTAGCTCTTTCTCTCTTATACACTGTTTCTGTCAATTCCTACTCCTATTGGTCGTTATTCCTATTTCTGCTCCTATGGCCGGTCTAGATTGCAAGCAAAATCATTTTACTTTGTTGGTTAAGGGTTCGAATCCTGCAAGGAGCAGGGTCAATTTTGAGACCTTTCCTTCACTCACATTGGATTTGAGTAGATCTGCTCGTTATTTATCCAGGAAGCAGAACCGAGAGGGATTAATATAAGTTGCCGAATTTTACTTCGCTATCCATGTAAAGAAAGTAAAATTATAGTATAGAGAACACGTCTGCATATCATATGGACGGCACAAGCGATCGGTGAGAGCTTTTCCTTTTGCTCGAACCGTTACACTATTTACCTGCAGCGAATTCTTACCTCTGTATTTGTCACAAAAGTGACTGCGCGATAAAGGACGAACTTATTCACTATGAGCAACTCCTCTATATATCTTTAAAATTACAAAATTGTGGAGTAGGCTACTGATATTTAGTTATCCATTAAAAGATACTATATACCGAAAATAAAAGACGTTTTACCTTACCGGATAATGTGCTCCTAATGGTACACTGTTAAATTTTCCGTTTAGTGTTTTTTGAGGAGTCGTAGGGTATAACGTCCGTCATTGAATGCTAAATGAGAAATTCATCCCTTTTTTCACAATGGTTTGAATCCGATATCTTGAATACTAGTACGTCGTGCTTGTATCATGCTAACTTTGTCCTCCACTGTTGATTTTGATTCGGGGCATTCATATGAGTGAGCGGTGTTATAAGAAAAGAAAAAAAGACAGAAGATGATAGGGGTCATGGGGTAGAGCATCGGCCTCGGGACACGAGGGTTGTGGGTTCAAACCATGTGGGTAGCGGGTTCTGCCTTTCGAGCTTTTATTAATCGACATTCGCGCGAGTACTGGTTGTGTATCATGGAAGCAGAACCGAGTGTGATTGATATAAGTTGTAAGAACTTGTTTCGCATTCGATGTAAATTTGATAGGTTCAAACTAAACTAAAAAATAACAATATCATTTTGGTCTATATAGGAGATGTCGATCCACAAGATGTTTTGGTGCTCCGTAATGGTCTGGCTCACGCTGTTGAATAAGACTACTGGGCGCAGTCAAGGGCCACCATTTCACGTTAACGGACGAAATGACGTCAGAGTGTGCAACACGAGTTCCCGCCATGAGTTTCGACTGCTGAACGATATTGTGAATGAACTCAATTCAGGGCCAAGTAAGTGTCTCAGTTAATGTGTTTTTATTCTGTTTCCAGTGCAACTTTCTGAACAATTACAGGGCACCGTATAACATTTTTGTTGTCCGCCACTAGTGTGTCACATGATCGCGGTGTGCATCTTTTAGTATTGATATTCCTTTGTCCCCTCCTTTCCGTTTCATTAATTTTCCTTTTTTTAACATGAATCTTAATAGGTATAGATAGAAAACATGGTTAGTGTCTTGGATGGGAAAAGTCGGTCTTGGCTTCGGATTATCACCCGATTCGTCTTCGGCTTACCGGATAACATTCCTACACCTTGTCCAATGGTATGCTCCCATACAAGTCAATCTTTTATTATATATTATGGTTATTGGTCAAAACTCTTTCTATATAAGAAGAGAAAAAATGTTTCAGTTACAACCCCCTTTTATACCTTTGAAAAAGCTTCATGATTAAGATAACAATTACGATTATCGATTACAAACAACTCTAATTGTACATGTATATTTAAAGAAGACGACTCCAGGGCGACCACGGTAGATAGGTTGACCAAGTTTATACTGTCAGGACACCAGAGTCCCGATGTTTCCGTGCGGGAAGCTGTCAATGTAGCTTTATTACGGCTTGGATTTCAGAAGTCCATGGGGCAATGTCGACCGTCTGGACATTTACCACCGGAAATGCAGGGGGACCAGGACTTATCTACGGTACGGACATTTACCCTTCGAATGCTGGGTAATTTTCTAAGAAATAGATTTTTGTGTCATCTGCTTTCCAAAACCTTGAATATCTGCTTAATTTTGATGGGGAAAGATACTCAGAATAGCAAACAGGTCAGATCACAGGCCAGCCGCCAATTAACTTGGCGGCTGGCCTGGATCTAATCTGTTTGCATAAGCATGAAGACGGTTCCTGCACTATAAGGTTGAAAGTATCGTGAAATTATGCGTTTTGTTGGTTCTCCCGTATGGGTTTATTTTGGGGGTCATCGTAAGGTTTTAATTTGAGATGAGGATAATGTGGCAATTGTACATCACGAAAATCGAAAGAAAATGTATATTATCGTGTGATAGAAAATTGAGGGTTTTAATGAAAGACTTTAGTTAGTGCCTCACGTGTGTAAAGCACTTATCATAGTATTGTACTGAAACTTTGAATTCTGGTTTGAATTTGAGATGAGTAGAATGTGGAAATTTTTCATCAGGTAAATCGAAATAAAACGTCTGGTATTGTGTGGGAGCAAATTAAAGGTATTAATACAAGACTATAGCAAGTGCTCTACACACGGTGAGACACTAATTATAGTATCATACGGAATCATTAAATTGTTATACAAATGCTATACACTAATTGGTAATAGCAATCAGTATTTGCTTCTGCCATTTGTAACCAAAATAAAACCAAAAAACCATAAAAGCAAAAGTGACCATAGTATAAGGAGGCTGTATAATAAGGCTGGGTATTGGTGTATTAGACAACTACAAGTTAAATATGGAGGCCCATCAATCAAAACTTTACAGTATCAGTTTTGCTTGATGACTTGTGTCAAGTTTTAAGATAGCTTCAGAATAGAACAAATTTCATACACTGCACTGTTAATGGGTGGACGCTTAAGATTAAATGAAGTATACTCCTAGACTCAGCTTTTATGTTACCAACACAACCAATGCCTTTTCTTACTCGAATTTCAGGTTGTTAATAGAATAATCTCCCGAACTTTCGAGCATAAATACGTACCACAATCATTAAGTGAGCAGAACCTGGTACATCTTACACAAAACGTACTGATTAGCTCCTCTGTCATAAAGCAATGTTGTCTCCAGTCACGAGTGCAACCACACGAATGTTCTAGGGTGGACTTAAAATGGGCGCCCCGTTTAGACAAATCGCATACTATTGGCTTCATGCGAGAGATGTATAACCCTAACGTACGATTGGATCCGGTTTGTGACAAGGAAAAATACATGCTGTCGGCTTTTCAGCATCGACTAGAGGTAATTCATCTTTATCTATATAGGTTTTACATAGCGTCAACATTATTTCAGTTACGATGCCCGACTCTTAATAATTGAGGAATTTGACATACTCAAGTACCGGGGTTGATTAAGGCAGGTAGAACGAATCGTACAAAATGAGCTCTTGAAACACAATCATGTCTGTTCAATAAAAAGTACGAATCGTACAAAATGAGCTATTGAAACACAGTCATAATTGTTCAGTAAAATTGAGCTCTTGAAACACAGTCATGTCTGTTCAGTAAAAAGTACGAATCGTACAAAATGAGCTCTTGAAACACGGTCATATCTATTCAGTTAAAAGTACGAATCGTACAAAATGAGCTCTTGAAACACAGTTATGTCCGTTTACACAAAAGTACGAACCGTACAAAGTGACCTCTTAAAACACAGTCATGTCTGTTCAGTAAAAAGTACGAATCGTACAAAATGAGCTCTTGAAACAGAGTCATGTCCGTTTAGAGAAAAGATGATGTCAATCACTTAACGCTCATATAATGACTATCTTACATGAACATAAATCCCGTTTGTCATTGTATACGCCTTCTCATTTGCATATTGCTAATGATACGTTAAATTAACATTTGAACGCAAAACCTCCTTATCTTTAACGTCTATAATAATATTGACGCTGTCATACTAAAATTATCGCATTGAACAGGGAGGGTCTGGATTTATATTGGTGGAAGCATAAATCCGAAATAGCAACCATCTGTGCTTCCATGATGATCACAACGTTTCATTGGTATATTAGTTGAATATATACATGTAGGTTCTTAACCCATTTGGGAATTTAGTTTAAACTTATTTATTTTACATCGATTGTGACGGAGGCTTGAAGCTTAATTCACTCTCGATGACTGATTCCTGGATACTAAGTTAGTCCTCCCACCGATTTGAGTGTTAGTCCCGGCAAATTTCACTTCGTCTAACGGGGATGGAACCCTGGACCCTCGGTACGAAGGGCCGTCGATATACTTCTGCACCAATTTCGCCGTCTGCGTGTTTTTAAGTACATGTATTTAGTTATCCTTACAATCTGTGACCTAACGTCTGTAATGTTCTCTGCAGTGTTTCGACGAAGAAACATTAGATCAAGCGTCAAGACCGTGGGAGAGAGAACCAGCCTCGATGCATAACCCTGTACAGCCCAGCTGGACTTTACTGCTGCTCAGGAACATTCTTTACGGTAGGCGATACATGTAAATGTGTCAAATAATTGAACATTTCGGACACTTTTACTTGTTAAAGATAACCATTCACTTTATAGGATACTTGGACATTTCCGAATTATTATCACATTGATTTTTCGGACTCATTTACCCATTATGGATTACTCACTTTATCAAATACTTGGATATTTCCATAACTACTGTCAAGTTTGACTTCTTCTTTTGGCAGAACTAAATGGCCATTGGCTTCCACTCCAACACCCCTCATCGGGAAAAATTGGATTTCTTATATGCTGCTTTCGACAAGGCCTTGGTTATATTTCTGATATAATGCTTTCGACGAGGCCCCTATTACATTACATTATGATATAACACTCGGCTTTCCAAATATATTTACGTATACAGGTCTCCCAATGCGTGTCGGCAGAAACATATGCCCTTTTGAAGACCTTAAGGACGTGTTCCAGAAATATAGCGATCGTCCGTACCACATGTCTATGTCGGGTGAGTAAATTTACATATCAACCATGTCAAATGGGGCTAGCATTGTTTTCAACAGTGTTTTATTCTAACAGGGCGAAGGCATCATACTCCTTAGTAGTTCTCAAATACTGCAAACACACCACTGACCATTTAAACATCATTGTTCATTGGTAAAAAAAGAAAGATAACAGTTTCAACAATTCAATTGAATTGTGTTGTAAGACATGAAAAAACAACAGTGCTTGTCATTGCTTACCAAACATGTGTAAAATACCGTATTAATTGCGTATGCCAAATAAAAATCAAACAAAAAAATCAAAGATGATGTCTATATAGTTTTGTGGTATAAACTGTCAAAAATTAGTAGTTCGGAATACTCATTGACTTTTTGTACAATCGGAACTACTCGGGTATTTCCGTGAGCTGTGAAATACATCTCGGACATAAGTGTAGGGTTACAATTTTTCGGGTAAATCGGCATCCGTCAATTAACACATTTTCTAAGCGTGCACGTTAAGTAGTTCAATGTGTATGGAAGTGTTGGACATCCTTTTTAATCACTTTTGATCAGTAACTCATACCAAAAGGAGAACTTGTTGTTGTGACATGAATACTTGTTTCCTCAATCAAATTGAACGACTTTTTGGAAACGAAAGTAAAGTGACGTCATTCTTGCGGGAAACAATATGGCGTCATCCCTATTATTTCAGAGGTGTTTTAATTGGATAAACCCGATGTGTTCAGATTGCTTTTTGTACTCTATCTTGATTAATCATTTGTCGTTATTTTATTATTTTAAGGATTACAGAATCTTCTGAATGACCTTGAGATAGGCAATACTCCTTCCGATCATGGTGTGAAACGAAACACCGGTTACCATGGTTACCAAATTTCGGACCGGGTTAAGCACAAGTTAATAAGATCAAATCAGCACACCAACCACCACTCCTCTGGTAGTCATAGCAACAATAACCAACACGCACCGCCTTCCAATCATAATACTTTAAATGGGAACGACAATAACCACCAAGGTAGTCATGGCAACAACAACCACCCTGCCCCACCTTCGTCACAGAACGGTCAGAATGGAGGCGAAAATGGACACAACTTCGTTGTATATTCAGGAGGCAATTCCCAACAACACCATACAAACGTACATAACACGTATAGTGTCAAGGTATATAGAATTCAATCTGTTATTGTATAGGTAGTTCCAAACAACACCATACAAACGTACATGACACGTATAGTGTCAAGGTATATAGAATTCCATCTGTTATTGTATAGGTAGTTCCAAACAACACCATACTAACGTACATGACACGTATAGTGTCAAGGTATATAGAATTTCATCTGTTTGTATAAGCAGTTCCAAACAACACCATACAAACGTACATAACACGTATAGTGTCAAGGTTTATAGAGATTGAAAATTTATTATAGACAGTTTTAAGTAGTGTCTTACTAACGTAGCGTTCGTGGAACGTTTATGCAAATTTAAGGACCAAACGCAGAAAATAGGCGTTATATATACAGACAGAATTAACCGATCAGTCGTATGACAGTGTATTTCACTGATCGGGTATGAGTGTTCTTTCAACCCTTTCACAAACGCCAAATTTTCGACTGTCTCAAATTAAAAGAGTTTGCAGACGACATTTCAAAACGTGATGAAATTGAAAAATAATCCCCTGATAGGGCAGAAAACATTGCGGGGGAAAGGTGAAATTGCTCGTTAAGAGCAATTTCACCTTTTCCCACAATGTTTTCCAGAGTCGTCTACAACAAAACTGGTCAAGTGTCGTTATTGTTTGGTAATGGGTTAATATAGATGCTAACTTGTTTGAAACACTAACAAGGTCTTTTACATCCATATTCTTCTCCCATTGCAGTGTCTGTCGGCGTCCGATCTTTCCGCTATTTACGGGGCGAACTCCCCCTCCTGGTACAACCAAATGCCTGGCGCCATCAACATGCTAATGTTAAAAGACATGTGTCCCACCATTCTGAACCAGTTGCTCACCGGTGTCTGTAAACAAGATGGCGTCTTTCATGAAGGACATGGTACCATGGCAACAAGGACAGGAAGTACTACGATTGCCCATTCAGTAACGGCGTCATCTGTCACCAACGTTACCAATAATGATACGGCTGTGTTGGAACCGGATAATGGTATCGATACGTTTAAAAGTAAGTTTGCGAAATTCTGGTTATGATACGAGTGCATAGACATTCTTTGTACCAAAGAATGGTTTAGGTTTTAAGACGTGTCAACAACTAGCCAAAGGGTAATCGTGTGGTTTTAGGAGAAACTGGGAGGTTGACAGTTTTATGTATACCTATCTAATTCACTAACTAATTGCATCGATTGTATTATGAGTTGAGGGCCAGTTGCCTTTTTTACAGCGATAAACTTTGGAATTTTGGAACTATCGTACCTCCAAAATTCGATAACTTTACCAGTAATGTCCGACCCCTCTGTCGTTAAGCAGCTACTATGCAATGACCATTTTTATTGTAATATCTATAATTTGCTTGTATTATCATACGACACAAATAATGGCAAAATGCTCTGTCGTTAAATGTCCAATGACATGCCCTGCATTATTGTACATACTCATATATACTTTCGTTCTTATGTTTTAGCGTATCTGTACAGTTCCCTAGCCGTGTTGGTAATCAGTCTATGTAGTCTGACGGGTGCCCTGTTTGTGAAGCTATCCCGAGCAACCGTGAAGACATACTTGATGGCCAGCATGTTGTCTCTATCCGTGGGATGTCTTATAGCGGACGCCGTTCTTCATCTTCTACCGGAGGTATTGTTCGAATCTTAATATTGTGATTTTCGTCTGGTTTAGATTTTGCGCCGTCACTCGACAGTAATATAGTGTTTATGTTATTTTTGTTAGAATATAATTGTCGGTTGCATACTGTTCCCAATCAAAGTTTATATAACTCATAATTGTTCAGCTAACAAACACTTAACAAAACGAAAAGGAGAGCCTTGCCAAAGGACACTCCCATAAAACAAGCGGCGCCAATTTAAGATAAACCGCGGACCTCCGGGTTTGAAGTAATCCACAATGTCAAGTAGGCCATGCAGACTTGGGGCCAGATGCACAACAGGTTACTCAAAAAAGAAAGAAGGAAATGTACCACAGACTGTTACAATGAACATTTAGATATCATATGTACTTAGTGTTGCAAACCCGTGCAGCGTGATATTGCGCTGCGTATTTGTTAACGTATACGTCAAACTTCACCAAGACTGACCATCAATAAACGAAAAGAGTAAGACTGCATTGTGGACTCGAAACATACGTCGTCCAAATGTATTTCACCATGAAGCGTCCTTGGGCAGGACACTTTTTCTAGCATGGTACTGGTTGGTCATCCAGGGAACATGTACTACAATGCTCGAAAGTCGCACTTGTACAATTATAGGAATAAAAATTATAAATGTAAATACTAGAACATAGCGATGCGTATACTTGTTGTAAAACATGTCTACTTTGCTGATTATCTACTCACTTAGCAAATGACACAGTACATATATGCTTTACTATCAGATACTGGAAGATGGAGACCATGACACAGAATCAGAAGGCACACTGTTCAACTGTAACCTGAAGAGGTTATGTGTGCTCTTGGCTAGTCTTTATGGGCTTTTTGTAATGGAGCTCCTACTTTCTGGACAACATGATCATGGTCACCATGGTGATGTCGATTCGAATCCAGACTCGGATCGCGTGGCACTCAACCAGGTAAACTGTCAAATATTAACTCTATGTTCAATATTTGATTGATATTGATTGGTATTTTCCCAATGGTGCCAAAATGAACTAGATGATGCTTAAAACGAACCAGATTTGGCTTTAAATGAACCAGGTGGTGCTTTAACGTACCAGATTGTGCTAAGAACGAACCAGGTGGTGCTAAAAACGAACGAGATGTGGCTACAAATGAACCGGATGGTGCTAAAACGTGCGATATTGTTCCAAGAACGAACAAGGTGGTGATAAAACGAACCGGTTTATACTAAGTACGATCTAGATGGTGCTAAAACATACCAGATGGTGCTTAAAACGAACCAGATATGGCTACAAATGAACCGGGTGGTGCTAAAACGAATCAGATTGTGATACAAACGAACCGGTGGTGATAAAAACGAACTAGACGGTGCTTAAAACCAACCAGCTGGTGTTTAAAACGCACCAGGTTTGGCTTCAAATGCTAAAATGAACCCGATTAAGCAAAAAACAAACCAGATCATGTTAAAAACGAACCAGACGTTGCTAAATACGAACCAGATCATGTTAAAAACGAACCATATAAAGACATACGTACACTTATGTCACCTTTGTGCCGTCGAAAGTAAGCAACGACAGTTTAATCAAAAGGAAAACCAAGTTTCACTTAGAGGCGCTAGAGATAGTACAATATGTTGGTTATGTGGTGACTTACAGCGGCAGTCCAGATGACGACATTTCGCACCTTTGCGTGAAATATTTCAAGATAATATGTTGTATATTGAGTTAACGATTCAAATGAATATAAGATGTATGAAAGTCATCGCCGACTGTTAAACAAAGAGACCCCTGGAACTAGAGCTCATGTTATTTGAGGTTTATATATGATATAAAGAATGCGTTGGTGTTGAGGTTAGTATTCTCATTTCAGGTGATGTTGAAATACGTTAAGCCCCTAAAAGAAACGAATTTGGTAGGTGTGATTCATTTATCTATTCAAACCATTAAGCCTTATATTGCCGTTACAAAGGTATGACTCCATCGTGTACGGACGATCCAGACGGCGATTATTCTATGGTCTGTTTTAATGGAATTAAAGCTTATCAGAGTGGGACTCCATTAGTTTACCCTTCCCACATGCCAACCAAATGTATCTAAAATAGGAATGTGTATCACAGTTTATCACCATTTTCATATATTTTAAGTACTGACGGTTGTCATGGCTGAACCCTCAATAGGCGTTGTTAAATTGACAGCGAGTGTTAATGAGTGTTGTTTTATCCCTTTCGACATTTGACCACTTTTTGCAGATGACTTTAGAAAACATTGTCGGAAAAGGAAAAATTGCTCGTAGCGAGCAATTTTTCCTTTTCCAACAATGTTTTCTGCCCCATCAGAAGATTATTTTCCAATTTAATCGCATTTTGAAATGTCGCCTGCAAACTCTTTCAATTTGGGACAGTCGAACATTTGTTGTGTGGGAAGGGTTGATACATGTTTAATTGAGTTTAAGATGTATGGTGTCGCAGTCGTATGACCACTTCACTAAAATTGAAGTAGCCTTATCTATATGTAATTCGATTTACATAACCAATGCATCATATTTCATGCAGAACAATGAATTACAACGAGCAGCGTCTAACAACTCAACCATTTCGTCTAAAGACAACGAAAGCACCGGCGATAAAGAGCAAGTTTACGACATTATCAGCACCATTGACTCACTTGGACAGAGGACACATAGTCTCGAGTATCATCCTAGCGGTGGCGCAGAACATGAGAGAACCAACGTGATGTTACAACACCCACGTGACAGAAACCTCAGCCAATCGTCGTTCAGAAACGATATAAATAGTAACGGTGTCAAGGACAAACAATGGCGTAAGGATACATGGTTTATATGTAATCATTTTGATAGTCCTAGTCTACTGTATATGTGTTGTATATGATAGTAATATTGAAATCATACGTCAATGTAGATAATGATGAATAAGGGCTGTACCAAATAATAAGAAAAAATATATGGCTCTTGTATAAAGAGGGACAAGAAAGATGGTATGTAAGCAATTTGAAATGCTTTGCAGAATCGGAAATAGTTTAAACCAAGACGAGTTGCTTTAAGCTGGTCTCTAAACAATGTGAGGTGGTATATTTTTCATGGAAACAATACATCAACGTATGAGATCTAGAATTGATTTTCAGATTAGAAAATGTTAAAAGAATAATATGTAACACCAAATCTAGGTCATCGGACTAGTTTTTCCAAAAAGCAATTCCTATACTGTACACGCTTTCAAAATAATCCTCATTTACGTCCTTTGACACTGGCTTTCTTGCTCATGTATGCGCACATACGGCCAGCAATGACAATGACACTGTTGTATTCAAGATGTAAACTATACACTTTCTTGTCACAATATGAATACAAATGAGCAATAATGTATGAGGAACAGCTAATTCACAAAAACGTTACCATCGTGATCACTTTTGAACTATCAAAATGCAAAGTCATACCATTGTATTCAATTCTTTGACTTACCACTTGCTTAATGCCCCTGTTATAGACATAAAGCCAGTTGCCTGGATGATTATTATTGGGGATTGCATCCATAACTTCGCCGACGGTTTAGCGATCGGAGCAGCATTCAGCCTCAGCTTTACTAAGGGTTTATCCACATCGTTTACAGTACTCTGTCACGAGGTTCCGCATGAACTTGGTAAGATTTTGTTTGAAGCATTCACGACAGTAATTTTACGATTATATTATCCAAAAGGAAACCATTAAGGAAGGCAAATTGAAAATCTTCCATTTTCAAGTACTGAGAAGAAAACAGCGTATCTGTAATCGACAATCGTCTTGCTTTTTTATGCTTAGTAATGAAACTCAATTAAATTAAAGTGATAGACATTTAACCCAATTGCAATTTAATTGACAGGATATTTTGCTGTGATTTTATATAATGAACCCAATTACTGTCGTATTGATAGGATAGTTTGCCGTATTGATAGACAATGAACCCAAATACAGTTAAAATGACCGAGGATTTCGCCGTGTAGATTGGCACACTTAATCATTTCTTATTTGATATGATACTTCGTCGTGTTGTAAGACAATGGACTATATTACAGTTTAATTGTCAAGACATTTTACCAGGCAGATAGACAGTAAATCGAGTTATTGTTTAATTGACAGGAGATTTCGCCGTATTGATAGACAGTGGACTGTCTATAAAGAGAGCAATGCTCCTGAACTTCCTGTCCAGCCTAACAGCGTTTGCTGGCCTGTATGCCGGTCTTTCTATAGGATCACAGGAAGAAGCCACGAAATGGATCTTTGCTGTCGGTACTGGCCTGTTCTTGTACGTCGCACTTACGGATCTGGTATGTTGTCTTTTGTTTGTTATACGAACAGTCAAATCTTTCAACATTCTAGTTTAAACTTAGTTATTCTACATCGATTGTGAAACAAATCCTTTCATTTTAAATTAATCACTTTAGAATCTTCTTGCTGGTTACATAAACAATACTCGTGCCGAATATGAATTGCTGCTAGACAAGATAGATCCCGCTACTCACAGGACTCGAACCAACGACCCTTGTAAATAGAGGCATGCGGTCTATCCCTGGACGGCTATAAGTGGGCGATATCAATCTTTTACAGCATAATAGATTAGTCATACTAATGCTGTTTTATTTATACGCATGTCGTATGAAGTGTTCAAAATGCAACTGTAAGAATAGATAAATAGTGCCATACATTATACAAATGCGGTTGCTTGATAGAGAATATAATTTGAACAGCATGATTGATTAAGCTCGTAGTCGGTTCAAATTAATTGAAAATATTGGTCCAAATAAGCCTAATAAGATGACCAGCCCTCATATGTTTACCTCCATCATCAAGAGTCGGTCATCGCAAGATGACCGTTATAATGTTGACGTGATGTCAAAATAATATAAACAAACAATAAAGCAACGTAGCAATCAATACATCATTGTAGTCCGAATGATCCGGACGTGGATATTGTGACGTTCGTTGAAAGTTGTAAATTGTTGTAGAGAACATGCTGGTATATATATATGTTGTCTTAGCCTATACATATATATATATATATATATATATATATATATATATATATATATATATATATATATATATATATATATATATATATATATATATATATATATATATATATATATATATATATATATATATATATATATATATATATATATATATATATATATATATATATATATATATATATATATATATATATATATATATATATATATATATATATATATATATATATATATAGGCTAAGACAACACAACCGCACAGTGTTTTTCACTGATCGGATGTGTTAGTGTCTTTAAGAGGTTCACCAGGTCGGTTCGTTACAATACTCTACAATTGTCTCTATCTCACCTGCAGGTGCCCGAATGTAAAGAGTACTTCCGAAAGACCCGGACACCCACGATGTTTATTGCACAAAATGTAGGAATGATGCTGGGATTTGGTGTAATGTTATTACTCGCTCTTTATGAAAGTCAAATGGAATTATTACTGGAGTAAAGCTATTGTTGTTTACCAAGATTGAATTAATGCTGGAGTGAAACTAGTGTGGTTTATCCAATTATTTTGGGGGAAGTCAAAGAAGATTGAAACTGAAGTGAAAGTGGTTTTGTAACTTAAACTGAAATAAAAGTATTGAAGATTTTCCCAATTTTTATTGAAATCGAATGGAATTAAAAATGAAAAGTAAATAGTGTTGTTTGAACCAATTCAATTCAATTCAAAATTTTATTGTATGATAAGGCCACCGACCCATACACAAAAATGAAACATAAATACAATACATTTTATACAGATATACATGTGTAAGAGGCTAAAATAATATAACAGATCTAAAGGCATTGTTTTCCTTACATCTCTTGCTCTTTCATATAGATTTCTCTTTTTTTAAATGCATAAAATAAAAACATTGCTAGGTTACGGATAACAGTATCATTTTTAGATGCCATGATATTATAAAAAGACATATCATTTGGGATAATCAAATATTTTTTGTCAATATATTTTTGGCGCAACTCTTCGTACAAAGGACAATGGAGTAGGAAATGTACCTCATTTTCGATAAAACATTCACAAAAAACACAAAACCGATTCTCCTTAGGTATATCATAATGCCTACCCTTTTCAATCATGAGGGAGTGGGAGCCATTTCTGAATTTTGCAAGGCAAGTTCTAAATTTACTTATATCGATAATGCTTAAGTATTTCTCCTGTACAAAAGAGTGTTTGTAATCATAATAACTAGATAATTTGGAATTTTCAAAACAACCCATTCTCCACTCTTGTTGATATTGGTCTTTGAGCCGCTGTGTATATTCAAAAATAAAAATGTTGTCATTCAAGACGTATTGGTTTTCCCAAACATTTCCAAAACCGTTTCTATATAAATTTTTTCGAACACATGTTACCCAAGTGGTGTATCCCAGATTATCATAGTGTAATAACATATCATAAGAAAGCTTGACAAGTCTTTGTTGTGGTAATCTAAGAATACGTAGCCAATATTTAATTACCCGTTTCGAAGCATTTATTTGGATAGGATATCTGCCTGTATCACCTAAAACGGATAGATTACATGCCTCAATACCTACATTTAATAAGCGTTTACATGCTAATAGTTGAACCTGCTCAATACAGTTCATTTGGTTGAGACCCCAAAGTTCAGACCCATACAGCATAATTGGACTTATCTTTGCGTCAAATACTTTAAAAAATGTACTTATTGGAATAATTGGCAGACTATTAAAAGAGTTGAGGATATACAATAATACCCTTTTGGCTTTGACTGCCGAACTTTCTGCCATTTTATATAATGACAACCTATTAGTAAAATTCACACCTACATATGAGAAACTCGAAACAACCTCAAGCTTCTTCCCATTGTAAAACCATTGCTCCTTTTTAGAAAGCTGACCCCCTTTTTTAAAGACTACTACTTTTGTCTTTGATATATTGACCCTCAACTTATAGTCATTACAAAATGAATATAAAACGTTAAGTTCTTTTTGCAGATCGCCAATAGTATTTGCAATTAACCCTATGTCATCTGCAAACATTAACATTGGTACAGATGTATAATCTGGAAACAATTGAATTCCCCTGACGTCACTTTGCTTTATTACGTCATCAAGTTCGTTGATAAATAGAGCAAATAACGTCGGGCTTAAAGAGCATCCCTGACGAAGACCGATTGGGCAAGAAAAAACATCACTTACACCATCATCTGATCTAACACATGCTTTAACACTATTATAAATTGATTTTATGGATCTAAATAAATTGCCTTTGATACCATTCTTAAGTAAAACATTATACAGCAGTGGTCGACTAACTGAGTCAAACGCCTTTTCAAAATCAACAAAAGCAACATACACTGAGCGTTTGTGCATAGACAGACATTTGGAGATTATTGCATTTAACACATAAGCATTATCAATGGTACTATAGCCTGCTCGAAAACCCGCTTGTGCCTCTGTTAGTCGACCATATGCATCAACATAGAACGTTAGCCGCTTGTTTAACAAATATATATATACTTTACTTATAACATCCATAAGAGCAATACCTCTATAATTGGACGGATCATTTACATTACCCTTTTTATGTATAGGAATCAGCAAAATTCTAGACCAACTTGAAGGAAACTCCCCTGTATTGTAAAGTCTATTGAAAAGAACTTTAATAAAAGGTAACAAGACTGGAATTCCAAAAGATAAGTGGTGTGGCGAAATACATCCTGCAAAAGCTTTATTACCGTTTAAAGCTTCAATCGCACTAAATATCTCACCATCATCGATCGGTGAATTAAAAATAATGCTTTCAATATCGCCAAGTGTGTCATTCATTTGTGTTTCGTGAACAGTGTTCTCCTCTTGACTTATGTCAGACGATAACAGCGTACGAAAATACTCATACCAGTCATTCAGTGAAACATGATTTGTAACTTTTGGTTTCTTGGTGAGATTACGTATTTCTCTCCAAAAGGAACCACTATTTTTTATTGAACTTTCAATGCGATTAATTTTTTTTTTATTGTAAAAGTATCGCTTCCTTTTACAAACATTTTTGTACATAGTTTTGCTTTCTAAATATGTATCTAGATCTTTAGATTCTCTACTTAACCGAAATCTTTTAAGACTTAACTTAGCTTTTTTCTTATATTCTTTACATTCTTTATCAAACCAGTCTTTATGGATTGTACACTTGTTCGATTTTACTGTTTTCTTAAACTTAGTTGAACTATTAAGTAATACATTTTCAAAATCAACAATTACATCATCAATATGTTTATCATAATTTTTAACATTTTTTTCAAATTCTTTAAAAGATTCATTATCTATGTTTTCAGATAACGTATGTACATATTCATTACAAGTTTCAGCATTAATATTATATTTTACTTTATTCTGCTGTGGGCGTAATCTCTTCTTTCTAGCCGTCATCACACATGGACTGTTAAGCTTTAACAAAATGGGCATATGTGTGCTACCTGGATAATTCAATATTTCAAAGTTAGTAATGCTTTCGAAAACTTTGTTAGTTACAATAAAATAGTCAATAACGCTACAGCCATTATGATTAACAAAGGTAAAATCTCCTTTGTCAGCATCCTGGCCGCAACGACCATTGACAATTGAGCAATCATATACCTTACAGATGTTTAATAACTGTCGACCAAACTTATTCACCTTACTATCCGAATTAGTCCGGAGATTAATTTCAGTGGAATTGAAAAGATCCTGATATTCTGCCAGTTCCGGTATATTCAAGCCCATTTCTAATGCATCGTCATATATCCCCGTTCTAGCATTTAAATCACCATTCAAAATAATAAGATAATCCTTAAGACTATGATTGGTGATTAGTTTTTCAATAATATTTGGGCCACCCATCTCCCCCTGTTGGTAAAAAGGTGAACCGTCTGGTGGAATATATACAGATATATAAACACAGTCTTTTTCAAACCCTAGTAATCTACGATTTATCACAAGAACAATACCATATTCGAACTCTGGAATAATCCGCTTTACTAAATGTTCATAAGTGTTGCGTACATACACGATTACGCCTCCCATTGGTCGTCCACCATAAATAGATTGTTTGGCTTTACATATAAAGGACATATGATTAGGGAAATAATTACAATGGTCAATTTCGTGTATCATCCACGTCTCTTGCAGTCCAATTATGTCAAAATCATCTAGAAAGGAAGTGAGCTCAGAACATAGTTTATTATGGATACCTTCAATATTCCACGTTACAAATGAAATGTTATCTGTTGCTTGTGCATAGCCTTGGCCGGCATCCTATGTCGTGTAGCCGTTTGTCGACTGGTCACTTTGTACTTCCCTTGTTTCAGCTTGTGGATCGACATTGTTCGATTGCCGCTTCAATTGTTGCCGATTTCTATCGTCAAGTGTACGCACACCTCGCTTCTGGTCTCTATTGTTATATCTATTAGGCATCGATTCTTTAACAAGCTTACCATTACGAAAATAAGCATTATATCCTTGATCATAGGCAATCTTTATCAGCTGGCGTTGTTGAAAACTAAGGTCATTTGAGATTCTAATACCCTTTGCTCTTAATGCATCACGTTTATCAAACCATTTCCGTTTATCACCGACACTCTTAAACTTCACAATTACCATCCTCGGCTTTCCATGAGACACCTTACCGATTCTGGTCGCTGAAAGAATGACAGTAAGCATCTGCTCTTTACCTATATCACTTGAATCGACTAGAGGGACAACTTCATCTCCGATAACTGACATCAAACTTTTGCTTTCTGACTCCTGTTCTGCAAGCCCAAAAACACGCAGAGAACATTTCATCTTATCAGATTCAATTTGGTTTAGTTGTTGTTCAATGATTTCGATACGCTCATTATCTGCATCTCGCTGTGTTGTTAACTGATTGAAATAGTGTTCGTTGCGATGCTCGAAATGCTCGAACCACATTTTATGGAAGAGGGTTGGAATTCAAACTGCTGTAAAAGTATTGTTATTAAAAGTATTTTTTTAGACTGTCGAATGCAACCAAAACTGTACTAAAGGCTGTGTTGTTGTTTTATCCATTTTTTTTATGAATGTCGGACGGAACTAAATCTGTAGTGAAAATGGTGTTGTTTTAAGCACCCTGTATAACAGTCTGGTGGAATCAAAACCGTTTTAAAAGTGATGTTGCTTTATCCATGTGTTCTTTTGAATAAAAGTTGGATGAAACTAAAACTATATTGTATTGTGTTGTTTTATCTTCTCCTTGTGAAAGGAGACTTGAATTAAAACTGTTGTAACATGAAAGAAGAGTTATAATAGAACTGTTGTTGACTTGATGTTTATGTCCCCACTCATTATGAAATAAATGCAATTTAAACTGTAATTAAATGGTGATCCCTTTTCCAATTATCTATGAAAGTCGAATGCAATTAAAAGTTTTAAACTGGAGTTAAATGGTGTTTTCTTTTTCCATTGTCTATAGAGGCGAATGCAATTATACTTTTTAACTGTAGAAAAGGTGATGCTGTTCTATCCAATCTTCGTGAAAATCGGGTGTATCTGAAATCGCATTGAAACTGGTGTTTATCCTCTCCATATGACATATGGGTTGAATAAAGAGTTGTGGATGAAATGGTCTTGTTTTACCGCATAGGTATAATTGACTCTGAGATACGAGTCTAGAAACACATCATGAGAAAACAAGATCAAGTGTTTTAGTGGAAAGATCACCATACATGTTGAATCTGTATACTACGTATAAAAAACTGACGTTGTGAAACAAAACGAAAAATCGATACTGACAGGTGTGCGCAGCGATCATGTGATCTATTGACGGATATCAAACATGATATACGGCACCCTGTTATCGGTCCGTTAATTGCCTTGGTGACAGGATAATAAAAGATTAGTCGATTTAATAATAATTAAAAAATGTCAAAACCCCACTCAACGTCACGTTTCACTACATTGATCACCGCCATCATATAAGTCATGTGACCCTATTCCCTTCTCAAAATGATGAATGGGAAATCCTAGACTTAACTTCCAAAAAGAGCTGGACAAGGAGTAAGAACCATCTGCAATCAGTAAGTCAATCGGGAGATTACCTTGCATAAAAACTTAAAGGCCGTCAATAATGGGATTTGAGTCCCTGAAGAAAGTCGCCAAGTGGGTCTTAAAATTATTATTGGGATCCAAAATTGGCTTCTAATAAGGACTGGATAAGGGGACTAGAACCATCGGCAGCCAGTAACTCAATCGGGAGAGACTACCTCGCATGAAGACCAAAATACAATCACCGGGGTTTTAACCCATGCAGAGAGTGGTCATGGGTTTTCAAGTTGAGGGTGGTCATGTGATTTCAAATTGAGAGTGGTCATGTGATTTAAGTTGGGGGTGGTCATGTGATGTCAAGTGAGGGGTGGTCATGTGATTTTAAGTTGGGGGTGGTCATGTGATGTCAAGTGAAGGGTGGTCATGTGATTTCAAGTTGGGGATGGTCATGTGATGTCAAGTGAGGGGTGGTCATGTGATTTTAAGTTGGGGGTGGTCATGTGATGTCAAGTGAAGGGTGGTCATGTGATTTCAAGTTCTTAACACAATGCCATTTAGACACCGTGGACAGTCTACGAATTCCATTTGCACCAGGTGGTATGCTCTTTTAATTAACAACGAGAGAAAGTCGAAGGAAAATATCGTTTATTTGCCTTTAAATAGGCCTGTACAATAACAAAAAAAGATGAATGAATTGACGGATTTCTCGCCATTTGAAAAGTCTATGGTTAATTCCCAAACTCCTATTCATTGATCAATGTCAGGCTTCACTACATTAACCACTGCCACCAATTTTGTCACATGACGCTATAAAATATTGCACTGCAAAATTGTCCGTGGAATGCGAAAATAGAATCACGAGGAAAAATGATTGCCAGGAATATGTTTTCTTTGCAAAAATCGGTTTAAATATAGTAAATTTTATGATTGTGTTTTATCTATATTTTAAATAGTGCATTATGATGCTTGTATCTTCAAAATAATAAAATCAAAACTATCTAAAAAAATAAATGCATGATCGTTAAAACTCGTAAATGATTCGGGCTTGTTTTGAAATAGTCTGAAATTCAGCAGTTATTTACGTGACGGTAGTGGTTAGTGTGAAGTATATGAAAGTAACCGCTGTCAGGTGTTTGGTTTCATCCATTTAATCCTTTACCAAACAATAACGACATTTAACCAGTTTTTTGCAGACGACTCTGGAAAATATTGTGTGAAAAGGAAGGAATTGCTCGTGACGAGCAATTCCTTCCTTTTTCCACAATGTTTTCTACCCTATCAGTAGATTATTTTCCAATCTTATCACATTTTAAAATGTCGTCTGCGAACTCATTCAATTTGGGACAGTCGAAGATTTGGCGTTTAGTAAAGGGTTAATGCACGCTGAGGTGATATGAATTATGAGCATATTATGTTCGAGTCTCTTTAACCTGAGTCACTATGTTCGAATCTTTTTTAACTAAGTCCCTTTGGTCGAGTTTCTCTAAACCATACCACCATGTTCGAGTGTCTGTTGACTAAACCACTGCGTTTATGTCTCTGTTAACTAAGTCACTTTGTTGGAGTATTTTCACTAACACCGGAGTCTATCTACCTTTTCGACTTGGACATCGGTTTGTTGAGAAAGGATGCGAATTCTGAAAAACAGAAAAGAGAACGGACTTTAAAAATAACGGATGGAGCTAGTGTCATACAACACTTATCAAGTTGAGGTTATAGTGTCATATTACTAAATACATCCTTTCAACCATGGTTGACTGTGAACATGAAGGTTCCAGTTTTGAGTTCTTAAGAAATCCTTAATGACAACGTTAACATTAATGATGATGATAGTAATGATGTTGACTATTATGATGGTTATGATGGGGTGATACCAAGGTAAATAGTTTGCAGGGACAACAATAATAATGACGGTAGTGATGATGATAAGGCCAGTGTTGGTTATAGTGAAGTTGATAGTAATGTAAAGGTTGATGATAACTGTTATTACAAATTTGATGATATTGATCATGACAATATTGATGTTGAAATTTATGACGATAAAGACGACTTTACAAATGATGTTGAGAATAACGATGATAATGACGTTGACACCGATGTTGATAACGATGATGACGATAATGATGTCAACGACGATAACGGCGATGATGATGATGATCACCATCATACTGTGATAAGTTTAATGAAGATGATAACCTTGTTGATAACGATGGTGATAATAATGATGATGATAATAACAATAATAATAATAATAATAATAATAATAATAATAATAATAATAATAATAATAATAATAATAATAATAATAATAATAATAATAATAATAATAATAATAATAATAATAATAATAATAATAATAATAATAATAATAATAATAATAATAATAATAATAATAATAATAATAATAATAATAATAATAATAATAATATAATAATAATATAATATAATGATAATAATAATAATAATAATAATAATAATAATAATAATAATAATAATAATAATAATAATAATAATAATAATAATAATAATAATATAATAATAATAATGATACTAATAATAATAATAATAATAATAATAATAATAATAATAATAATAATAATAATGATAATAATAATAATGATAATAATAATCATAATAATTATAATAATAATAATAACCACAATGACGATAATGATACTCCAAATCCTTAAAAACATATCAACCAATTAAAGATCACCTGTGATGCTGATTCTCTGATCGCGGTCAAGGTCACAGGATTCGAGCATTTCCTTGACATCCTCGTCCGTGACCGTTTGTCCCATCGTTTCCATGAGTTGACGAATCTCCTTCAGGTTGATAAAGCCGTCGTTGTTCTTGTCAAAGATTTTAAATGCTCTCTCCAGCTCCTGCTGCGTATCGTTCGGGAGCGCTTTTCTGCTCGCCTTAAACCATGCCTTCAGCTCGTCGAAGTTCATCTTCCCCGAGCCTGTGGAATTGATAATGTGTAAGGATAGTACTTATATTTTGGTTTCTCAAAGTTTTGGACGTATTACTGCGGGAGACATTTGAAGAGGTTTTAAACATCCTTGACGAAACCATCATAGACGCTTTGCCAAAGTTGCGAGATTTTATGTAAGTAAGAAGTATTAAATCTGCTGTAGTGTATAGGGTTAAACTGATACAGCGTATCAGGTTACCAGCCGACGCTCTAATAGGCTGATGCCTCTGGAAGCTCGGGATAGTTAGTGATAGTCCACTGTAGAATATAGACGTATAATAAATATAGTTTATAGTAACTGACTGTGTCTCCTTTATATATATAAGACACCACAGCTGCTTCCTACATATGTAAGGAAATTTGGACATTACAATTTCATTTCTTTTAAACTACTGTAATTAAAAGCTGCATTGTTGTATAAGATGTACTGTAGAAAAGCGTCTGGAAGGGAATCAGTATTCAAGAATTAACAACCTTAACACAAAGAATATATAATATATTCAGTTACAAAAGTGTTGAAACGGGTTTTATTCAAAAGAAAAGTCTACCGTAGTGGTTGACGTACTAAGACATATATTGACACTGTCTAAATTAAGTTTGCATCCAGGAGCTACTTTTCATGAACTATCAAACAGCAATACAATAACCGTATCGTTTGACAGAAATCTTTTTGAAAATGTCATATATTTGAATAAGAAGCTTTAAGTAAGCTATTTTACCATCATACATACCGTCTTTATCGTAATCCTCAATGAGTTTTTGAACTTCGGACTCCGTGGGGTTAAAGTGCATCGCTCTCAACACGTTTCCGAACTCCTGGACACAGATCTCTCCGCTACCGTCCTTGTCGAAAATCTCGAAAATCTCCTTCAAAAGTTCTGAAATGGGTCGAAAGGTTGAAAATTAGAAGAGAGTGCATTTATTTAAATGTTTTTTTTTTATCTTAACTTATATATAACACATCGATTGTGACAGAAGCTTATAACTTTCGATGGCTACTTCCTGAATACAGGACATGCAGACGGGCCGAATTTTTGGTCAGTCCCGGCAATTACACCCATAGCGGAGGTCGAACCCAGGACCTTCGGTACGAGAGGTCGACGCTCTACCACTGCAACACTGCCAGTAACCATTGAATTAAGGGTCCTGCGTTGTCAAGTGGTTGAGGTGAAGGATTGAAGAGAAGGTGGTAACGGGTTCGAGCCCCTGCATCACCACTGTTTCGTTGTAGTGTCTTTTGAAAAGACTTTATTGCCCTAGCCTAGTACTGTTTAATCAAATCAGGAAAGCCGAAACATAACTGAAGCATTACTTACACGGCATTTTAACCCCATTTGAATATGATCAATTGGACTTCACGTTATAAATGTGTTTCTTTTGAGACGAACTGTTTTTACGCATACTTTATGCTGGGAAATGCTTTTCGACATTCACTGCAAACGCACACACCTGATTCGTGTGGGAAAACAGTCAGCGATTAAGTATAGAAATCACATGCAATACTGGTAATAAAATTCAAGGAGCGTTGAATTGCACACTGATTACCACAATAAGACTTAATACTGTTGAATACAGATATATGGCCAGACGAATGTTGGAGCGGACACACTCAGGCATACGCAAGAACGCGTGCAATGACATGTATACAGACATATAAAAAGATACACGGACACACACAATAGTACACTTTATGAACACACATACTTATGAAAATACAACAAGACACACACATGCATACATGCATACATACATACGTACATACAGACATATATCAATCAATACAGACCTACACATACATATACGGATATTGATACAAATGTAAATGCCAACAGAGACACACATACATACACACATGCACGAACACACAGCCACATATTAATAATATCAATAATATCGCAGACCCACACCTACATTTATACATACATAAAAGGACATATAAACATAATATAGATACCAACAGAGACACAATTGCATACATGTACGGACATACAGACATACTTAAACACTCTCCAAAACATACATACATATAAACACAGACAAACAGATGAAAATATCAAAATAATGCTCGTATATATATATATATATACAAACATACACACACAAACAAATATACAGTACCTTCGTCATCCATTGTAACTTGAGTTGTATGACGAATCTGAAATGAGAACAAAGTGACAAAATATTAAATAAGGAAATAAAGATCTTTCTGATTTTACGATACCGATTTGTGTACTACAAAATCTTTTCTGTTTAACATTATGAAAAACAGCTTGCATCAATTACTTATTCGTATTTCTTATTCGTAAACATTAACCCTTATAGTGCTGCAACCGACTTCATGCTTATGCAAACAGGTAAGAGCACAGGCCAGCCGCAAAGCAAATTGTCGGCTGCCCTGTGATCTACTCTGTTTGCTGCTCTGGGTATCTTTCCTCATCAAAATAAGGCAGAAAGTTAAGGTTTGGGAAACCAGACGACATAAATCTATGTTTAAGAAAGTTACCTAGCATTCTGAGGGTTAAATATATTAGATCGCCGAATAATCCTGTCATGTATCATTATCCATTGTGTAGATATTTGGAACCGGTTCTTCTGTATTTTTTACCCGTGGTACATGTATGTCGGAATTCTTTGTTACAGAAAGACCATTTACAATAAAACTTTGACGGGACAAAATCTATCGACTGAATTTGAATTATGATACAACATACCTGTTCATTGATCAAGTTACGGCAATGTTTGATTTAGACCAAATACCAATATGAAATTCACCTTTGTTCTCCATAATATAATATTTAACTAGCCAAAATTGAAAACATCACAAGCGATATCCGGTAAAAACAAGTGCGATAAAATGATACTACATTGCTCTTTAAAAGCAGCAGCATCTTTTGTCAGGTTAGTCTCCAAAGACTTTTGAGCATGCGTAAAAAGTACGGTACAATGAAAAAAGATTAACGTTTAATATGGTTTTGATATCCGTATCAGTGTTTGTTAAATCGATTTAATCAGTCATATCAAAACGCTCTTTGATCTACCTTTGTTATGCACAGACCCAGATCAATCCATTAAACTAGAGCAGACTTGATCCGGTTTAGCACAATCTATCGCCTAAACAATTTCGGTCTTTTGTGTGCAGAAGTAGTTTTGGTTCCCGTTGTACTATTATAGATTAGTACAATGTAATCTAAAAGGGGCAGGTAATCCAGACTAATGCAAAAGTAGCACTGGGTCCTGGGCCATGAATATATGCACAAGGCTGGTGGGGGCTATACATACGGGCTAGGCCCCAGGACAGTACAGATGGTGGTCTTCAAATGGATGGTAAAGGCCATCATTGAAATCGGTTAAATAGAGGTAAAAGTGCTCTTCACATAAAAAAAACGTGAAAATCATAAGCATATGCGTAAAGTGTCGAATCAGATAAACCATGGCTATTCACCAAGGCTGATCTGGTTCGACACTTTACGCAGATATCAGTGAGATATGTGTATATATCTATAAAAGGTTATCAATATTGTTTCGGTAAATCTACCGAGGTTTTGTGCACCCGTGAGGCCTGAATATCGAGCCATCTGAAGACCTTTGTTTGGTTTATTGATAGATACCTGTACAAGATCGATATTAAAGTAAGGTAAAGTCATTTAACCCTTGTAGTGCTCGAACCGACTTCATGCTTATGCAAACAGGTTAGGTCCAGGTCAGCGGCTGGCCTGTGATCTAAACTGTTTGCTTCTCTGGGTATCTTTCCTCTTCAGATATCAGGTAGATATTCAAGGTTTTGGTAAGCAGGTGGCACAAAAATCTGATATTAGAACATTACCCAGCATTGTAAGGGTAAAGTATGTTGGATTGATGTTTATTGCCGTTTTCAACAGTATTTTAGTTATATCGGTCCATATCGGCGTTTAGGGCCATGTCCCTGGTGTGTATGTGACACCGGTACTACACAATTATATTAACAAGTCTTAGACTGCTGTCTTATCAAAAATGATCGGCGTTTCTAGACGAACTGGCCATGTACATGGGTTTCAGCAAAACGTAGAATATTATAGTATTAGGCAAGCACTGGCCCAAACTTGGGATCCTTTTCAACTTAAAAGAGTGAATTTTTTGTTTATCATATTTTTTCATTACTCAGTAGGGAAGAGATGTAACTACGTTTTAGAACTTGTAGCTCAACCCATTTAGTCTAGGTATGATTTATACAGCATTTCCTTTTATGGTGATGTTAAATTTTGGGTAATAAAACATGTTTAAGGGAAGGGCTCGATAAATTATCGGTCCACTTGAAAACAATACGGGATTATTTCACTTCTCCGAATTGAAAACAATTCTACGTGACAAAAATACCATGGATGAAAACATTTACTTTGTGGTATGTGGTAGAAATCGTTGCAACCAAAGGACATATTGCTCATGCTGAGTAATATATAACTTTCTCACAAAAAATTCTAAAGTCTTCCGAGGTAAAGGCAGTTATTTCAGTATGGCGTATTCCTTTGCTGCTTGTTTTTGTGGCATTGAAAAAATCTTAAATGTATACAAACTATTCTATACAAATATAGCCTCCAACTGAAATCTGAGGATCTTTCTTTATGCGGTTTATCTAGATCATTGATATGCTAACGTTCTTTATAAAAACTTGATCGATCCTTTGACAAAATAACTTAATACGTAAAGGATATTATAGTGTAGTATCTTTCCCGGAGTTGGTATTTGTTGCCAGTTGCATGAGAAAATGTGATGTGCAGAAAAGGTATTCTATTTTGCTCACATAATGAGAAAATGTGTAGAAAATGAAATACAAAAAAATATAAAAAAAACTTTCTGTATATTCTTAATTATTTATTGAGTAACGTAACGTTATCTAATGACGTCACGTCCGTTGTTTACATTTAAATTCATTATCCTGATGAAGGCGTAATGCCAATGTATTAAATGAGTGGCAGTGCAATAGCTAGCTAGCGTCGGGGACTAGAGACCAGCAAGTCCAGGTTCAACCCACGAAGGTGACCATATTTTTCCCGTGGGTGTCCTTGGGCAAGACACATTCCTAGCCAAGTGCTACTAGGTCATCCAGGGAACATGTACTTTAATACTAGAAAGTGGTGCTGTACATTAATCCTATACCAAACGCCAAATTTTCGACTGTCCCAAATTGAAAGAGTTTGCAGACGACATTTCAAAATGTGATGAAATTGAAAAACACTCTTCCGATAGGGCAGAAATAACATTGTGGGAAAAGGAGAAATTGCTCGTTAAGAGCATTTTTTTCCTTTTCCCACAATGTTTTCCTGGGTTGTCTGCAACCATTTGGTCAAATGTAGTTATTGTTAGGAAGAAAGAAAAAATGTGGGGTGAAACCGAATACAGGGTGTGATTATAAAGCACGTCACCAGGAAGCATAACTAAATAAACACTGGTCGTTTTGAACAATTCAAATTAAAACACGCAGTGCCAATGTTCTGAAATCAATAGCAATATCAAAATGTATACCTTTGTATGCATACAAAATAACTCTACAAACCTTCAAGGTCGTTTCTACTTTATTTCAACCAAAGATATCCGATAGTTTAGTTGAAGAGCTTGTTGTGTTTGCTTGTATCTATGGTGGTTGTCTTCGAAAATGTTTTTAACCCTAAAAATATTTTTTTGTGTCGTCTGTTTTCCGAAACCTTAAATATCTGCGTATGGCCTGAAATCTAACCCGTTTGCATAAAAATGAAGTTAGTTCCAGCAGTATAAGGGTTAACATGGTCTAATAATGACTAAATACATTGTATCTAGAAATTGGTCTTTCTTTTTACTTCATTCGAAGCGACTTTCTAAGCTGAACTCTTCACCAATTTCATAGATCGATTTGAAATAGTACTCCCCTTCAAACATTAGGCGAATTTCAAAATACGCATTGTATTCAAAAAGGTCAATTAGTTTAAACCTATTTATTTTACATCGATTGTGAAACAAGTTCTTACAACTTAGATTAATCACTCTCAATTATGCTTCGGCTTTGGCCATTAAGTATTTGTGTTGAAGAAGAAAAAGAAAGTTTGTACATGACTCTAAAAAGAATGTACATTTATGTCATTGTTCATGAGGAAAACCTATCGATATTCATTGATGCAATAAAGGATTGTTACCGAAAGATACCGCATACGCGACGCATAAACATCTTCAATGCTGTTTAATTGCTTGTTAACAAACATAACGCATTTAAAAAGATCTTTCTACACGGGATTTTGCATTTCTTGGCCACAACATTGACCGAATGATAAATTATTCGTGGTGATCTGTTCTTTTGCTAACAATTCCAGTTATTTCAACGAAAATATGTAAAAAATGTAAAATCAATCCTTTTCATAGATTTACACCGAATTCTATTTAACATTAACCCATATCGGATTTAATTAAGTAAGGTATAGCGGAATATAATTAGATACAAATACGACAAGACAGGGTCCCGATCTGACACAACACATATGCTCTCTAATCCTGACCAAACCTTTCTAAAAATGATAAGGTTAAGATTGCTTTGATTAGATATTTATGTTAACGGTGGTGCAGAGGTAAAGCGTTGACCTCTGGTTCCGAGGGTCCCAAGTTCGAAACACGTTAGCGGCTAGGTGAAAATAAACAGGACTAATCCACACATCGACACGAGTACTCGTTACGTATATAGAAACAGACATTAAGAGTGAATGAAATATGCTTAGAGCTTCGTCACAAATGATGTAAAATATAAAGGTTTAATCTTAATGTTGTTGTCAACAAAAATGACACCGCGTTGCCTTCTTGGTGGCGTAACATTGCACGGATGGCTGCCTTTCCCAAAGATAGCCAACAAAGGAGTGGCTGAAAAAGGGAACGAACCCGAGACAACCGTCGCAGTTGTATATATACTTACCACTTCACTTACGCGGATATTCAGTATACGGTTTTTATTGATCAGGAAAAAAGGTAAACCAAGTCCCTAAATGTGGAGATGTTGGACGGTCAAAATTGAAAGCAAAACAAAAGGGATTGTAAAAGGCACAACAACACAACGACACAGTAAATGATGTATGATATTAAGTAGAAACCATTGTGAAAAAAGAATGAAATATGTAATAAAAACAAGTCATTCTTTCCTAACAATAGTCTCTGTAGTGTTGTGAAACAGGCTCGTCAAAGGGAGGCATTATGAAAGAATAGAGGGGTAAACAAAGAGGGGATGTGGGTTTTTAAAGCAAAATAAAAATAACTTCCAACTTACATTAAAGTCACCCCGTACCAATCCAAACCAAGTCGTTTACACGTCCTCTATAATCTCAATATGAGAGATTCTTCTTACCGGGTTAATATTTCAAACGCTTTTCAAATGTCCTAGATTTAAACGCAGACTCTTAGAGATAGATACTCCAATGCTTATATCAGCAGCACAACACGAACAGTATATGTCCTCTTTAAAACAATAAGCGTATGTCACAAATAACAAGAATTTCGTACACAGGTACACACCGTTCTACAGATAAACTAGCCTTTATAATACTACTATATACGCTGTTTGTTTATATTGAAACGATCAACATGACAGTACATGTCCAATGTCATATGGACACCTACCTGTGTGTAACAAGTCAATAACGCCTCTGTATCGTCCATGCAATTATTGATTTTACTGAACTATTTCACAAATGCTCAATAATTGACTCAATAATCGTATGCACATTTTTGCAGACGCTAATTTATACTTTATTTAAGATTGTGATATACATGTACATACGCGTATCGAATTGGAAGAGTAGGAATTATTGTGGGGGGGAGGGGGGGGGGGGGAAACTTTATACTGTATGCTTTAATTTCCAATAATTCGAAATGGCGTCTGCAGCCATCCCGCTAATTCCTGGGTCGCTGAATATATTTTAACTCATACTAATTCGAATTGAAAGCTATAGCAGACGACAATGAATGGGAAAATAAGCATTTTATTAGGGCATTTAGCAGAAATCGTTGTTACGAATGAAATTTTGTTTATAAGCCGTATTTTTACCCTTATTTGACCCTTCCATCATATGGATTTCTACCCCCCCCCCCTTGTATTAGATATGTCAAAGTTAACGTCAACCTTTTTAGATCCAGGCCAGCCACCAAGACAATTAGCGGCTGGCCTGTGATCTTACATGTTTGCTACTCTGAGTATATTTCCTTAAAAAAGCAGATATTTAAGGTTTTGAAAAGCAGACGACACAAAAATCTATTTTTAGAAAAATACACAGCATTATAAGGGTTAACGAAGTAAGGTTATTCTGGTTCCCGTCGTACTTTTATAGATAAGTACGACCCAAGGTAAGCCAATCTAGCAGTAAGGAAGGTGTATTAATATTGGGCGAATAACTAGTACGTGAAAAAGTACACATACATGCGAGATTCGTGTTTAGAGTAGCGTGTATCTGCGGTATTTTTCCAATATCTCAATTCAGTTCAATAGCTCCCCTACATTTACCTGCTCAATGTTAAAATCTAGTTAACTTCTGACGCGGCGTACACAAACAGTGCATCCATGTGGAGTAGTAACTAAGATTCGAGTCATACTATAATAGATCAGTAAAATGTAATGTAAAGGGGCTGATAATCCAGACGAATGGACTAGTCCCATTGGGTTAAAGTGTTGAGTTCTACATAGGGAAATATGTGAATTAATTGTTATCATTGAAAGTGCTGTGAAAATGTCTTTACAGTTAAAAAACATATCTTATTTGGAAATAGTTTCACTTTTAACCAGTAAAGATAATACCTAGAATTTTGAAATTACCAAAATAGGGTGTTTAGTAAAGGCTTATGAAAGGGCATATATTTGGCAGTCGTTACATGCGTATGTCTATCTTGACAAGGGCAGTAACCTACCTATAACTTTAAGATTTTATAACTTTAGTTGCCTCCCTTGAATATCAATCGATCTACGCCGTGACATTGAGAGATATCGGTCGGCATCGCTTCAATTTCTAGCAGAGTAGCCTCGCATCTTCGTAAACATACACCTAAAACATTCGGTCTTACCTATTTGCTTCTTGTCTTGCATCTTTTTAAACAAACACCTTAAACATTCGGTCTTACCTATTTGCTACCATGAGTATCTTTCGTCAAAAAAAAATGCAGATATATCAGGTTTTGGCAAGAAGCAGACGACACAAACATCTATTTTTAGAAAACTACCAAGCATTGTAAGGATGTAGCACACTAGCTGTATAAAGCTCGATTTTGCTTGATATTTGGAATTTGTGAGTGAGACCGCATTGTAATCGTGCGCATAATGACTTCCATGTTCTAGATCGGTACCAATCGGAACACATCGGGTTTATCAAATATAAAACACCTCGAGGTGTATTTCACAGCTCACGGAAATACCCGAGTAGCTCCGATCGGATCGGTTCAAGAAGCAGGAGATTAAATGAAAGCACTTATCCAAACAGGAGGAACATTGTTCTGTGAAAAAGAAATCTACATTATTGTTAAGTTTACATTTAGAGCGTTGTGAAAATAGAAACAACTCTATAACATAATTCCCAATGTTTTAAAAGTCCCTTGCAGCAAACATGCAAACATTTTAAAACTCTTAAGGGTGAGAAAGTAAACACAGATAGTTTTACTTCTATGCAATTGGACCAGGCTCACTTTTTAGGAAGGGGAGTGCGGTTATATGTTATAGGTCAAACGCGTTATCTATGCATGGAGGCTCTTATGTGAAATATCAGTTGGTCGATGCAACGTGTTAACACATAGCTTAGAGATGGCGGGGGAAGAAATTAACATGGCAAGCGAGGTATCTTATCCTTTTTTTTTCATTTAGAATTTCTCTTTTTGCCACATTTGTTGCAGTTTAAAGACTTTGGAAACCAAACCATTGCTGAGGAATTTATTCCTTTTGTCACAATGGATTCCAATCAGTTTCATAGAAGTACTCTGCTATTTATTTTGTCGTCTGGTATTGCTTTTCGATTTGAACCAACAACAAATTCCTTATTTAGAGAGAAGCTTATTAAGGAATCCATCCTTTTTGACACAATTGATTCTAGCTAATTCTATAAAACGGCCTTGCTTAATCTCTTTATCGCCTTGTTCTTGATTTCAATTTGAACCAATTACAAAATCCCATTTATATAAGGGAATAGGTTGCTAATGTTCACTTTTGCCAAAGACTTTCTAGAGGCAGAAAGGGCTAGAGACAGTTATGACAAATTGAAATTTAAGTTATTCTGAATAGCTTCATAATTGATTTAATGTCAATTCTTCTATATGGAAGTTTCAAACTCATAATTTATGTCAAATACTTCGGGCCATCTTTCAACATATTCCGTTGTTAAATAACCGGATTAGTCTTTGTATCGCAGACTAGTGTTTATCGATTTCACCACAGTATTAGAAGCTATACTCATATCATTGGAATAATTCACCACAACCTATGCTTATCCCATAGCTGTTGTCCTAGATAGTATGCTAGAAAAGGGTTGTTCCCACAAAAAGGTTACGCAGCATTTTGGCCGTACAATTTTCATCGATCGTTGTAGAGGTGTTCGAACGCCCTTCAGATAACGTCGATCAACGGTAAAAGATGAAGACGATGAAGAAATAAAAGATTGACTACATGTCAAGAATAGTCAAAGGCAGTACCTTGGGCCTCCGTGATCTAGTGGTTAAAGTACAGAACTTGAAATTAAATGGACCTTCTCCGAGTGGGTTCAAATCCCGGTAACCACATCACAATCTTATCAATGGTAGCGTCCCGATTGACTAACAGAAAGCCGTCGGCTCTAACCGGCTTCAACGGCCCGTCTTGGAAGTTGAATATGGGGTCTTTCTCAACCATAAACAATCGGACATCGCAACATAACTAAAATACAATCGGAACCCCTCGGTGATATTGGCAGGCCACATTGATCCGGCCAGCCGGAATTCGCCGGGTATTTCCGATTGAACTAAAAGACTGAAGGAAAATAATTGCGTAAGCCAAAACTATTAAACATTGAAGGTTTCTTAAATGAATGTACAATATTGCAATGTGACACACAATTGATATGTTACTTTGCAATGTTGCTTATCACAGTATTGAAATAAGAAGGAATGTTGTTTTGATTTTTACGCAAACTTTTAGCATACAATGTTAAATAAAACGGTACCCATGTGGCTGTTCAGCAACGTTTTGAGCTTACAGTTGTTCTTGAAGGACTTTAAGTTCCTAATGTTGTCCTGATGCATTTCGGATCCTCTGCAACATTCGTAATCGACCCTTCGTACAAAATGCTGCGGAAATATAACGCTACATTTAACTCGTACATTGTATTTCAGTTTGGCATGCTATCTAGAATGTATCAATGTCTTTGGTTTTTGGTAAGGCTGTTGTTACATTTTATTACAAGGGACTTGTTTTATCAACTTTTGATTATGACCAACTTTTGTTCTTTTCATTATACCCGACAGATCGGCGAGCCGTTCAAGATAAAGATGGTGGAACATATCCGCATGACAACGCGTCAGGAACGTCTTCACGCCATACAACGCGTCGGCTACAACTTCTTGCAGCTCGATGGAGACATGATAGCCATCGACCTCCTGACAGATTCCGGTGTCGGACCAATGAGTAACGTACAATGGTCGAATTTGATGACGGGGGACGAGAGCTACACCGGATCTAAAAGCTTTAAACGCTTGGAAACCACGGTGAGGCGTATTACAGGCTTCCCTTACGTTATACCAGCGCACCAGGGCCGTGGTGCAGATAATCTGCTGTTTGGCGCGCTGCTTGATAATAAACGGAACACCGTCGTCCTTAGCAACGGCGTCTTCGAAACGACCGAGAATGTTGCAAATGGCTTAGGATGCAATGTGATGAATATTACCGTACCTAATGGTAGTGAGAAAGATTTTGGTGGTAATATTGATTGCGAAAAGCTCGATGAATGCCTTAAGCGAGACGACATTGATGTTAGCTGTGCCCTTATAGTCGCCACTAACAACGTCATCTCCGGTCTTCCCGTGAGCATGCGCAATATAGAAGCCGCTTCTCGGATTTGTCGCAAGTACGAAACACCGTTAGTGATCGATGCATGCCGCTTTGTAGAGAATGCTTGGTATATAAAAACGCAGGAGGCGGGTTATGCAGGGAAGTCGGTACAAGAGATCTGCTTGGATATGTTTAGCCATTGTGACGCCATTACAGTATCTGCGAAGAAAAATGGTCTCTGTAACTCGGGCGGGTTTCTGTGTGTGAGAGACGAAGATTTGTACATCCGGGTAAGAAGGAAATGCATCATCTATGAAGGCCACTTCACATACGGGGGAATGTCCGGCCGAGACATGGAGGCGGTGGCAACGGGCCTCGACGAATGTTTGAACGAAACCTACCTTCAATACCGGTTCAAAAGCATCAAACAGTTCTCGGAAATTCTCAAAGAAGCGGGAATCCCCGTGGCTGCCGTTGCAAGCAGCGCAGTTTACGTGGACGCCCGTAAAATGCTCCCTCATCTGGGTATGGAGCAGCATCCATCTTGGAGCTTAGCCTGTGCTGTATACATCGAAGGGGGAGTTCGCGGTTTTGGCGATATACCAATGGCGTCTGGCGCAGATGATGATTGGATAAAACTCGGCGTTCCTCACCGTCTGTACACGATTTCTCACTTCCGGTACGTGGCTAAAGTGTTCCAGAGAGTGCTCCATGTGGCTCCCCGTATTAAAGGGTTACAGATAACGTACATGCCAGATTTTCCCCAGCCTTGCTACGAGGTAAAACTGAAACCAGTGGGTGATGCAGATAATTGCTTCAAATGAGTGGCCAATTAATGACGATCAAGTGGCAAATAGTGCCAAATGATTGCCAACTAAGTGACAAATTAGTGTCAAATAAGAACTAGTATCAAATAAGTGGCAAACAAGTGATAAAAAGTGACTAGAAGACAAAGGAAACTGGCCAAGGCATTATTATTTCACATTATTATTTCAAATAGCCAGACATTGTACCAGATATTGTATCATTCTATCACACAGGGAGTGCTTAATACTTCACCCTAAAATGTCTTACTATAGAGCATAAATCTATTCAAACGACTTAAGAAACTAATGTGACAAAAAGGAATAAATTGCTCGTAATGACAAGATTCATCCTTTTGTCAGAATGGTCCTGGCCAAATTTTATCAAGATGTTCTTTCTTTGTTAATTTTATGCCATTGCTTTCAATTCAAACTAGTTGTTACCCATTAATGTGTCTCAATTTACATTTGAATGATAAATCGTATTTGTCCAGTATGATAAGACAAGCCAGCAAAGGTTTGTTCGGATGATTGGAAGGAACATGTTCTAGTATGTTATGCTCTGGTAATTGCAGCTCGGAATATCCAGGATTTGAAGTCTTATTTCAGTTGAAATTTACCTCTTTTAATTCAACAAAGAAAAAAACACAAGAACCGAAACAAAAAACGTTGATATATGTGGGTGATAAGAATATAAAATGTTTACATTACATTATTCTATCTTTCTTTTAAATAGTATCAACCTACGTAAACAAGATCAACGTAAAGTCCTCATTGTCAATAGTCTGAAGGACATTCATCAAGAGCCTAGGATTACACAGGTTTCTTCTTCGTGTCGTCCGGGAATTGAACTTCAAATCGTACGCCAGAGCCTTCTATCGTTCAGTCACGGAACAGCAGCTCATAGACATAGTTTACCTTGATGCAATTTGTTTATAGCTTTGTTTCTCTGTTACGATCCCTGTTACTCGTTTACAACCAACATCTCTTCTTAATTTTTGTTTCGAGAATATGCCTCTGTTCCCCTTTTCAGACTAAGAGCATGCCTGAAGGTCGTTTCACACAAGACTAGCGCCTCAAAGCTATCTGTATCAATATATTTTCAAAGCAGAATCTCAAAAATCTGAAAAGTCTGTTTACGACCCGGAAGTACTGCCTGACTGATCACGTGGTTTCTTTGCCTTCAACTTCCAGTGACGCCTCTTGATGACGCAACATCCACAGAACGTGGTGTAGAAGAACGCCCTGAATTTTGAATTAAAACCCCCGTAGATTATAGGGTTTAGTGAGCTCTGTAAGAATATAGATCGTATTCCGATTTGGAAGGCAACGAGTTCGGTGTCTGACATGACATTCGAGTCGTGGTCCGTTTCGAAATGCCGCCATATCGCCAACGTCAGGTACGGTAAAAAACTGATCACGAATAGCACGGTGATCGTTATCATTATCATCGTGTATTTAATCGTGTTTATGTCCAACATCTTCGTGCGGAGTTCTTTGATGTTATCGGTGTCCGTTTCCATCTTCCCGCCTTTCCAGCTTTGTTTGAATAGCTTCTTAAATCGTCTCACGGTACTCGCGCGCGACGCCACACTTGACGTCAACGTAACGTCAGTGGTCGTACTACTTACTGTACTTCCGGTACTTCCTCCAACACTACTCTCAGGCGTAACGGTGTTCCTTTTAAACCTTCTAAGGCGAGACGAAGCTTTCGAGCCTTTGGACTCCTCGCTTGCTTGGCTCACTGGTCGTGTTTCTATTTTTAGATCGACCTGACTTCCGGTTGTCTCGTCCGGTATCGATAGAAAGGTTTTCTGGGTCTCCAGCCTCGGTTCCACCGGGTAACGCTTTATGACGTCACCGTCAGCGGAGGTGATTCCGATAAAATTTTCCAGAGCTTTTTCTGGTGTTATGTTCCCATCGTAAGCAGAACCCGCGATCGCATGTTCGTCCGCGTCACTTTGTACGAAAGTTCCATCATCAAAATCGTCTTCACCAACATCGTCTGGATACGTCATTCGTTCGTCCATGTGAGAGAATGTTGCGCTTGAAGGGCGGCTGGAAAATGTGGCAAAACTATCAGCCGACATTGGTCGAGATCTTCCCGGGCTATAAATATCCAGATCAACAGGACTCTCGTTCGTGTCACCAAGGGCTTTCCCAGGGCTATATATAGATGGAGATCCGTCTTGTATGGTCGACAGTTCGCGAAATCCGCCTGATGTGTATATGCCCTGACCAGCATGCTCTATACTAGCTTGGTGACCCCCTGTAATTCGTGAAGTATGCGTGCCGCCTTCGAGTTGTTTGACGTCAACAGCATCATCAGAATTATTGTTTTGTGCTATACTTTGATCACTCGTCACTGTTGGTTCCCTTCTTAACGCTCTTTTCCCTCCGCTAAATGGTCTGCCGTGTACGCTGGTTCTCGGCTCTATGGGGAAGACTTGATTCTGTGCCGGATCGCATATAGTCACCGATTTCAAACTTTTACTTTTATTAGCAAGGCTGGTTCCCCCTGCTCCCCCTGTTGGTTTGTTGATAGCCGTACGACCGGAAGTGGGTCTGACCATTTCTACTTCCGGGATCCCACGTGTCACAAACTCTCTAAAATCGGAGATCGAATCCGGTGCATCTGGTGGGTCTTCGAATACTTCACTTGACGGTGTACCGTCATTGGGCATGCTCAGTAAACCATCTTCCGGTAGGGCGTTGGGAGCAGGATTGACTTTTATTCTTGTTGTTTTCACTCGTTTCCTAGCAACGTAGAATCTAAACTTCTTGTGCCTGTATAACTGCTTCCCGACAAAGGTGTACAATACACAAAGAATGGCTGTAATGAGCAGGAACCCGGTTAAATAAACAACGTTAAACACAAATATATATGTTTTCAGATCGTCTTCCTTGGACGTAGTGCAATCATGACCCGACACCATAACGTTTCCCGCGGCTTGCACTTCCACGTCCACCACTTTGTTAAACACAGCAGCAGGCCACGACAGAATGGCGGACATTGCAAATATTACGACACAAGCGATTTTCACGTGTTTCCGGTTCAGTTGCCGTTCGAACGGTTTACAGATCCTTCGATACCGATCAATGGCGATAATCACAAGCGTTAATCCGGATCCAACAGACGCAAAATACGTCACCAGACGTAAAGTCTTACAGGCGATGACGCTTTTGAAGTTGAAGTAATGTCTTAGATCCGCGATTTCCATCGGCATGCCCAGTAGACAGGAAACGAGGTCAAATACGGCCAGCGCCATGATGAATCCGGTAGATGGCGTCTGCTTCGTCTTGAAGCCGTAGAAGTATAGTACGATGAAATTGCCAAACGTCCCTAGGATCATGAGGAGGCCGACATACAAAATGGCTGGAACGAATAGTCGCGCCTTCTCGTTGTTTAACTCCCAGAGAAGAGCATCATCTTCAATAACTGTCTGGTTTGACATGCTTTAGTTAGTTATTCCAACCTCTTTCTGAAGATGGATCTTTCATTATGTTCACATTTGGGCGAGTACTAGGTATGTATCCAGGAAGCAAAATCGAGAGAGAGTTGTCTAAGTTACAAGAACCTGTTCCACCATCAATGTAAATTAAATGATTTTACGCTTTTAGACAATATATTTTTTCCAACTTTGATTGTTTTTAAAATAGGTTGTCGTCAAGATAACTATAACCAAGAATCCTCATTTATTTCCAATCACGCACATATTAAACAAGTTTTGTTTAACTGTGATATATTTAAAGCGTTTTTTTCTGTACCTTTCATCCAAAATATCCTTCCACTCAATGTCTTTGGTTTCCCGGTTTTTTATGAAACAATATCTCTTTTAAAAAACATGACATATAAAGCATCCGCCAAGTTATAATAATCTTTCATAGATGTAACTGATACTACCAATGTTCCTTTGTTATTGTGTGCTATTTAATTTAATCAATGGCATTTAATCAACCCATTGCCTCAGAGATGCTTATCTTACCTTGTGCTTCCGAGGCCTAAGACCATTAAAGTCATTAGGGCAAAATGGAAAATCGTTACAAGGAAGTCATTTTCACATTCATCACATCTATTTCAACCAAAGGTCAGTATTTGTTTTCCAATCTATTAAATATCAGCAATATGCTTTTAGTTCAGACTCGATTTAAAATGATATGCATATGGAGTAACGGCGTAATATACATAAACTCTTTATCATAGAAACAAAAGAACTTCTATGAAAAGATATCGATTCCCTTTAAGTTTGCAACAAAAGACAAATATGTGATCGCCTACGAATTTACAAAGACAATTTTCTAGAAGGTGCGGTCATTCTATGTTATATCAGTGCAAAAGACAACAACGAAGTAACAAATAAAGTGTGTATTGTATAGGACGACTTCGTTAGGTACACAATCACTAACAAAGCAAACGACCCCATGCCAAAACATCCTGTGTCGACTGCAGTGGTATAGAAGAGCCGTTACATGACTAGACCCCGAACCCAGAGCCGGTTCCTTTATGTATACAATTCTTCTGGACCAATATTAAATCCTCATTTCCCACTATAATTTATTTTTTATAGAATATTGCATGACGATAAATCGCATAAGTTATAAAGACCCTATTCTATTTCAATGTGTTCCTTTCTTCGTGGTCTGCTTATTTTACAGGTGTGCTTTAGTAGCATTTAGAGTATCCGTTTCGTATATCTAGATCAATATCTTTTGTAATCTATCAAAATATATGTCAATCAAGCTAAGATGGGTCATTAAGATGGGTCACGTAACGATATACTCCCCCCCTTTCTTACAAACGTTCGAATTTGAATTAATTAAGTAACCTAATCAATCGTGGTAAGTAAGTCAGGCAAAAAGTTTGTTTATATATAGAAATCATTTACACGCCAATTTTTGTAGAACATATTTAATGACCAAAAGCGATCGATGGCAATATGCAATGAATTTGTCTGATACGATGTGCTGATGTTCCCAGTAGTTTAGTCTTAGTTTTAAACTTATTCATTTTACATTGATTATGGCAGAAGCTTGAAGCGTACTAAATTCCCTGACTGCTTCCTGGATACTAAACCAGTACTCGCGCCGATTTATGGGCTCTAGTGCCGGCAGTTGTCACCTCGCCAACGGGAACCGAACCTCGGTAAAAGAGGTCGATGCTCTACCACTGAACCAAAGTCGAACACAATGTTCCCAGTACATCCACTGCATGAAGGACTTTCTTCTTTTCCTAAATAACTTTAGAATATCGCCTGCAGGAAATGCGCAAAACTAAAAGACGTTCCAAATAATAATGATAAGTATGTTTGTGTAAAAATAAATGTTTACGTTGGAAACTCAAAAAATAAAAGTCATTTTCCCAAAATGTCATATTCAAACGCATGTTAATACTTGTTGATCGACCAATTTGTTTTTTGATTTTAAGTTCTTTCTTATCGATACATATATACGACTTTATGGTAAAGGAATGATAAAATCAATAACTAATCGATTTAATCGTATTTAGAGAGATATGGATCTGATCTCGTGCCATTCAATGCGTCTGTTAAAGATAAAATCTAAACAATCCTCCTCGCAAGATAAATGACCATTTAATATTTACACTGTACAACTGACCCATAATCAAGAGGAAAGGCCAATCGCTAGTTTTATTATAACTTGTGGTCCAAATTCAAATGGGTTTTTACATCACGCCAACATTATTTCAGTTATGGTGCGATGTCCATCATTAAGATGGAGGATTAACCCCATACTCAACTACCTTCACGGGCTGGTAACGCCAGGTAGAACCCTCGGCATTCCGTCAGTCAGTCGATCGGGAGACTGCCTCTCATAGAAATTCAAATGTCGTCACGGGAATTTGAATCCATGCAGAGAGGGCCCATATAATGTCATATATTACAGCCTGCTTCAATCACTAGGCCGTAGAGGCCCCTACTACAGCTGTAACAAATGTTTGCTTTTTCATTTCCTCTTTATATCACTTCATATGTACAGAGTTTGCCCTACTTACAGGTCTTGTTCCTTTGTGGAACAAACATGCTTAATCCAGTTATGCATTCATGTTAAACATAAGAAACATAAATATTGTGTATCTGTCGTTGTGCATATGCCATTTACCTCGTGTAGAATTACAGCAATAAATATGATTAAACTTAATCAGCAGCTCCAGCTTGGTTCCTCTGCAGTGACAGGTTTACAATATTTAACCCCTCGATGCTGGGTAATTTTCTTTAAATAGATTTTTGTGTCGTCTGCTTGCCAAAGAATTAAATATTTGCTTGGTTTTGATGAAGAAGGATTCTCAACGTAGCAAACAGGTTAAATCACAGGCCAGCCGCCAATTTACTTGGCGGCTGGCCTGGATCTAATCTGTTTGCATGAGCATGAAATTGGTTCTAGCACTATAAGGGTTGATGAGTCCAGGATCGGTGCTGTCACTATTGCGGAAGGTTTTCAAATATTGTTTGTTCTCAAGAAAAAAATCCCGAATGTTAGCAAGCATTGCGTAGGCACTGGGTGGGATATGCCTTTTAGAGGAGATGTATGTTTTGCAAAAGTTTCTACCCTCATGTTATTTTTTAATAGATTGTTCAGCATCAGGCCCAATTTCTACCGAATAAATTGGTTCCCGCTACGCTTCCATGTTAAAAAGAACGATAACTCTGCATATGATATTGCATCAGTCCGTGTTCCATTCGCAGTGATCTCCCTTTTCATTTTTGGTTAGGAGCTGTACTGTAGTGTAACAAAGGGAAGTATTCCTTAGCGAAGTTTGTCCGTGTTCATGTGTTCATTTGATAATCATACTGTTTATGCAACGAATGTTCAAGTCATACAGAGCAAAATTATAAGAAACCGAAAGTTGATTTGTATCAAGCAGTAGGTAACCACGTAAAGCATTTTTAATCAAGACTACAATGTTTGAGAGAACATAAACTGTAATATATGCATATTCATAAGGCTCTTTCCTAACTACATCTCTCTATGTATATAGACCTACCTGTATTCTCTTGTACTCTGTGATTATCAAAAAAACTATCAACGGCGACACGTCTCAGACTCTCTATTGTCTTACCCACGTTAAATGCACAACAGAATTTGCGACGAGGTAATTTAAGTTTTACATTTCTGGAATTAAATGCTTTGTTGGGTGTCGATTTTACTCTGGATGTACAAACTTGTGGGCTTCCGAAATAAGATGCCTTTAATTGGAACAATCCTGCTTTTTGATAGTTCATCAGAGACATGGGTGTCTTACCAAGGACGATTAGGACAATATTTCATCGTAAAGTGGCACAGTGGTAGAGCGTCAGACTACTATACTGAGGTTCCCGAGTTCGAAGCCCCGTTAGGCGAGGTGAAAATTGCCGGGGCTAACCCGCAGATCGGCGCGATTACTTGTGTATTTGATAGTGCCTCTAAAGGCTTTACTAAGCCTCCTTCACAATCGATGTTAAACAAATCAATCAAACACACAATCAAGACAGAAAGAAAGTTGCAGCACCCTTAACATTTGTTTGAGAGAAGACTAACGGGCTTTTGCGTAACCCAACGGTTCCGTAAAAGCCATCGGACAAAACATTTGAGGACCAAATCGAACAAATTTAACAAGGACTTCCAGGTGTACAATGTATTCTTGACGATATGGAAGTCACTGGGTCTACAGATCATGAACACTTACATTACTTGGAAATGGTTTTGAAACAGTTGAGTAAGTTTGGATAAAAAGTGAATGAGGGCAAGTGTGGTTTTATGAAGGAATGGATATCTTTTAGTGGGTATGAAATTGATCAAAATGGATTATGGAAAGCAAGAAACAAGATTGAAAGCATCTTTAGAAATACCAGACCACAGAATGTAAGTTCTTTAATAGCATATCTTGGTATTCTCACATACTATCGCATATTTATGTCCGATCTCGATGACTGCTTCCTGTGTACTACTCCGGTACTCGCGCCGATTCGTGCGTTTGTCCCGGTAGTTTTCATCTCGCCTAACTTGGAATCGAACACATGATCCTCGGCACAAGAGACCGATGCTCTACCACTGCACCACCGTCGCCCAAAGAAAACGTTTTCTCTCACGTAGTAACGTAGAAACTGTAAAGAACGGATGGATAACGGGCTCATCTGAAACGTTACTGAAAGCGTATCGCAGCAGACGAACCAAAATATCGATTTATCATGGTTGTCTCGTGTGGGGAATACATGTTATAGGACCTGTCAACCAATTACCAAACAATAATGACATTTGTCCAGTTTGTGGCAGACGACTCTGGAAAACATGGTGGGAAAAGGAGAAAAGGAGAAATTGCTCTTAACGAGCAATTTCTCCTTTTCCCACAATGTTTTCTGCCCTATCAGAAGATTGTTCTTCAATTTCATCACATTTTGAAATGTTGCATGCAAACTAGTTCTTTCAATTTTGGACAGTCGTAAATTCGGCGTTTGGGAAACGTTTGTTAGAAATGTTACACATAAGTCACCCAGACATAGTCAGAATGAAATCCTTAGCTCTTAGTTATGTATGGTGGCCAGGTATTGCTGTTGATATTAAAAATATGGATATGGTAAAAAGAAGTGATGGTTGTAAATTGCACCAAAAGTCACATTCTAAGGTAAATTTACACCCATAGGAATGGCCTTATAATCCTTGCCAACGGACTCATGTTGATTTTTGTGAATCATGTCTGTGAAATACTCTTAACCGGCAATTTCTCCTTTACCCACAATGTTTTCTGTCCTATCAAGAATATAATTTTTCAATGTCATCACATTTTGAAATATCGTCGGCAAACTCTTTGAATTTCGGACAATAAAAAACATTCCGTTTGGGAAAGAGTTAACATGGTACATGTACATTCACAATGGCCGGAGGTAATTAAACTGACTTCCACAACTGCAGGTAGATCGACTTAAAAACAGTTTTCTCACAAAATGATCTTCCACAAATTCTAATTTTTGACAATCGTCCCCAGTTTACCTCATAATTATTTTCAAAATCTATGAAGGATAATGGAATCATCCGTATCAAATCAACATGCAACAAGTGGACTTGCCGAAATTCTTTCAAACGTCCAAGAGAAGTATCTAGTCAATGAAATATGGTATTGTAAACGATCTTAATCGACAAATGAACAAGTTCCATCTTACGTATAGGAACGTTCCACACACAACTACCGGCGACGGGGAGACACCTTCGAGGTTACTTTTAGCTCATACTTTGAATACTAAGTTAGGCTTGATATAAACCAGACACAGGAAAAAAGGTGAACGACACGCAAATGAAATTTTCGGTTTCTGATAACGAGAAATTCCGCAAGTTTGATATTGGTGTGAAAGTCCTAATGCGAGATTAAACCAGTTCGGGTGATAAATTAGACCTACACTAGTCCTTCATTTTATGAATTTACTATTCTATTACAGACCTGTCAGAAAGATGAACTAATTAAGTTATGTTTGTTTATTAAAGAGACTCTTGCAAAAAGGAATGCTCTTTTAAATACTGACTCATAATTATGTATATGTTTACCTCCAAAGATAACAAAGATAACAACTTAATATTTTCTTTTTTTCTTTTCATAACTATTTCTTGTAACTGTTAGGATATGTTTGTCACGTTGACATCAAATTGTACTTTATATATGTTGTAGATGATGTACTTTGTACAAGTCTAAATAAAAGTCTGTTCTGTTCTGACAAATGGATTAACGGAATGGCCGCGGAAAGAAAGCTAGGGCACTCTCATGTATAATGTAGATACGGGTTATTGTCAACTCTGGAAACTTTTCAATTTCCTTTATGCCACTCAGTTCCTGTTACAGAAAATAAAAGGTAATATGAGACACATATTTAACACGTTACAAATATGTTATTGTACATAAAGGCCTCTGGCCCATCATACTAAATAAATTATAAAATACATTACATATGTCTAGAGATAATCGAGTGGTGCTACACAATCGCGAATTCCTACTTTACCTCGTACGGAAAAAGATGAACCGCGTGTAGCAATAGATCGTACATTAAACCACAGGGATTCGACGTTCAGATCCTATTAGGTGTGTGTGTGGTGGGGGGGGGGTAAGGCTATATTCATATATAGCCATTACCCCCCTAATAGCACTCTAACTTCGAATCCGCCTGTAGAAACGGAAAATTCTGAAATATACAACAATGATGATGAGGAAAACATTCATTTGTCCAAATCAGAGGAGAAATTGCCAAACTGTTATTTAAGAGTTCGGGAAAAGACTTCAAGTCCAGTAAAGAATAGGTATCAAGAATGGGTCAGGAGACCATGGGGGAGAATCGGTTTATAACTGTGCAATGTAAATAGTTATGTTTTTACTGCGAGTTAATGAAGTGTTTATCACATTACATTGACTGCAAATGACGGAGACCACACCACGAAAATAGGTTGGGAACTCCTCTTATCAAGTTCATGTTTTCAATTAAAAACGACCGACTTTTTATCTGAAGAGTATATTGTTTAATGATTGATGTTCTTTTTATCTGAAGCTAACGGGAAACAACGACATGAAAACGTGTGGTTTATTTAAAAGAATTTCGAGACAGATATCTGTGGGATTTATGTCAAAACAATGTTTGTTTTGTATAGTGGTGTCGTTTCATTTTAAAATGGGACAGAATTGTAATGTATGCATATACAGTCAAACTTGCGATAAGCAGCCACCCAAGGGACAGGGTGAAATTCGCTGCTTAACAGAGGTGGCTGCTTATCGCAAAAATCATCCTATCAAAATTTTGGTGTTACCCTAGGAATTAACCTTCAACATTGGACATGTATATGGACCATACAGAGATTTCTTTTCCTTATATGTTTGGTACTGTAAACCTAACCAATTCACAATCAAATTAAGTGGCCAATCATCCCAATTTCCGATGAAAAATTCCCAAAATGATTGAAATATTTTGATGAAAAAAACATGTTGAAAAATCAAATGACATTTTGGTCTGCTCAACTTAAATAAAAACCTAGCAGTCCATTATTACCTAAGAACCCCATGCGGTAATAAATCACCACCACCAAACTAGCATTTATATACATGTACATCTTCACGGGAAATGTGTGAAATATCGGTCAGTTTTTCTCTTACACAAACTGTATTATTCATTAGGATCCGCTCTCACTGCATCTCTCTATATGTATATGAATACCCGTATTCTCTTGTACTCAGTGATTATTGAAATAGCTATCAACGGCGACACGTCTCAGACTCTCTGTTGTTTTACCAACGTTAACTGTTAAATGTTCTATTATCTCACATGCACCCATGTTAAACACAAAAAATACAAATACATGTACGATATTCCAGGGCAAGACGCTGCATTGAGAGAGACAATTTATTTCATAAAATATGAGGCCTCCGAGGCTCCAAGACGCAATTACAAAACAACTAGGACCTAAAACGTCGTTGAGAAAATTAGAAAAAGAAAAAAATATTTAGCAGAGCGAGGTTTCGATCCTCGGACCTCTGGGTTATGGGCCCAGCACGCTTCCACTGCGCCACTCTGCTGTGCATGTTTTGGTTTATAGGTTATTTATAAACTTTAGCAAGCAGTAAATCAATTTGTGGTCAATTCTGGCATCTGATTGGTCAAAAATAATTACAATTGTGGTTAATACTTGCTTCTGATTGGTCAATTTTTCAACAAAATTTCTAACATCACACACCTGTATTGCATACTGGTTCATTGTTCGTTAAAGCGACGTATTTTGCATCAAAAATATTGTCGAGTGCATATTGTATCACGGATATCTGATATGAAAAACATATTTAATCTAATGTGCATAGTACACTATCCAGAGACATAACTACATGGTGTTTCAAAACAACATTGACTGACCATTTGAAGCACATATCAATTATTAGTCAATTATAATTTGCTGTTGAGACTTTCCCGACTCCATTTCTGAAGAAAAGTCTTTGTACCTCATTCGGAACCTCATTAACTCTTCATTGCTCGTTTTACTAGTCACCAACAAACAAATTACTAGAAAACAGGCCGTATTTGTGACAAAGTATGCGATTGACAATGAAACGTGTTCAATTTTCTAGAATTAAGACCGTGATATTTTAATCAGGTGTGTTGCCAAAAAATCTGGAGCAGTAGCCGCTTTGTCCTTCACGTTCAAGCGTTTGCGTAACATTGATCAACGAGATCGTACGAGAGATAATTTGTAAGAAAACAATCGTTTTTAATGAATCCTCATAATATATTTCACTCATACATCATGTTAAGAAAAAACAATAACACAAGAAACTTGATATGGCCTCTCCAATCCTACTTATATTGCGTTAGTAACGCAAATCTTGTTATCAGACATCAACAAATTTCCTACCCCACCTCACTTGAACTTGGATGTTTTGGTTTTACGCCCTTATTTTTAAAGGCTTATTTGAGTATAATTTGACAGTGTTATTTATATGCGATTGAACCAATGGTGAAATCCTATCGATAGATGGTCATTATTCAAATTGATCTTAATTAGCGATTGTTCTTTAAACACTTGATGTAAACGTCTTAGATTTCCGTACATTTTCATAACGACTTGAAGTGTCAGAAACTTGGGAGCTGTGTCAGCGGGTAGTCTCAATAATGATCTGTGAACAAAGCTTTTTTCCACATTTGGACATTAATCATGCTTCGCTGCGTCTCAATGCCATCGTGATTTTTATGTTACAAAAATTTCGCTGGACCATGGAGTGATTTTAACTTGCGATGTTCCATGTTCAAAGGAACTGACAAATAAACGGACATATGAAATATACTATACATACATTGATAATCAATGAATCGTCACAACCTACACAAGTATCCGATTCACCTCTTATAAGCAAGTTATCTATCATTTAACATCAATGAAGCTCCAGATTAAGCTTTTGCTGACCATGTTGTTTACGTCTGGTGGGGAATTTCCCGCAAAAATACGTCATCGCATACTGTAGAACATTATAGGATGATGTACGCGTTTCATCCAAGAACGAGTTGTACTTCATACAATAGTTGTAGAACAGTCTAATTCTACATATAAATCCATTGCTTCATATGAGTAAGAAGGAAACTAAAGATTCAAATAAGGAAAATATGGATCAAATGATTTAAGTTGAAGTATCATATTAAATGCTCACAAATATTGAACTCCAGTTATTTGCGTACATTGCACTCACAGTGGTTTGTGGGAATTTGAGAGTAGTCCTACTTTTCGGACCATGTGACTTAGCTAAGTCATTCACATATTTCGGACTTCTACGTGAACATTTTTCGCAAGTTGTATGTGTGTGATTTAAATCAAAATTTTGATAATTAATACATAGCGACATTTCTGAAACTTCACATATCGACAGATAAAACGTTGAGCTCCAAATTGGTATGTTTGATTTCATATTCCATTGTATATTTATGGAGTCATAGGTGGTCAAATGTGCGCAGAAAATCTAACGTAGAAATCACGGTTGACTCTGGACTCTGAGGCATCAGTCAAAATAGCAATAGTCTTCGAGACCAGGAATCTGGACTAGAGGTATTGTTAGACATGTAGAGACTAGAGTGTCATATGTGTTTAGTATTTGGACCTATTTTTTTTATAAAATCTAAACTTGTAATCAGTCAAATACAACGGAAATCGGTCCAAAACCTGCATTTTTCTGATCCCTGCCTCTGGTACTAAGTGTTCCATGTTTGATCTCTGTAAGCAGTGAGGTGAAAAACCAATTCTAACACATTAATTGGTGCGAGTACTAATCATGTTTCAAGGAAGCAGTATTCATTATTGAGAGTCAATTTATTTCGTTGGCAACATAGGTGCAGTGGTATAGCATCGACCTCTTGTACCAAGGGTCCAAATTCTCAGTTAGGCATGGTTGAAATTGCCCAGACTTACCCCAAAATAGATGCTAGTACTAGTTTAGTATTCAGGAAGAGTCATTGAGAGTGATTTAAACAATCTTCAAGGTTCCGTCACAGTTGTTATTTAACAAATAAGTTAAGTCTAGTTGTAAGATTCAAGCTTCCGTCACAGTCAATGTAAGACATAAGTTTAAACAACCTTCCCAATAAGGAATATCTTAAGAGTTATAAACTGAAATTTTCTTCATATTGATGATGAAGTTTCATAAAATTTCCATGTCACACCAGACTTTTGTTTTCCAAATTGAACAATTTCACCATTCAGTCCTTTGAATTGATTCGTATAGACTTATCTAAATTTGAAGAAACCTGAATAAATTGTTATATTTGGGGTCAGTAGTCAAAGAGTTATAAACACATCTTTTGATACCCTTTCTTTTTTTTATAAAAAAAATGCAACATTTTCAGTATTGATTGAGTTTTTCTAGTAATGCCTTTATGGAAGCAATAGCCAATACGGACAACCTTTAAGATGTTTAGCAAGATGAATGAAAGGAAAGATAAACTTCCCTATAAGAATTTCTCTTTTTTTTTACAGCATTATTGCCTTTCCAAGTCAAGGATGGGTTAATTAATGATGACAACAACAACAACAGCAACACTTTGTACCAATGATGGCGGAGTCTAAAGGTGTGCCGAACTGTAGATTAATTGAGACGAGACATCAAACCTAGATCATGGCTAGTGTTGACTACTATCACACAGCGGAGGACCATCAGAGTTTCTTGGTGCTCATCAGGCATGCAGGTACATTTTATATATGATTTATCCCTTTCCCACATACACAAAGTGTGTTCATAAAGTTTGGGGACACTATATCTGTGCGTAGTTATCACAGCTTGTCCATATTTTGTGAGTACATTAAAGGATTTTGAAATATATTTCAAATTTATATATGAGAATAAACCGTTTTAATTTGAATTTGAATCTGCAGTCTGTGGCTAATTATTAAATGCGTATTTTCATTCGTATTTTACTTTAATGGAAACAATAGAAGACTGGTTGATGCCAGAAAAAACGATAAACAATTTGTTCACCAACTTTATGAAAACACCTCATAAAATTATAGAGATGTCTCCATAATCTTGAGGGAGGCCTTCATTTGGTACTTTGCAGTATTACTTTTCCCAATATTGAAATAAGAGGAACTGTTGTTTTAGACATACGCAAATCTTAAGCGTAAACTGCTTAGTAAAACGGTACCCCAGATCTTGAAATGGCATGACCCTTCTTATGGGTAGGGGATAAAGATTTTCAAGAGAGGTAGTCCCTTGATTGAATGACGTAATGCAGATGATTTTACCCGGCTTGACCAGCCCACAGGGCAAAGTCTTATCGGTAGCTGAGGATAGGGTCTTCCTCCATCATCAAGAGTCCGGTATTGCAACATGACTAAAATAATATTGATGTGATATCAAAACATATAAATAAACAATAATCCTGACAATTCCATTGCATGAATTTCTACATAAGCACATTTTTTTTTGACCTACAAGGTACAACTTTGAAAGCGATGTAGCCATCCAAAATATCTTAATTAAAGGGCAACAATACATCAATGATATGGTCTTTGTCTTTTAGTAGGCACCCAATTTGAACATTATTGCTATGTTTTATGGCGTTGGTCTCATCATGCAATCTAAATCTGCTTACCGTACCTTCTTATTAAAGACACATTCAGGGTTATTTTTTTCACACTGTCAGTCCCTCCCACTGTTTTAGGCAATTATCATACCCTTTAAACTAATCACAGTGACTTTATCGATGGAGTTTGGGAATTTTACTCGATACTTTCCCTGCATTCAGATGGACATATTTTAGGAATAATTCTAGTGTTTATAATGATCTGTTCCCCAATCTTCAAATTTGGATCCGAAGCACTGATGCCTTGAATATCAACATACATATAGGAAAATTCTGTTCCCTATAAATTCTTTCTAGATGTTGAGGTTTCCGGAAAATAGTCGTCCGGATAAATGAGGCTTTCCTTTAAAATTCCTCAAACCTTCCCCATGTGTGATATGTCCAAATTAACAGTAACAGCAGTTGAAAAAATATATCTTGATTTGTGATTTTGCATTGTGATCTTTGTGACAGAAGAATTAATTGTAGATTGTAAGATGATCAGAAAACATGTGACTTATCAAAGGCAATGTTTCATTGAATTCTGATATATATGAATAAATGTCGAAAAGTACTACTTTGTCAAGACTTAAAAAACAAGCTTGTATCAATGAATGAAGTTGATGACGTTGATAATTCTGTTTTTAGCAACATGTTCTGCATCTAGTTCTTTGTTTACAGGGAAACAGTTGTCATGGAAGCAGTTTTCCCGATGTTGGGAGAGAATCTGCCAGAACACTTGCGTGGCAGTTCCGGGACAGAAACGTGACATGTGGATCCGATATCGGCGTACCTACTCTAAGGAAAACAACGAGTGGGGAGACATTCAAGCCCATCGCAAAGTCCTCGGGCTTATATGCATAGGAAAATGTTCAAATGAGAAAGAATTTGAAGATTTATTTCAGAGTTATAAAAACGAGAAGAGCGAGTATTCTGACACGCTCTTCAATTCAAGATTGTTTGTTTACGGAATGAACAAGGACGGGTCCGCACTGACCGAAGACGAAACATTAAAGTACGAAGGAACTTCTCCGGAGAAACAGCTCACGATGAAAATTGATGATGGAGTTGGGAAAAATGATAGCTGTGATACCACATCCAATGTGAATTCAGAAAACGATAAAAATAGTAATGGTCAGACTAACTTTCAATTGGATCCTTTGAGACGTGCCCAATCGCCAGAAATGAACCAAAGTGAAAAAAAAGTGAAGAAAACTCAATCTGAAGCAAGTGTAACTATTCTAAAACGGGATTCTAAGCCACCGCCAATCAAAGAGAGTAAACCATTTTCCACGAGTCAGAAGAAACCCTCGTCTACGAGTCAGTTGAATAAGGACACGCCTGGTTCAGAGGTTGTTTTCTTCCCAAGGTTAGACAACTATGAAGATGAACTGGAAGAAAGTGTTAGGGAGTTTGTTACCTCCCTTTTCTTTGTACTGGAAGGTAAGTTGTGTTTGATGTAACATTAGACCTTTTCTGGAAATTAGGAACATGTTTCAAAAGGTTACTGACAGACTTCTTCTATGACATTTCATTGAAATAGGATTTTCCTATGAATGACAAGGATTATTTTCAAAGAGAAAAAAAAACTTATTGAAAACATAGTTATCATCATGATTGAGTTTAGTTTACTCTTAAACAATGCTTTCTCAACTACATTTTTTGTTCATAGAGAGATATTCATATTTTTGGTTCAGAGTCTTTCATCATATAATCAATTATACTTACGTTTTTGCATGTTAGTTTGAATCTCTTTCCCTGAAGAAAATGGATTGACTATTCATTCACCTTTTCTTTGCCACTTTGACAATCTCTTCACTTTACAAGATACTTTATATGCCTTATATAACATTACACTCCTGTTCCCAAAGTTAAACTATCTCTGTACCAAAAATGATATGGTTGGTAAAAATTAAAAATTCTTTTTGTTAATGGTTTGTGCTTGCCCAATACATGGCCACCGCAGACCTAATGAACATGCTTATTTAGGTATTTGGTGTACCAAAAAGACGTTGCTATTAGATTAGTTTCTAGTTGTTGTTTTTATTTACCCATTTTTGTCATCTGAAATATTTCAACTATAAAGATCTTTAAAAGGGTAATATGTGACTATTCTCAACAGCTCTTGTTTATCTAACCCTACAAACAACAGAAAAATAGTTCATACTGGAAAATCTGCCTCAACCACTGTCTGTTCAAATTGATCTATAAAGAAAAATTTATGTGTTCCGATATGGAATTCAACTTTGCTGTGGGATATAATGAAGAATTAAGGCTGTTATGAGAAAGTAGTATCTTATTCTTTTCTTATTTAATTCCAGGTAAAAGATTGGATAGATCATTTGAAAGAGCAGACCGGCAACAGTTACTATGTGCGCCATTTGAGAAAAAAGACTATGTAGGGATTGATCCAGACTCTAAGTAAGCTTCTCATATTCACTTTACTTTTATAGATAACTTGGAAGTAAATCATCAGGAGAACACAAGGTATCTGTTGATGTATCTTTATGAAAGACATGACATGTGTTCATCTCAGGGCTCACGCTGTCGGTCGCCAAATGCGCCAAATGCGAATATTTTTTCATTCTTGCGAAGGATTTCCCGATTTGGCAAATTTGGTTGGCCCATGTTTTTTTCATTTGACTTTACCTTATTTCTACCTGTGCGGATATTACAGACAGTTTTATCTTTTCACACACTTAACATTATCTCCGAAAAACCCAAATTAATCTGCTAATTGTTATCCCTTTGTCAAACAACGCCCAAGGCGTTAGACTATGCCATAGAAATTGTTGAAATGGGAGACAGCATTGTTACTTTTAATTAATTTCATTTGATGTCAATTGGTACTCTTGGGGAATTCCTATTTACCTGTGTATGTGTCGGTCAGGAAAGCATTTTGAACATCAGATAGATAAATGTTATATCCCTTAACAAAAATGGTTGGAGCTAATAAAGAATTGCTTAAAATTGTGACAAAATCAATTGTCCAATTTGACGAGCCTGACCCAAAACCCGTAACGGACAAGTGTTTTTTTCATTGAAATTTACTATACAAACTTTATACGGACAAGTACAAAAAATAATCTGGCTTTAACATACAAGTAAATCAAACTTGGATTTCGCGACCCCCTGCTTTGTCATGGAGGCTAGATATGAAAATCTATGCTTTCATGTCAGCCCTTACCTATTTAAACGAAGGAGCCAACGGATTGAATGAATGTAAGAAATCCACATGTGAAAAAATTTCACCATACCAAGAACTTATTTTTATATTGCAGGTCGTATAGAAAGAAATGTCAAGGTCGTTTGCGAAAGCACCTGGCTGACCTCTGCTTGTTGGCAGGACTACCAGGGGAGGCAATTCTACACTACACAACAGCTATTGATATACTTAAGCCTGTCAATGATTGGCTGTGGATGGGAGGTGTGTACTCTGAGGGTTTTTTATCTTCTTTTTTTTTTTTTGTAAAGTAAACCAGTTGCCGCCTCACAGTGGAAGTTGTGTTTTGTTCAAGATGAATTCAGCAGTAGAAAACAAGTATGCAGGAAAATGATTCTTCTGTATGATATTGGTTTGATATCTCTTCTGCAGCAGATTGAAATATTATGGAGGTTAAGAATATGAGACAATCATTTAATCTAAACTTTGCCCACTCACTTTGCATGGCTTTCTCTGTTGAAATGATGGGGACCTTTAAGAAAACAACATTTATAAATATCTTGAAAATCAAACTGTTTTCCCCTAAATATCAAACTTAACCTTTGGTTTTCTCATTTTATAGATTCAGCAACAATATATCTGTTTTTTTGTCAGAAAAACTCTGCCTTAATTGACTAGCAGACGAAATTGCCTTCAAATGGTAAAGCTTTCAGAGACTTGGTTATGCTACAAGGTAACCTTTGATGTAAATGTTCCTCCATCAATTGTCTTAACAAACCATTGCAAAATGAAACATGGTTGCTTGAGTTAGAACAAGTGTTGAATTTCAGTCTACAGCATCCAATGACAGACCTTCCCTTTTGAAAGATGCATTTTGATTACAGAATTGTTCTATAAAAAATATTATAACAACAAGTTGTTTATTGAATATTTTGACAACACTTAGCATAACAAATCTTGTTAATTCCAGCCTGTTATGAAGGGCTGTGTTCCGCGGCTGTTGTAAACTGCACAGGACCACCGCAGCATGTTAGTACATCACTACGCAGAAACCAATCCTTCTCCACTAAACGAGGTGTCTCCGCGCATAATAAGCAGATAGAGAAACACAGGGCTGGTAAGTAAACCATAGATCCTTTACCAATTAATTAGTGTCATACATAGTTCAAACAACCACTTTTTAACAGGGTGGGGCTTTTTTAAAATAACAATAGAATGATTGTTTTACACAGTCATTCATGCTAGAAAGTCTCCATTTTCCAACACAAAGCAAGAAAATGATAAAATGCCATGATCCAAAGGATAAGGCAAACCTTTTTAATCTAAAATAATGACGTCTGCAACAACTTCAAGGCATGAATATTATTTCATAACAGTTTTGGAAATTGGAACGAACCCTACTTAAAATCTTGTTAAATGGCTAGAAAACAAAATTTAAAACCGCATGGTTATTCTCAGAGTTGGTCCAAACTCCAGTAAGGCATATGTATTTTCATAAGAGGCAGCCTTAACTTATTGAATTTGCATGGTTCTATCTGGTTTGACCAGCCCATAGGGGCGGTTGAGTATGGGTTCTTCATTATTAAGAGTACAGCATCGCAACACAACTGACATATTTTTGATGACATGAAAAACCCATATAGATAAATTTTTGATAGCAACATCAAGATAGTTCTTTGGAGACTGTAAAAGCTTATCTCACAGTCATTCCATTTAACAATCTGTAAAAGAATATCTATCCCATATTTCATAGATTTTGTCTGTGTAAGTACATTTCATATTAATCTCAGTAATTTGCTCTTCTTTTAGGAAGTATCATGAACCACACAGGCAGTTATGCGAATGGTATGCAGAATTTGTCCGAGACAGCGGGAAAGTCCACCCTCAACTCAGAGGACATTACGGAGAAGTATAAAGAGGCAATGGCCTTATATGGCAAGGTATAGTTTGTACATTTAGATATGATTTATGGAATAGACAGAAATTATAAATGGCGTTTAACCTGCTTTCAAATTAACGGTCAACCTTTAAATGAATAGGTAAACCCTATTAATGAGGATGAACCTGTTTCAAATAATGGGTTACCAATTGATAAGCAGTCAACCATAGTTTTTTTTTATCTTATTAGAAGTTGATTTGTTATTTCATCCTTTTTCAAGCCTTTTGCACACTCTAAAGACAGTTTAAGACACTTAATTTTGCTTTTCTGTTGAAACCTTTTGCAGCTTTTAAGATACTCTAATATTTATTATGATGCTTTTTGTTATTTTCACCTTTGATATTTTAATTAAGATCAGTACCCTGAAATTTAAGTCTGAACCCACAATGTATAATTCCAAATTAAAAGAAAAAGAAAACCAGAGATATGTTACTCAGTGAAAGCTTGATAAACTGTTTTCATAATTTGAAGGCTTCCTTCAGCTGAACTACCATTTTAATGAATTTCTATTTTATAGTACAAGAATTCGGGCATTATTGAGATGGAAACTGGGTTCAAAGCAGCACGGGTTCTCATACAACAAAAGGTAAGACTCAGAGTCCAAAACACATGGTGGGAATATATATTGGGTTTTCGGTAGATAAACCTACAAGATGATTCAAATGAGTATCTACAGCAAAAGTTCGGTAAAAAGTTGCTTGCAAATGACCTTGATACCTTACGTCTAAAAGTCTTTAGAGTGTTTTGTAAATCATATTGCTGCACACTTGATAAAGGTCCATTGCACTCTCGTGGTATTGTTCGATTTAAACATAAATATTGCACGGGGTGCAAAGGGGTGATTGGAATATCCGCAGTTATCCACCTACCGTTGCATTTACCCTATATCTCCTGTTTACATCTTTGTAACTTAGCCATATACTGTGTTGGACGGATGTTTGCTATTGTTTATATGAACAAGCTTGATATGCCTTGTGGCTCAAATTTGTGTGTGATTTATTTTGTTTTGGAGGGGGAAGGGCTATTATGGGTTGATGGGGTTGTCAACAAAAGCCACTACCAGATATTCCTTTTAGTCACAGGTTGTAAGTGAAAGGAACAGAGGATAAATGCTTAAAAACAGCAAAATCATCTGGGTTAGGTGAAGGACTTGGGAAAAGGGGGTCCTTGGTTCAATTCTTATCAGAGGTACTGGGATCTTTTGTGGGGTGTCCTTTGAGGCTGTCGAGTACTGAGGCAATTTAGAAAAAAAAATAATGCAATGCTGTTGACATGGAATTAAAAGCTATCATGATCAGCTGTGCATCACAACATGACTGAAGAAGAACCCATCTAAGATAATAATTTCTAATAGAAACCATAGTGGGCAATTTCTCCTTTTGTTGCAATGTTTTTACTCAATATCATTAAGAAGAAATTAGATCTGTTATGGAATATCATAAGAGGGAACGGGTTGATATTTGCAAAACTCATTTGACGTTGTTTGAATTGTGAGCAAAAAGAAATTGTTGGCAAGAAACAACCAAGAGAGCTTCCCATTAATTTTTTTCTCATCATTTTTATTACATATTTATACAAAAATATTTAAATTAAAGTCATCTGACTATACAAATAGCACATTTTCTGTTTAGCAGGTGGTTTATACATATTTACACTTTATATACACTATTTTACATCCATGATCAAACTTCATTTTGCCAAATGCTCCTGTAAATTTAAAAAGTCCTTTTGGCTTTACAGAGAAACGTTCATTTCGGCATTTACCAACATTTACAAAATTAAGCCAAGTTTGATCAGACTATGGTTTTAACTTTTTCATTTTGATGCTTAGGTAGCATATATGAAGAGAATGATGAAAAGTGCATCCTGAATCAAATGCCCCTTTTGTCACATTCTTTTCATAAGTATTTATTTTACACAGATCTATTTGAATGAAAATCAATATAATCACTTCTTCTGAAGTTTCTTTTACCAGTAACTAAATTCTTAACAGTATTTCACATATCACCAAACAAAAACTCATAAGAGACCATACACAGAATACTGATGTAGCTTATAGCTGGGGAATGTAGTAAAGAATGCTTCATCTAAATTCTCATAATAAATGCATAGTGTGCCTGAAAACCTAATATGACAAATTGAAATAAACATTTCATATGCAAATTCTTCTTTTGTCACACTTTGCTTTCTAAAGTTATCTGTATTGATATACGATTCATCAGTAGACTATTGCAGTGCAACACAATAATAAATAGCATTTCATAAACAAGATCTTTTCTATATAAAAGATATCGCTTTCATTTGTAGGTCTCATTTACTCATTTAAACAACAATAACAATTTCTTACATAAATCTAGAAATAGAACTGTGGCTGTATAAACATGTCTTCATTGATCTTCCGCCGTTTGATCATTCTGGTCTCCTCGCGTTTGTGTCCGACATACTGCACTAGCTGTGAGTATTCAGGATGTTTATTCAGGAAGTAGTTGGGAACCTGTCTTTTCGTATTGTTTGTACGGTTTCTCTTATTGGCGAACCATGACTGCACTTGGTTGATGGTTATCGAGCACATTTCTGCCAGTGATTTCTTCTCCTCGTCTGTTGGATAGGGGTTAGTGACGTTGTTTTCGTACCAGTTGTTGAGGATCTGTTTGGCGCTTTGTGTCAACATGGAGTAGTTTGGTTTCTTGTCAACAGTTGTTGAATCGCAGTTGTTGTTCTCTTTCTCGACGGACGTCGCAGCTGACGATTTCTTCCTTCGACCCTGACCTTTGTACTTGAGTTTGATTGGATGTTGGTTACCGGTAATCGACAGTGTGTTAAAACATCGGACCCTTTTATTTGCCATCCATTTCTTGACTTGTCTGCCAGTTATCCCGGTCATCTTACTGAGTTGTTCGACTTCGTCCTCGTTGGGGTATGGGTAGTTAACGTGGGAGTGATACCAATGGGATAGAATGTTCGTCGCCTCGGCAGTTAGCATGCGGTGGGTTCGGAACTGAGGATTGTCCAGTTGTAATTCACTGTCACTGGGGGCTGAGTTACTGCTGAAACTACTGCAGCCATTTTGGTTGAGATTGTTGTTCTTTTGGTCAGCTGTTTGTGGGACCTCATCACACATGCTTTTTCTCTTCCGTGATTGGCTGGTGGGATTTTGACTGGTACCCTGAACTGTTGTTGATTGGTTGGACCACATAGGCTGGTTGGTTCCTGGCTCTGCTAGAGGACTGGTCCACAAGGCAGGGTTGAAGCAGGTACCATGGCTCTGGTTCTTGTTTACATAGGAAGTTGGCTGGCCGAGGTGACTTGTGGGATAGCTGGTTTGGAGGTCGTTCAACGGCAGCATCTTTGGTGTGAAGTCAGATGTGAAGTTTGGTGCGAAATCTCTGCGTGACTCTGGTGTGAAGGAAACAGAGGGACCGGAACATATCTTCTGCATGTGAGACAGCGCACTGTTGATGTTTTCTTCTCTGAGGAATTTCATTGGCTGGTACAGAGAGTTCAAACTGAATGGAAACTGCTGATTGGTGGAAATGGGCTGGAAGTGTGGCATGTCTGGAATTTGATTGGTCGAGAGGTCAAATGTGTTGTGGTGGTCGCTGGTGTTCTCAGGACTGGATGTAGATTTTATCGAATCGAGACTCATCGGGGACATACAGCTCCCTTCGCTAGACGTGTTGCTTATGTCTGTGGGCGAGTGTGGTTGAGGGTCGCTGACTATACCACTCTCTGTGATACATTTCTGTAACAAATCTTCCACCTTTGTACACCTGTCCGGCCCAGACTGGCTGACTGTATTCGACTGTATGGATGTCTCGCTGGTTTGTTGGTTGGCGGATTCAAAGCTAGCCTTCTCATCTTTATCGACAGTTTCTACATCAATTTCATCAATCTCAAAATCTTCGGAGTTTACACTACAGTTGAGGTAATCGTCGTCTTCGGTGGTAGAGTTAAACTGAAGTTTACGGACAGCGTTCATCTTCTCTTCCTGTTGTAGGAGTAGGGAGGCACCATTAACTTTACCACTCAACTTGTTTGACAGCTGTTTCGAATGGTCGGATTTTGTTGGATCAGCTTTCTGTAGGGTAGCACTTGTTGCCGATTTTCGAAGATTGTCTGCTTTATCGATCAGCTTGTCGAGCTCACTCTCAGTTTTATCAGCAAGTGTAAGTCTCTCAGTATCGTAGTAGGAGTTGATAGTGGGGTTCAGCGCGGCTGGACACGACTGTAGGGCTCTGTATCGATCCATTTCGAGTTTGCCAACATGTTCGCTGTAATCGTTCTCGACAGAGAGACCATCGGCACTAACGGAGGGATCGATTCTGACTTTCAGGATCTTTTCTTGAAGGTTAACATGGCGAGTGTAGACTTTTTCGCAACTAGTTGAAGTGTCTTGTTGAGCGGTTGGTATGTTAGTGGTAGTTTTGTTGTTGTTGTCGTTGTTTTTGTTCGTTGGGTTAAGCTGCATGAGATTCCAGCTGGTTGTGATCAGGTTTGCCGGGACCTGCATCTGTAAATGTTGGAAATAAATATGTTGTAAATTGCAGTGTATATATATATTTCTTTTCAATTTGACTCTAAACTTTATATTGTGGGTGCTGGTTAAAAGCTTCTCAATGATTCTAAGATAATACCCTTAAAATAAGGATTAATATAAAAGATTGTTGAATTCAAACCAGTTGACTTGTGTTTGTAAATGTAGGGCCATTGCAACATAAATGAAATACTGATAATATTGATGCTATACATTTTACTATTCGAAATGGTTTCGGTATCGCACAAATTGGAAAAAAATACAGCGTCATTTTGTGAAATTGGGAATTTTTCAGGAATATCTTATTTCAAACATAAGCTTAATTGGGAAATTTGGAAAAATCGTCAGTAAATTTGATAAGGAATGGGTCCATTTGACGGTTCCAAACATGTAAGGAAAAAAATCACTGGCACTGTTAAAGCCATTTGTAAATATATTTATAGATATTGTACTGATTTTTTCTGCTCTTAGTTGATATTTTACTTATGTTCATCTTAAACTACAAAAGTTGCTTGAATTTCACTAACCTGTGTACATTCCTGTAGTAGAACTGACTGTAAGTCACGGAAGATTGGGTTACTCTTCAGCTTGCGGAGGTAGGAAGGGTCGTAGATCGGGCTCACATGTTGCCTTGGTGACGGCGAATAGAGCCCGTAGAAGGGGCTGCTGGGTGGAGTGAGGCTGGGGAAGTTGAGTGGGCTTGGTATAACACCTGCAAGTGAAAACGAAATGTTAGAAAAAAAGAATTGATAAAAATGATTAAAGTGACTACAGAAATACCTGGTTGGACTGCATTGCTCAAGATAGAAAGGAATGCAAATTTGTCAGTGTCAGCCCAATGGACAGAACAAATTGAAGATTGGGTATAAGAAAATCTAGCCGCCTGCTGCCCACCCCATTGACTGGGACTCCTGTATCAGATGACAAATAAATTCAGGATTAATCAAATAAAGAAAATCAAGCTCATCATTCATAGTTTTCTCCATGAATGTTTCATTCAAGTTGTCAAATGAAAGTGCGAATTTTGTGGCAAGAAGCAATTTATATATAATTACTTTTCTTCTGTTGTTTTATAGGTCTTTGTTTTTGAAAATCACAGAAAAATACTTTTATGATCATCTCTTATCATCCCAGATGCTTTCATTTGAAATTTGTAAAGTGCAATCAATTGAATGAAAGAAATGCTTAACTTTTTTAACCATGCCTTTCTGCTTTAATGTATGGGTGTACATTTTGCAAAACTAGACATGAAGGTTAAGAAATATAAGATGTAACTACTTTTGTTTCAATGTTGTAAAATGATGTCTTAAAAACCATATTGTTTATGACTGAATGGGAAACACTTTTAGAGGATTCAGTGTAAGACTTAAGTAAATGCTTCACTAACATGAAGCACTTACTATAGTCTTGCACAGAAACCTCGTCTAATCCTGTTCTAACATCTGATGAACAAATTCCACTGCTGTAGAACTATACTCTTTCTGTTGAACCCTAAAAGCTATATTATTAAGCACATTACTGTAATTACTGTTATTGATAACTCCTAACTTGATTAATGTTGTTTTCAAAGGTTGGTAAAAGATGCGTTCTTTTACATAGTGACAAACAATAAGTAAGTTGTATTGACCATGATGACAAATAAGGAGGAGCTGTTTAGTTACAACTTGAATATTTGAAAAATAGAGACAAGATTTGCCTGTTTTATTTGATGCAAGTTGATAATCAAATATATTTTTTGATTGGATGATATTTTAAGCCTGACCATGGAGTGAAAAATATGATGGTTTTGCTTTAGATAGTGAAACATTGTGAAAAAAGAAGACTTTGTTCATCATGAGTAATATTGTTTTGTTTTTTTCGGTATTTCTTTTAATAGTCATGTGTATGAAGTATCCCTAACTCCATGCTGCCTCAATTTGCCACACATGTTGCTGATATCAAAAATCGAGATAATGATCATAAATAATTTATCTTTTTATGGCAATGGTTTCTACCCAACATTGCTTTTTTCGCAGTATTTTGTTGTCTGCTGCTTTTAATGTGGAAGACTCACAAATATCAAAATGGAGGAGTATTTTGAAGAATCTAATGAATCTGAGTAAATAATAATGAAGTAGAAACCTGATGCCTGTATATTTATGTTTTCTACTAAACATCAGAAACAATACTTTTTTGCAATTTTATGTTGTCTGCTGTTGAGATATTGATAATGAATGGTTTAGCGTTTTATCACAATGGCTTCGATCTAACATCATAAAGATTTTTATTTTTGCAATTTTTTGTTGTCTGCTGCTGTTTTCAATTTGCACTAGTCACAAAATTAATATCAAAATGGGGGAATTGTTAAAGGGCTCTAAAGAATCTGAGTAGGTTAAATTTAAGTGGAAAATTTATCTAGGGTAAGTTAATTGATGCTTTGTCACAATATTATACAATTCAATTCTTTATTTGGCAAAAACCAGCATATAAATGCCTTTGGCCAAAACAACATTTACAAATATGGTACAGACATATATATTCTAGCGTAAGCATGTTAATATACAAAAAATTGACAAAGAATATAAAATCCCCAAAACAAACCAGTCACAAATTTAGTTGATCTAACACATAAAATACATTAAATAATTTCAATTCGACATTAAAAGCTCTCGTTTCGATAATGAGCAATTTTAGTTAAAATACATTGATTATATAGAAAATATGTTTCGCATTTTCTCATTGTCTGCTGTTGCTTTCAATTTGGACAAGTCATAGAGTCTAAAACGGGGGAATATGATATAGAATCTTAAAGGTGCTTGTCCATAGAAGGAAAAATCTGGAAATCCAAATTGAATGTTGTTGAAAAGTTAAAGTTTTGTTGTTTCCCACAGTTTTTTCTGTCCTATCCATTTACAATAACATAGAATATGGCTTAGACAAAAATCAATGATCAAGAAACATTGAGCGCAATATACCAAAAAATGAATTTCAAGAATGGTTAAACTATAAGAATTTAGATAGTTGGTGGTTTAAGAACAGCAAAAGTGTTAAAAGTTTCATCTCAAATAGCAAAGCTCTCCCAAAGTTACCTACAAATGGGGATAAGAACAGCAAAGGTGTGTGAATTTCATCATGAATAGCATAGCTCTCAGAAAGTTATCTCCAAATGCTTAGTGTTGTCTTTCTTTTTAACATCATTAATTGTATAACAGTATTGGAATTAGGCTGTAGTCCACTACAAAGATTTGATCTAAAGAAGTAGAAAGTTTACCTGGTGTGAGTATGTTGGCGCTGTACGACCTGCCCATACCAGGTGGGGCCGGCATAGCAAACGGCTGACAGAGGGTCTGCGAGGTGGCACCCTCATGGCAGGAGGGGAGTCTGGATGTACTTAGATCCATCACTGTAACACTGCCTGTATGATAAAGTCCCTGTGTTTGTACCAACAGCACAGGGCTGAAACTTATCACAGATTCAACAATTCAACTCTTTTCTATCCGGTATAAGAGTGTAGCACTGTTGATGAAACTACTCACAGAAAGTCTTATTTCCACTTTCGCTTCTTCACTTTTATCACAAGTACCTTTTTACACTGTACTCAAAATAAATTCACTAGATTGTCTATGATAGTGTTTGATTAATAACCAAGTAATACTTTGTTTAATAATCAAGAAAGTCTGCTGTTAATGTAGAATTGTAATGTATGATTAAAGCACAAGTTGTGTTCTGCCTTCCACACTCTCCATGTTAGTATATATCTAGATATGATTTTGAAAATCTCAGCTAAAGGTTCTCAACTCAACTACATGCCAGAGTTTTCATTAATTACTGTCCAAACATTGGGGGCTAACTTGAAAGACCGCCTCTCCTTTGTAATTGCATGAAATTGAATTAAAATAGCAGCCATTTAAAACACATACTTCCAAAGCATGTTCTCAACACCTTTTCCTACAAACATGGCCAAACTTGGGTTGGGGTTAGACAATCACCTTTAATCACACTGCAGATTGGATAATAAAGGGCTGAGGTAATTATCTGCCTTTATCTAACAGGGAGAGTTATAATTGGGGCTTGATTACTCCCTAAATATTGTACAAACATCAAAGAGGGGTTGTTCTAGGGGACAGACCCAGCTTCTCAATTGCTGATCCTGCTTACAGGGGATTAAAGGAAATTAGGGATTTAACCAAACCACCCTTTTTGAGATGACATTGTAGAATAGTAAAAATGCAATGGAAAAATTGCATCAATTTTGAGAAATTTACTTGTTTAGTAATATTTTCATAACTGAACTTATACTTAAAAACTTATGCTTTTAGATGTTATTTTCTCATGGTTGTAATCATCTTTTGATGCTTTTTGGGTGTTATAATAAGACTTTTGATTAACTTTTTCTTGGAAAATATCATTGATGAATAAAGCATTGGTTATTCTAATGATGTGGCACAAACTATTTCTTCTCCCACACCTTTTTTAGTCTGCCCCATTTGTTGGACACTCTTTGATAAAGCAACATCAGATAAAAATTGTAAACTAAAGAAATAAGAGCCTTGGTGATTCTAGTGATATTTGCGACAAAAAGTAGAAACTGCTGTAACAAGCATTTTCTCCTTTTTGTCAGAGTGAGTGGGAACAATTTATTGAATTTTCACAGTTGTTTTTAAAGTTTTATGGTTTAATTAGGTGTTGGGTATGGGTTCTATGAAACTAGGGGTGTAATGGTTTATGGAAAATTGTATAAATGGACATTGTTAAAAAAAAGAAAATCTATTTTTTTTTTGAAATGCATAAGGAAGTAAATCTAGTCCATAATCTTTTTTCATAACAACCAAGATGCAAAACATTTCATGCAGGTTATATAGTTTAGCTTTCCTTGTATATACTTATTTGAGCACACATGCCATAAACAGCTCTCTAAACACATTGGTTTCCACCCAAAATATCAAAGAAAATGATATTTTTCAGTCCCAGCATTTTTCTGTTAATTTAGACCAGTAAATTACAAGATGAGGGAATAAATTATTTTTTTTTACATCAAAAACTATGACAGTCATATTAAAAACAATCACTGTGTTAAAATTAAAACTACTAGGACAAAATGAACAGAACAAATCTTTATTTTGACCCATGTACATAACATACAATAAGGGTACATTGATTTCCTAAAGAATCTGAACCAGTCAAACATTTCCATATGGGGGAAATTGTTTAATGTCCTGTAATGATTCTCCAAACATATGGATCATCCGGGATATCTACACCTTCCTAATTGTCCAAACACCGTAATTGATACATTAAAGGGTGGGCTGATTGGGACAAACTGACCACTGATTGGGAGAAATTTACCATCTATGGACAAAACTGCACTTAGATCATTAGTTAATTAGTCTTTTATATTGGTTTGTTTGATGTTTGCAGCTAAGGTGTGATGGAATAAGGAAATTGTGGGAGATCATTAAATAAACAACTTCTGTCTTTTATTTAATAATGTATTGCTCTATTTGTGTTTTGGAATGCCATTTGATAGGGTATCAAAAGTAATTTGTGTTTATTTTATTCTTTTCAACTTGTTGTTATATCACACATTGGATGCAATACTATAGTAAGTTCTTCATGTATGTGAATTACTTGCTATAGTCCTGTGGAGAACCCTCTATGTATATGATAGCAACACTAAATACAATGTATCAGATTATGAGATGTAAAACAGTTGTATTTCTTTTATATTATAAACATATATTTCTTTTTCATATAGTCACCAAATGCATCATGATTCCATTTCAATGTTTACCACCTATAATTCAGATGTTCATGTAAGACAATATTATAAAGGAGAACATATCACAAAGTGTGCACTGGGGCAATTTTTTTTTAAATTTATCTTAATTGAAAACATGTGCAAAAAGACATATACTTTCAACATATAATTTAATAGTTTTCAATTTCCTTATACTGCTTTTATTATTTTCCATCCATTGAAGAACCTTGTGATAAACAGAGGGGCCTCCATGGCTTATTGGTAAGAGTACAAAACCTGAAATCACATGTGGGTTCAAATCCCAGTGAGGGTATTTTTATTTTCATGGGAGAAAGTTATCTTTTTAATGATTTACGGAATGCTGATCGTTCCACCTGGCTTGACCCGCGTTTTTGGGCAGTCTAAGAGTCAGGTATCACAAGAAAACTGATATACTATTGACGTGATGTCAAACCCATATACCAGTAAACAAAAAAACATAAATCAAAATGAATGAACATACTTCCTTGTTGTATTTTCAGAAATACCTGCATGCCTCTGAGTTTTTACAGAATGTGGTGTATATAAATCTACAATTGTCAGATGATGACAGAGTAAGTATAACTGATAAGCCTTTCATGCTTTTTGTAACTTGGAGTTATATCTTACACCAATTGGATTAACCCTGTACTTTATATTGCCTCACTTTGACACTCTTGCCGCCGTAGGCTTAAAGCCCTACTTGTGCTCATTTACACTTAAATTGTGAAAGTTCTAGAAAAGTTGAAAATTAACTTTAAAGTACTTTGAATTCCCTTTTACAAAGGAATTGAGACTGTAACACGTTCACATGATGCTTTTAAAAGAGTGAATACTATAAGGTTTGTTTACAATTAACAATAAAGCTAGGTCACCCGAGAAACGTTGGGAACCAATAAACCCCCAAAATTCTCCAATTTGAATGTTCACGTTGTTGATATTGGATAAATGACAGTATCTTTATGTGTTTCATGTGATTTTTCGAACGAGGTGATCGCCACTCATTAATACGAACGCTCCTTGCTATTTTAGATGTTACTCGAATGTAAGCAATGAAGTTAAATTGGTGGGCACCAAATTTTTTAAAATAGCACTTTGAAAAATCGAAAATAAATAAAGTCAACCTTATATTGTCATAATTCTGTTGTATTTTGCTATGTCAACATGTTCTATCATGATTTATAACTCAAATTACCGAGTTTTACAGATTTCCTGAGAGCTAGTATGCTTTTTTAGGACACCATTGTGACAAAAATGATAAATTACTCCCGATTTACCCTTTTGTCACAATGGTTTCTATCCAATTACCATTAGAAAAATGTGTTACTTTCATGTCATTTTTCATGGTCTCTTGTTGCTTTCCACTCAGGACAACCCCAAATTTCGGTATTAGGGGGAAGTAACCAGACAATATTAGAGATTGCTCACAAGAAGGCATCTCTCCTTTCGTTACTATTGTGGGAAATCAGTTTGAAACAAAGGTGTGATTTATGATCTTGAATGTGATATGTTGATGCTTAGATTCTCAACAAATCCCTCATTATGAATATTTCAGATCAACAGATACAGCGTGCTGTCCTCGCTATATGACGAGATTGGTTTTCAGCGCAAAGCCTCGTTTTTCCGGCGTGTTGCAGCCATGCAGTGTGTGTCGCCCCAGAACCCTAAACAGAACTGGCATCTTTGTCACCAGTTACTGGTGCAATCCTTGGCTGGCTATAACATTTACTTTGATCCAAAGGAGGGTAAAGTAAAGTCAGGTAAGGATAAGTACTGATGCCAAGTCCTTGGGTTCAATCCTCAATGGCGGTCCTGGGAGTTGTTTTCCTGGGAGTGTACCATAGAAAGACACTACAGAGCCCTGCCTAGTACTGATAAAATCCGGGAATGCTGTAAAATAACTGAATTATTGTTGAAATGGTGTTAAATCCCAAATTAACAACTTAACTGATATCAAGATAGGGGTGTGTGTGATCTTTTGTCTTTTGCATGTAGTATTTGGATAAGTGGTGTGGGAAAACTTAAATTTGTGGGCGATAGTTTAAATGGTCTTGACAGGAAATGTTGTTCACACAGTGTTTAATGCGATATTAACAACTTATCTAATGTCAAGATAGGGTGTATGATCTATTATCTTCTGTGTCTAGAGATTGGATTAGCGTTTCTGGGATATTTAATTTTGTGGCTGATTGTTAGAATGGGCTTGACAGGACAATTGGCCTGTTGCCCAAATGCTTCAAAATGAATGTTTATGGAGGTTCAACTAATAAAATTGTATAAAGCCTTTAACAAACAATATACATGGACTTTGTTTTTAAGGTAGAATACCCATAATCTGCCATTTTGATTTCCGGTCGTCCTTGGTATACATTGGTCTGGGCCTAAACTATTCGCTTTACACCAAATAGTTCTTGCCCCGACCAATTTATACTGAGAACGAACGAAGAAATCTGACAAAGGCAAGAAATTAGAAATGACAGGTTATGGGTATTCTACTTTAATGGCTTTTATTCAGGGGTCGAGTGCTGAAATGTGGTAAGTCCTTCATAAAAGACAAGGACTTATTGTAGAATTGCATTGAAAGCTTGATTTTTGAAATAACCTTCGACCCAAATAGGGGTGGGGTTTTGTTGATTGGTAAATTCTGGTGAGCAGACACAAATGGGTAATAGAGGAATCTAGAAATATTGCAAGGATTTTAATAATTATCTTCTCATAGGTTTGTTGAAAATGGTATGGTTAGGACAATTTTTGTAATAGGTCAATTTAGAGCTTTGAGTCACATGATTATTCACTCGCATAAGCTATTGAGGAGAGAAATCTCTTTTGATATACAATACTTAAAGTGTACATTTTGATATTTCTGTTTACAGAATGATGATGTAAGACAAAGTACTTTCGCTCTGACTTTTTTTGTGTTGTATGCTTTTGATATATTACTCTTGATTATTCCAGGTTGTGTTAATGGTTGGCCTGTTATCCAAACTCGCGTGCTACATGAATTGATATATTCTGCTCGACGTATGGGTAACTTACCCATTGCTATTAGGTAGATCCATTTTTATAAACACATTCTGTTTAGGTAAAAATTATAACATATGTCCAGTACAAACTTATCACAGTGGTAACGTACGCTACATTTTATTAACCACTGCCTTCGCATTAATCAAAGGGTTAAATTTCAGTCCATTTGTGAACAAACCAAAGCCACCTATGAGTTTTACCAAACTCTATTTTTTGGTTTTTACTATTTTATTTTAATGTTAATGTTTTCAAGATCTTGGTACCATAAGACACTTTATTAAATGAAAGTAAGACATAAACATTAAAGCTATTTCTAATCCGATTCTAGCATAGAAAGCAAATTTAATCTTTCTTTATTGCAATTATGATACAGTTGTAAGAATGAACACTTTACTATTATTGTATGACCCACATATCATTTCAGATACACCACTATGATGCTATATACATTGCTTGACCAGCTCGGTCCACAAGACAAGAGGGATGTGGTGGTCAGCTTGGAGGGTCTGACCTCACAGTGTGAAGGGACCACTCAGCCCCTTGCCCTGGAATCAGGGGTTATAATACCCCCAGTACCTCTACTTAATGTACCTCTAGTCAAGTAAGTAACTGGGTCTTACCAGACACAAGATCCTGTGTTGATATACACAGGGCGACATTGGTTCAGGGGTAGAGCGTCGGGCTCTTGTACCGAGGGTCTCGGGTTCGAATCCCCGTCAGGCGGGGTGAAAATTTCCGGGACTAACCCACAAACCGGGGCAATTGCTGGTGTAGTATCCAGGAAGAAGTCATCGAGAGTGGCTTTGAACGAGCTTTAAGCTTCCTTCACAATCAATGTAAAATAAATATGGTGAATACGGTAAAAACTCCCTACCATGTTCAACTGTATGCATATATTTACCACAATTTCTATCCCAAATGCGTAGGGTTTTAACTTTTATGTTAACCTTATATATAGTCAATTCCCCTAATCTTGTGGTATCCCTAATTCCGTGGTATTTGCATAATGTCATACTGCTTCCATTAAGTAACACACCAACCTGACCTACTTTCGCAGCCCAATGTAAGAACTCTAAAGAAGCAAGAATGAATGTTTTTCTGGTATAAAACCAATTCAATCCAATAAAATTCTCCTCATATTACAGAGAGCTCCGAAAATCCCTGATATTTTCACACTTTTTACTCAGATCTAAGACCCTAAACAAATCCTTTCACACTGTTGAGTTCGTCTGCAACTCTCCACCATTCTTGGGTCAGACACAACCAAATTGTTTCAAGATTCGTCCCTAGTATGTTTCACCCTAATTATTTTGGACTGATCCTTAAAAAAATGTGTTTGACCTGAATACCACGGAATTAGGGTAAGACCTCAAAAATGCAAATGGCTGCCAGTGACCCAATTAATTTACGTTATGTAGAGCATTCTTGTGCTCCATTTAAAAATAATGATGAGAAGATCGTAAATGAGGAATGAAATATGTTAGAAAAGCTGAATAATGACAGCTAAGTTCTCCTCTTCCTTTCTGTTATTCATGTAACCATTAATTACCACGAAATCAGGGTACACCAGTATACACACACTTATCTTTTGCATTGCTTCTATCTAAATCGCCTGAAAAGTTTAAAGGACATATTTGTAACACAAAGTTAAGACATCAATATTTTTTTTTTTCATGTTTAATTTTGCTAATGCGTCGGCTAAATCAATTGTATTCATTTTTACAAAGTATTCAATGCCATGTCGACAGTTTTCCTATGAGGGTTCTAAGGTGTCTTGTCAAAGGACACCAGTTTCAAACATTTGGTGCTGACGCATCTTGAATCCAAATCCCTTAGTGATTCAAGTCCACTATCTTTTATACTGGGCTGCGTAGTGTTGTATCTTTCATGGGGTTTATATTTGCTGTTTTCGGGTGTCAGAAAGGAATTTGCGTCTCGTATGACATTTGCAAGATACTTTTTTTTTTTTTCTTAATTTTAGCTGCATGGCAGCCCATTTATCTTCAAAAACAGTATATTACATAGATTTCTTTTTACAATGTCCCTTAAATAATAAACATATACACATGTTTTGAAACCTTGTTCAATCAACAGCTAGGAGTAAAACTGCAAGAGTTCCCTCAAATACAAATTTGTTATTAAACTTAATTACTAAAAACAAACCTCGGATAAGATACTGCATCACATTATTCCTATTATTAAAGATTAATTTATTCCTTTCAGGAGTTTCAAACTATCGCCACTCCATCCACATTTAGAGCCCCGTAAGTTGAACATAGCTGATACATCCGCGGAGAATGTTTTCATATTCACTCCAATGAACCTGAACAAAGCCGTTGATGTAAATAAAACAGACGTTGGTAAGTGAATTTAATTCATTGAGTGGGTCAAGATCTAGGGCTTTTTCATGTTATATAACAGACTCCCATAAAAGGCTACTTCCTAATTGGAAATTTCTTTAAAATCATGCAGTTTTCCCAAAAATTCAAAGTCATACCAGCTTTTTGGCTTCTCAATTCAGCAATTTCAGCGATAAAATTCCCAAATTCAATAGGCTTGGGCTTCCCAATTCAGGGAAATAGAGCCCTGACTGATCAGATGGTCATGTTTCATTTAAGATAAAATGTTCATTCTTTTCTGAGATATTTTTGAACACAGGTGGCTGGGTAATTCTTTCTCCATGTAGATTCAAATCCCAGAGACCATGTTTGGATTTAGATGAGAGACAGTTTCCTAACTTACTGACTAACAGAGTGCGGATGGTTTTAACTGGTTTGACCAGCCCTTAGGTGTAGTTGAGTATTGCGTCTTCCTTCATCTTTAAGAGTGAGGGCTTTGCAATTGATCCAATGTAAATACAAATAATGCCTTTGAGACTTGACAGAGACTTCCTTTGGTAAACTCAACCCTAGACTTAAAGATTCATCAATATCCTTAACAATATAAACTATTAAATAGTAGGATAATAATGATGATGATGATGGCAACACTATCTTTCATTGATATTTTCAGATTTTTGTTGGGTGGAGGGAGACATGTGTGAGATCCAGCTACAAGTGGTCAACCCCATGCCGGACGAGCTGAAGGTCTCGCACATGGGACTGCTGTGTGAAGGTGTTGAGCTGGAGACCTTTCCCTCCAGTCCAACCATTGCCGCGGAGTCTGGCCCCTATCCTGTCAAAATCATGTCTCGTCCAACGTCGTCAGGAGAGCTCACTATACTAGGTAAGTTTATCTACAGCAGGGCCTAGAGGTTAGAGTATGGAACTCAAAATCACATTTCAAATCCTGAGAGGGATATGGATTTTCATGAGAGGCAGTCTCCCGACTGACTTACGGAATGCCGATGGTTCTACCCTCCTTGACCAGCCCCTATGGGCAGTTGAGTATGGGGTCTTCCTCCATCATTAAGAGTCAGGCATCGCTACATAACTGAAATAATGTTGATGTGATGTAAAACCCATATAAAACAAAATCCAAGTGATGGCCATTCGAATTTTCATGAGAATTAACCTTTCGACTGACTTACAGAATGTGCCAATGGTTCTACCTGGCTTGACCAGCCCTTATAGGCAGTTGCTTATAGGGTCTTCCTCCATCATTAAGAGTTACTGAAATAATGGTGATACTATGTAAAACCCATGGTTTTGTAATTGGCGTATGGAATGTTCATGGTTCAACTGAGCTTGAATATTCCGTATTTGCAGTCAAGTTTTTGGTCACTCTCCATTATTATACATCGCAACATGACTGGAATAATTTTGACACATTGTTAAACCCTAATGAATAAGTTATTGACTTTTCACTGACTCTTATTTGGTGTGTGTACTTGTCAGATATCCAGTGTTTACGCAATCTTTATTGTGTAAAAGTGATGTTTCACTTTGGGAATAATTTCCCATAAACAAAACAAACCTGATTAAACTCTATCTATTTCATTCCTTCAAAAGATGTCTTCTATTTTCTTCAGGCTACACATCCAAAGTTTACGGCGTGAAGAGTAACTGTAAGTTACGCGACTGTCCCTCCATTATCCCGCCCTATTACAAAGTGAAGGTCATAGCCTCATTACCACAAATTCAAGTCAGCACCTCCTTACCGAAGAGCGCCAGCTTTCTCTCATTTGGAGAAGAATTTAATGTTGTTACGAGTGCCACAACCGTGTTATTTACTGGGCAGAGGTAAGTGAATTGTTTTATGTATTTACATGCTTGATGAATGTTTTAGTTTTAAGGGCTATTTCAGAGATTTGTGCTGTGGGAATGATAAATGTTAAAACTGATTTTAACAATCATTGTCACTAAACCAAAGACCATTTTTATTATTTCTTTTCTTCTAAGTTGAAATCTCATGATTTTGTTAAATAATGTGAAGTGAGCCTTCAGGCCTGTCTGTAGTTCCATGGGAAATCCCATTTATAGATGAACTTAAGAATCAATGTCAATGAACTCTGGAATTGTTTTGATAAGACTGTAATCTAAAATATTTTAAATAAAGTGGATATAAAGATTGCTTCTTTTTTACTGTGGTGTTTCATACGGACAATTTATTTATTGATATTGACAAAAAAAGTTGTCCTTGGTCTAATTAACACCTTTTTTTAACATGTTTGATTTATATGGGTTGGTTTTAACCATAAAAACAATTATGTTTGAAAACTTTATTGAATGAAAGATAATAACCTTTTTTATCTTTCAGTTGTGAATGTGTTGTGACTGTGCAGAATAATGGTAAACTTCCTGTTGAATTGATCAAAACCAGCCTGGAAAGTGCTCGAGAAAGTAAAGGTACCATTTGATTATAAGATAATTATAGGTATTTGCTGTTTAGATGTTACTGTAAGAAATGTGCAGTCCCCTTTCAATTCAAGTTTTTCACATAGTGTGAGGTCACAGTTGGTTCTTTTCATCTTCACAATGTTATTTATAGTATCTGATTTCCTCATATAGAAACTTTGGCACTGGTCCAAATTAAAAGCAATTGCATGTATCAATATTTTAGAGTAGTTTAAGGATATTTTTTCTTTGCATTATTCAGGTAGCAACACAAGCCATTAAGAAAGCGGAATAAGTATTAATTGATTTAATACTACCTATCTCTTCTTTTGTTAAAAAGATTTTTTTTAACTTTCTGCCACTGTTATTATTCTTCATTTCGAATATGCCTTATAAATTGATGATAGGATGTTTTTGCAGAACATAGTTTCAGATTATATGCAAGGTTACATATTTCAAAGATTTGATTAAAATGATAGGTTAAGAGACACACAGATGTTGTCTACAAACTTTTATATACATCTTATTTTAGGAGCATCATATCCCTCTATAATTTTTATAACTACAAACTCTCAGGCAGATATTATTAAAAAAAAACATCATCTTGAAAAATAATCTAGTCTGATGTAATAAAGATATCAATGGATTGATGAAGAAAAAAGTTGACAAGGGTTATGATTAAGTCCCTGTATTTTTCATGTGTATTTTTCTATAGATATAATGGATGAGGTATTCCAGTGGAGCCCCGAGAATATTGACTCCCAGTTACCCCTACAGACCACTAGTCTTCTATGTTTTAGTCTTGCCTTGTATGGAGTTGGGGATTGTCTTCCCTTAGGAAAAGGTAAGCACAAATCTGGATGTGGGCCAGTTGTTCAGATGGCGGTTTTAGAACTCTGGGTCTCTGGTTTTGAACCTAATCATTAGCTCTAGTTTTGTGGTAATCTCCATTGGCAAGACACTTCAGAGCCCTAACCTAGTACTGGTGGATAAGCAAAGATGTAACACATCTGATATGTTGTTGACACAGTGTCAAACCCCTTATGAACAAATAAGTCTGGATTTAGAAGTTTATCAGAAACTTCAACTTGCGGGTTAATCGCATATTGTCGGTACTTATTAGATTGGTCTCTTACAATTTAGGATTACATGTACATTTGAAAATAATTAGATAAGCAAGAGGAAAACGCCTAATATCTGTAGCTCTCAGTAAGTAATGGTGAGTGTTTTCCAAAAGTCATTTAAGCATTTGTATATGTCCAAAATCTTTATGCTAAGTTAGATGTAGTAACTTATATTAAAAAGATAAAAATCTGATTGGAATATAAACGATTATCAATCAAAATGATTCTGTTGTAAGGAGAATTTACTCTTGATGATCAAAATCCTTTTTATCTTGAACTTGATCTTCAAATGTCATCTGCTCCTTAGATATATGAAATTGTGTTTCATTCATAGGGTGCAAGTTTTTTTGATGTTTTCCTTGAATATTAGAGACATTATCTATTTTGAGAAACCTGTGGTAATGTGATTTTATGCACCAAATATCTTACAAGTTGGATTTGTAAGCTTTGTAAGCAAAAAGGAGAATAGAATGCTATTGCTTAAATGCTGAATCATCATTTGATTATGGAAATCAAAAGAATCTAACCCCTTCAGGGTCTTGATTACATGCTGCAGCCCCAACTAAAGAGAGATATTCATTTTACCATTTTGTATTGATTTAACAAAAGGTCTTCAAAAGAAAAAAGTCTGTGTGAGAAGATATAAGATAGATTTTGTCCTTTGATTCTTAAAACTTAATTGAACAATTGTGTATTGGATTAACAGGTTTACAGAGGTCTTCAGACAGCCCATCAAGACATATCAGTAAAGAAGGAAAGGTAATGGGCATCTTTATTAACCACTTTTTGTGAACATAAAAGAAACGTTTTAGGCAGAATATTCTTTTTTTTGTTTTGGGGTGTTTATTCAATGCCCATACATATTTGACTTTACTATAAACACATTTAGTACCAAATTGGTGAAAGTGGCAATGAATGTTTGTACCATAATAGCTATGTTTGATCAATAAACATCAAAATCAACTTTACGTTAGAAGGAACCAACACCTCTGGCTTAGTGGGAGTGACTTTTGGTAAGGCAGTTTAGAGCCATGGCCTAGTACTGGTTGATCCAGAAAAACCATAAGATAACTGAAAAGTTGTTGACACAGCATTAAACACCATACAAACTGATCCAAGATTGTTTTAACCCTTTCACCACACATGAAATTTTCAACTGTCCCAAATTGAAAGAGTTTGCAGATGACATTTCAAAATGTTATGAAATCGGAAAATAATATTCCGATTTTCAAAATGTTATGAAATCGGAAAATGATATTCCGATGGGGCAGAAAACATTGTGGGAAAAGGAGAAATTGCTCGTTACGAGCAATTTCTCCTATACCCACAATGTTTTCAAGAGTCGTCTGCAACAATGTCATCAAATGTTGTTATTGTTTGGTAATGGGTTAAAGATACATCTCACCATTTCAGTCTGTGGAAGCCTTGTTAAAACTGGAGTACTCCGGTGGACCCGGTTTGACTGATAACTACTGCCGCTGTTGCTCAATAGCATTCATCATCGATGTTCAACCCTCTATAGTGTTTCATAAGTGGGATGTGCTGCCTGCTGAAAGGTTTGTTTTGATTTGGTTTGATATAATTTATCCTCTATGACTTGCATGTACTGTTGACGGATTTAAACTCTTTGTGATTTTACCAATGAACTTGTCAGCATTTCAATTGTCCAATTTGAAACTCTTCCATGTCAATTTAGGAACCAAGAACAGAAGGCATTTGATTCAAACACTTTCAATTTTTTTTGCCAAGTGAACAATTGATGAGCTTACTCCTGATTAAGACAACTCTAACTTATTCCTCCAAATTTGATAGCGCTTAATGACCTTAACTGTTGAGGTGCTTTACATCACCATTCAAAAGTGAGATTGTGATGGTCCAAATTAAAACTAACTGTTCAATTTTAAAGTATGAACAATAGAAGTAATTTCTGATTGGTTTGTAAAATCATCTGCTTTTGTGAGTCATGATAAAGTGCTCAATGTGTATTGTACCAGTTATATATTTTTGACAAAAGCGGATTTCAGCTGCCAAAAAAGTGATGGCTTAATGAAATCAAAGAAAATTTACTTTAATGTTTTATGTGATTAAAGACAAATGAATATTGCAAAAAATAATGTCACTTAATTGCACAATTCTTTCTTTAATCTTTTCTTATGTATTTTTTTATTTATTTTTCTTCTGTCTGATTTCAGTGCAGACCACTGTTATTTAGTGTTTGACATACAGAATCAATCTGGTAATGAGATAGAGATCCAATATGAGACCGACGAGATTGTTGAATTGAAAAATGACCAAATTAGAAGGTAAGATTTAACCCTACCTTATATAGGATAGGGAGACCTCAGTGGTCTAGTTGTTACTTCAGTTAATTAAAACTTTTTATTTTAATCCATTGTGAAACAAGTTCTTATAACTAAGATATATCACTCTTGATTGTGCTTCCTATGTACATAACTAGTACTTGGGCTGTATGTGCACTAATGAAAGGTTGCTAGGTAGATACCGCAACGCAAGGGATTGGAACCCTCGTGTCCGGAGGCTGATGCTCTACCACTGGACTACTATCCTCAACGGCCTAGTCATTAAAGAGCTGAACTCACTATCACCAAACCCTTCTCCTTGTTGGAACCAAAAATGGTATTGATGGATTTGAATGCCCATGAGAGAGGGTCCATGGCTAACAAATGAAATGATTCTACACATCTTGACTAGTCCTTATGGGGAGTTCATTCAGAAGTCCTCTAAATAAGTGATGAACCTGGTAATGCAATATGACTAAATGAATTTTGAAGCGTTGGAAAAACCCAATGAAACCGAAAAAACTTATTGGATAGATTTTTTTACCTAGCCTGGTTAATGATAATTAGAATGTCAATCAACTATTATGATTTAATTTCATTCTGCTGTTAACTTACCATACGAAATATACATAAAAATAACATCCCAACGTATATTTCATATGGTAAGTTAACTCCATTCATAAAATTTCAATTTGAAAAAATTTCCATTGATTTTTTTTCACTGTTCAAGTATCGTGCAAAATATTTAGAGCCTTAAAGAGTTCACCCAATTATAGGGTCTTGATTACAATTTTGCAAGTTGGGTCAAAATTGAGTCATCGTCCATCAGGAATGTAATGAAGATGGTTTGTATTTCAGAATTAGTATACAGATAGCTCGATGCCAGCCATTGAAGCCCGACCTGGGGGTAAACAGTTTTAGCATGTACCTTGCCACATTTGTTGATATTCGGTGGAAAATGGTATCCTTTTAGATGATGATGCTAATTAAATACTTTATATGACCTTATAAACTTTCTTAATTGATTGAATGGCCAAGTTATATCTGATTGTCAAAACTGAAGAACCGATAAAGTTACGATGATTTATCCATTCTCCCATGTTATATTTTTGACTGGTGCAAATTGGAAGCACATATTTACTGCTGCTGGTGTTAAAATTCATGTAATCCTGTTTGAGTGCATTGAAGGATTAATTTGGTATCCAAGAAAAGTAGATCAATCCTCAATAAGTCATCTGGAAGTACAGTCAACTCCAAGACCCATATGTTCCAAAGCAGACAATCTACTTCTGGTCCACTGTCCCCACAAGGGGATGAATTAATGTGCTGATCAACTATTTATATGGATATGATGATGATAATTACGACCCTACGCTCCATTTATCCTTAACATGTTAATCAGCCCTCATTGAAGGTGCATGGTAAAGCCAGTATTGAGTATCTACAATGGACTGCAGAACAACAACAACTGGTCTACGCATCTCCCATGTCCTGGGGTGAGTAATCTTGAACCATTCCCGCCATGTGAGAATTTGTGATGGGTACAAATTGAAAGCAACAGCAGCCAAAAACTTGTCTTTTCTCTATGATAAAGGGGTAGGACAAATAGGGACAACAATTTGAAACAAATTGATCAATGTCTATCAGTGGTTTATAAGGACTGTGTAGCTAATACCCTAAAGTGAGGGGTTAAAAAGTGTTCTACTTTAAAGTGACTTTATCAAATAAAATATATCCATGAAAATTTGAAAAATTTAATTTGATACGATTAAGGCAGAATAAAGTTTGCCAATCATACACAATGACTTTTGACAGTTATTTTAATGTTTACAGTAGATAAATGTGTTAGGAAAACATTCTCAATAGTGTAGCACCAAGCAAACAAATTTGGTTTGAACTCAAGCGGCATATGCATGTACAAACATTGTCATAGAATTAAACAATATTTTTATAATCGGCATCATTAGTAGTATTCTTATTGTCATTATCATAATTATTATCATTATTATTTATTTTCATTTCAGATATTCGTCTGAACGGTAATGTATTTTCTCCCCTCCATATTGGAAGTTCGGACTTCAAAGTAGGCGAGACTGTAGAAATTGAGGCAGAGCTGAATATTTCTATAGGTGAGAATCTTACATCATTCACAACTTCTCCTCAAGGTAGAATACCCATTTTGAAATGCATTCTTTGTTGGATTACTGCGGGTGTTCTCAGTATACATCAGTCAGTGCCGGAACTATTTGCTTTACACTGATGTTTACCGAGAACAACCAAAGTAATCCGATGTATTATAAATGAATTTCAAAATGACGGATTATGGAAATTCTACCTTAAGTTGTAGGACTGGAAACGCAGGGGTCCTGTGAGTGGTTCTTACTAGAAGCACTGGGATTTTTATGTGGAAGTGTCTGTGGGCAGGGGTCCTGTGAGTGGTTCTTACTAGAAGCACTGGGATTTTTATGTGGAAGTGTCTGTGTGCAAGACACTGTAGAGCCCTATCCTAGTAATGGTAAAATCCGGAGATTCTGTGATATAACTGGAATACTGTTGGCTTGGTGTAAAATTCGATATAGATAAACAAAGAAGAATAGAAACAAGACTAATTTCATTTTTTTATAATCAATTTTCATTTAGTTCTGTATGTAGATTTATAGTATAAATACTTTAAATCTAAAGTAGAACTCAGAATGTTTAATTTGTACAAAAATGCCTCCGGCCCAAAATACATATCATAAGGATTATGTGTCCAAAAGCAAACATTGTTATGTCCCTGAAAAAAAAAAAAACATTTATAAAATTTACAAATTACAATATCATTCAAAATAACATTATAGGGAAAAAATGTTCATTTTACTATAACTAATATATTATGTATTATGGTAAAAAAACTGAATGACGATACAAACTTTTTGTATATTATAGAGATGTTGAACTGTGCTGGAGCCATGTGTATCTGGTGTTTTCAAGACTGTGATAATGGATGTGTGAATGAAGATACCAGTCAGTCTGTCACACCTCTGGGGGCGGAATCAACTATTCTATCTCAGGTAAGGATTTATTCTCATTATCAGGTCAGATCAAGCTGGGAAGAACTATCAAAATGTCAGACAGGAGACTAGCTCTCAGGAAAATCCAAATACTGTCTCTTGGATTTGAGCACATGTGGAGAACTATGTGATTTTAAAGTTCTATACGAAAAACGGAATTAAACGATTTATGTTCCAGTTTGGGAAGTTAAGCGGCAAGATGGAAATGCTGGGACTAGCCCACAAATCAGCATGAGTACTGGTTCAGTATCCAGGAAGCAGTCATTAAATGTGAATTTAATTAGCTTCAAGCTTCCATGACAATTGATGTAAAATAAATAAGTTTTAACTAAATATTGCATAGAGGCAGATAAAAAGACTATTTCTAAAGATACAACACTGACTTTCCTTCACCTTTACCCTTATATCCTAAAACCCCCACAAACCTATTGCTCAAAGAGTTTGAAACTTGGATACCTCTAAGTAAAAGGGATTTTATAAAATGGTTTGACAGAAGGAAGTGTAGATTTCTGGAATATAAAGACATAGAAATTAAGAATGAATATTAAGGGACTCCTTATTTCCTTCGAAGTAAAGAGGAGTTTGATAATGAAAAGTTTGAGATATAGATATTCTACTGTATATCATTCTTTCCGCAGAGCTGCGGTGGTGTAGTGGTTAGCATTGGGGACCAGAGACCGGTCACCCCGGGTTCGATCGGCGAAGGTGGCCAATTATTATACTGTTGAGTGTCCTTGGGCAAGACACATTTCCTTGCCTAGTACTGGTAGGAAACCGGGGAACATGAGCGATAATACATAAAAATGAGTCCTGTACATTAATAGGAAGAAGAAGAGTTGATGAGTTAATGGTTTGCTCTCATTTCAGATGACTGTTGATGAGCCGATTTTACATTCCTGCTCTTATCTTTTCTCCTGCGCTGGGTCGTACAGATTTGAATTCTTCTTAAAGGTCATTCAAGGACGTTCAGAGGGTCAAAGTTCAGATATATTGAATGTAGGTCTCCAACAAGGACAGAAACCAAATGAAGGTCATGGGTTTGTGACCTTAAACAAAGGTGAAGGTTGTGATACGAATGTCCAGATTTGGAAATGCTCGTCTGTGATTAAAGTGAAAGTGTCAAACTGAAGATGCTATAGTAGATGCGCCCTTGGAAAGACATACAATGCAACCTTTTAGTGCTGAAACCGACTTCATACCTATGTAAACAGGTTAGATCATAGGCCAGCCACCAAGTACATTGGCAGCTGGTCTGTGATCTAACATGTTTGCTACTCTGAGCATCTTTCCTCATAAAGGCAGATATTTTAGGTTTTGAAAAGCAGACGACACAAATATCTATTTGTAGAAAATTACCCAGCATTCTAAGGGTTAACTATTAATCCCTTTCTCCATGATGGCTTGCTTTATGGCAGTTGCTGCAAACGACCCTAGACACCATTGTAAAGAAATACAATAAATTGCTGAAAAAATAATCTTCTGATAGGGCAGGAAACATTGTGGAGAAAGGTGAAATTGCTCGTTAAGAGCAATTCTCCTTTTCCCACAATATTTTCCTGAGTCATCTGCAACAAACTGGTCAAATGTCGTTATTGTTTGGTAATAGGTTAAAGCCACTTACCCACACAAGAAGGCTTTTAAAATTCTTTGTTATAAAAAGACAATTTGATTGGTATAGCATGAACAATTTCTCATCTATTCAAACTAACTAGTATTGTCAAGAAGTATTCATCAATTACATAAATACTCATTTTATTGTATCTTCTGTAGATCTCTTTAAAATCGATTATTGAAAATGGATTTGCCTTCTTTTTCTTGGTCTGAATGTTTTCTGCTCAATATTTATGATGATTTTTGTTTTGAAAATGCCCTGAAATTTGACGACTGTCTTTTAGAGGTACAGATATGAAATGCATTTCCTTGTACTATTTCTTCATTGCTTCCTTAAAACTTTTGTTGTCGGTACTCTTATGATCAATACCCACAAAATAGGATTTGGATAAAAGTTTTGGAAATATTGTGTGTAACAGATACTTAGCTAGATTGCGGGTATCAATATAGTCCTGGGTGATTTAATTGGTAACAGGGTCTTCCCAAGGCATGTTAAGTGATGTGGGCCCCAGTGTATGAACTTCAAAATTATCACTCCAGAGCAACTTAATTGATCCCACTGTGCTTAAGATTTGTTCCTAGCGGCTAAGGTTCATCTTACAGCCAGTCTCCTTGCTGCTGACATTATTTTGATGCATTTTATTTGGTTTAAAAACAAAGTTTTTGTATTAAATTCAAAATATACTTAAAGACTCACCATTTTGGGGTTCATATTTAATGATAAATTGGTAGCGGAAGAGGGGGCACACACTGTGCCGCCTCATATAAAGAAGCTGAGCACCTGGAAAAATCCTGGGGAAGACTCTGGGTTCGTTTGTTGGGTTTGTGCAATATGTTTAGATGCTTTATAGCCGAAATGTAAAACTCTGTACTATTATTAAGTTTATACTTTATACATTATATTCGCTCGCTATTACTATTGGTGTTTTGAGAGTTGCCTTAAGGAATTGGCTGTGCTTTGATGACAAGTAATAAGACAGATTTACCCTTGTCATTTTGAAATTAGATAAAAGCCATCGTATCTAATCAAGGGTTCAATGCAAGACTATAGCAAGTGCACCATGTAAACTTGTGAAGATACAATAAGCTTGCATTGAATCCTTGAATTGCCTGGTATGAAGATATTTTCCATTATATTTAATGATTGTCTATCTCACCATTTATAACAGCCATATAGCAACAGGTTTAAGAAACCACTGATAGACCAGGAGAAATTACTCATGATAAGCAAGTTCTCATTTTTTCCCCAATGGTTTCATCACAGTACTGCTGAAATGGCTTAAAGAGCTAGTTGTTTGTGCAAAAACTGATGTAGGACATCAAAAATTTGAAATTGATGAGAGAAAGTGGCCCAGCAAATTGCGGCTAATTGCATGCATGTAATACACTACAAATGCTTAGTAATAAGTTAATTTTATTTTATTTAGCTGATTTTTTAAAAGGGAGATACAATGCTTGGGGAACTAAAAGATGCAATACAAGGAAGTGCTAGAGATTAACATTACGATATTGATTCACTTAAAATAATGATGGTTTTTGATAATTTATGTATGTACTGGAAATTAAAGTTTGATTTACATAATTATTATTTTAATCTCTACAAAATGATATCGTAACTTTCAACTACAGTTATTTTTTTCTTCTAAACTAAAAAAAATAAACAAATTTGTAAAGAAGTTGATAAATGAAAATATCAAAAATATCATTTTTTGTGGCTTTTTTAGTTACCCCTTACGCCATTATACTTCACTTTGAGAAATTTAGCCCAAAAGTCAACCCTTTCCCAAACAATAATGACATTTGACTACTTTGTTGCAGACGACTTTAGAAAACATTGTTGGAAAAGGAGAAATTTCTTGTAACAAGCAATTTTTCCTTTTCCCACAATGTTTTCTGCCCTATCAGAAGATTATTTACCAATTTCATCACATTTTGAAATGTCGTTTGCAAACTCTTTTAATTTGGGACATTCGAAAATTTGTTGGTTTGGAAAGGGTTAAGAAGGCACTTTGAAAAAAAAGAATGAATTTTCCAAATTTAGCGATTCATCTATCACTAGTTTTTTCTCAATGTCATGAAGAAAATTATTTCTTTTTGTATTTATGCTGCTTTTAATTTGGACCAGTCCAAATTTCCTATATGGGGGAATTGGTTGAATGAAGAGTTTCTGGGGTAGAGATGTTTTGGGGGAGTGTATTGGCACCAGTCTAGATTAAAGCCATTGGTAATTGAAAACTGATATTAGTCACACATGACTATTGCATGGGTGAAAGTGTTCAGGATTATTCCTGAACTTCAGGTTTTTGAGACTTTTTGTCCCTTCATAATGCTAAAGCAAACATGTCTTTTTAGGATAATGAACTACAGATTTCAGGTTTTTGAAATTCTTCAACTTTCACCCATGCTATTGGAGTCATGATAAAAAAATGAAGGAAGTTGCTTGCTTGTAGTTTGCGATTTTCCTTTTGGTCATAATATCATTAGCTTTCTTTTGTAAAGGTGATACTCTTTCTAAGTAGCAAGGGATTAAATAAGAGAATTAATTCCCTGAATTTATCAGTTCTTCATTAAGAGAATTAAAAAAACAAACTACAAAGTCCTACAAAAAAGAAATAAACTTGTAGAAATGTTTTGAAATGTGATAAATGGGACTTTCCATAGCCCATCTACAAAGAGTGTTGTATAATGTACTCATGTACAGTCAAACCTGTGTTAAGAGGCCAGCCTATCGGACAGAGTAAATTGGCTGTTTAAGACAGGTTGGCTGCTTAACACAAATTGATTTACACTATAAATCTAACAATGGGACTTTCTGTAGTGGCTGTTTAAGGCAGGTTGGCTGCTTAAAAGGATGGTTGCTTAACACAAGTAAGACTGTATAATCTAAAAATGCAGTTGTGCATTATCATATGCTCTTCACAGATGTTTGATCGAATACACTCAATGTTTCCAACTTCAATAACTTGGACTGTGGTCACTAAGGTAATTCAATCTTCTTTTAGATTAGTCAATTACAAAATATTTTGCATGAGGGGGATGTGTTAGATTATAGCTAAATATACCAATGTTATGAAATGATTAAACTATTTCCTATACTACTAGTTTATTGTTTTATGTCTTTTAAATATACCCATTTCCATTAAGAATAAGTCAAGGGTTCAATGCAAGACTATAGTAAGTGCTTCATAAACATGAAGCACTTACTATAGTCTTGTATTGAACCCTCAAACTGTATACTTTATTGAGGACAAGGACAATCTGAGGACAATCAACCAACCCCTTTCTTCAACTTTATTCAATGTTATATATATACATGTGGCAGAAGGTTCAAGAAAACACTGTTACAAAAAGATATATCATCCAAAATAAGTAATTCTTTTCTTACTATTTGTTTCTGAATAATGACACAACGAAAAAGATCTTTTCATATTTCATAAAGGCAGAAAATGGCATAAGAGGAAATTGGTCAAGAAAAATATTCTTCAGATAGAGCAGGAAACCTTGTGGGAAAAGGAGCGAGCAATTTCTCCTTTTCCCACAATGTTTTCCAGAGTCGTCTTTAACAAACTGGTCAAATGTCATTACTGTTTGGTAATGGGTTTAACAACCTCATGAATTCTACAGCTAAAATATCTGATGTAACAAGCCAGACAGGGATTCGAACCCAAAGTTTCCTCAGAATAACCGAGACTCTCTTACCAGTTGAGCTATCAGACTTAAATCGAGGCAACACCATCACCAGCTTCAAGCTGTCATGTATTTTTCCTAGTAAACATCTTATTTGCTTCTCTAAACCCTACTCTGTGGACACTTATTTGGATCATCATCACCAGAACATTCTATTGAGTGTCAAAAAAATGGGAGCGGTTGGATAGTTTTTTAAATGGAACATGTATTGAAAAAGACTATTGTAATTACTTTGCTTACAACTGATATTAGACTCTTGCTCAAATCACAAGGCAGTGCATACATTCATAAAGGTGAGGAGACACAATCTGATAAATGTTGTACAATATACATTGTATATAGAGACATCATATCATGTTCACTTATTGACAAAATCATGACAGCATGTGGGTTAAGGTGGTAAACATTCATTTTTTAAGCCATGTTAGCACTTTGTGCATCTCTCTTGACTATTCAACAAAATGTTGGAGAGGAATACATATCTGAGCAATAATTTGTTTCTGAAATATAAATTATGAAGATCTTAGAACAAAAGGGGGCATAATTCACTTGAAAATCATGTATGACTTATTGTTCTTGGTTAGTAATGAAACATTAATACCCAAAGTACATTTATGAAGATTAAATTTATTCCTTCAAGAAATTCGAGAAACAAGCTTGCATTTCATACTTGAACTGAAATTTACATCATACACAGGTTGTAAAACTTGCTTAAAATCAAAGTCACAGGTTTGGTACTTAGCCAGTAACCTTTAGTATGACCAATGACATATATGTTAAGTTTCAATTCATTCCCTTCAGTAGCTAATGAGATTAAAAAAAAAAAAAAACTTGCTCTTAAAACTATTACCAAGATTTTCATTGTACAATTAGAGTCACATAATTTGTTTAAAATCAAAACCACAACCAAATTTGAAGGACTTGGTCTCTGACCTTAGATTATGACCAAAAACAGTTCATTATCCTGAAAAGGCATGTTTCCTATAGCATTATATAGGGACAAAAAGTCTTAAAAAACCCTGAAATTCAGGAATAATCCTGAACACTTCCACCCATGTTATAAGATACAAACTCACATGCAAAACTTTAAACAAGACAAACATATTATAATTAGCTTAGAATCAAAACCAGGGTTATGTTACTTGGTCAGTGACCTTAGATTATGACCCAAAACATAAATCTAAAATTCCAATTAGGTCACTGCATTTGCTGTTGAGATAAGAACTTGCATGTTGAATTTGACCAAAAATGTTGGTACAAAAAGGGCCATAATCTGCTCAAAATTAAAATAAGAGTTATGGCACTTGGTCAAGGACCCTAGGTTATGACCCCTAACACATGAGAAAAGTTTAACTCATTTCCCTGCAGTTATTGAAGATATAAACTTGCACACTAAACTTTAAACAATGTTTTTTTGTAAGTACAAGAAGGGCCAATTTGCTAAGAGTCAAAACAAGAGTTGTGGCACTTGGTCAGTGACCTTGGATTTTGACCCCAAACAGTGGCAAACACACTGGTAACGTTTAAAAAGTTCTAAAATTTAAAGAAATAATAAATACTCTTGAAGATTTGGAAAATTGTTCGAAAAACTGAATATTGATGGTTTCGCCCAACTTTTTTTTGTTTCTTTTGTAGAGTTTTCGCCCTAATCCTGGTTCGAGTTCAGTGATTTCGCCCTATACCTGGTTCCTTAATGTAATTCTTTCGTTCATTCTGACAAATAAACTGTTCTTGTTAAGATAATCTTGTTTATTCTTCAACAGTTTGTTGGAAACGTTAATTATGCATTAATTAACCACTTTCTGAGCAATCGAGAAATTATCGGCCATTTTGTGGCAACTGGCAAACGCTGATAAAACACTTTATGTGATTGGCTAAGCTATGAACTAGCCAACCAATAGACTACAATATAGCCAATCGGAACTCTTCGGGTATTTCCGTGAGCTGTGAAATACACCTCGGATATAAGTGTAGGGTTAAAATTTTTCGGGTAAATCGGCATCCGCCAATTAACACATTTTCTAAGCGTGCATGTTAAGTAGTTCAATGTGTATGGAAGTGTTGGACATCCTTTTTAATCACTTTTGATCAGTAACTCATACCAAATGGCGAACTTGTTGTTGTGACATGTATACTTGTTTCCTCAATCAAATTTAACGACTTTTTGGATTTTACAGTCAAGATCTATTTTTAGAAACGAAAGAAAGTGACGTCATTCTCGCGGGAAACAATATGGCGTCATCCCTATTATTTCAGAGGTGTTTTCTATTGGATAAACCCGATGTGCTCAGATTGCAATATAGCAACAACCAGCATCTACTTTTAATCAACCCAATGGATGGAAAATAAAAGAAGGCTGTTTACTTTCCCCAAAACGGATGAGATATATACTCATTTACCGGCCCAAAGCTATAGTTGACGGTCTCAGGACTCGGAGGTCTCGGGTTCGAGCCTCGTCAGTGCCTCAGGGTTTGGACTGTACTATGGCAAGGCCCTAGCACATTTAGTCAATCGGAGAAAGCTGTGACATAATGGAAGATTGTTGACGATGCATTTATTGTCAATTTCTCATATAGACAAACTTAAGAATTACTTGAATTAGCCTATCCAGAAATATATCGGAATATTCACTCAAAGCTCAAGTCATACTTTCAGATTGCTGGGATGTTAAATAATGGGTCTCGATATGCACGTCTGTGTCTTTTGATTGATAATGTTACTCGCTACTCGCAAAAATACATTGCCACATTAACTTTAACCTGATAAGCTATGAAATAATACCGCCAAAATCATATTTAATCGGGTAAACAACAATGTGACAATGCATTTCTACTTTAATCTACTGTGCTTTCCAGAACACTTTAGTATGACACTTTTAGAACAATCAAACGGCGTTCATTTTGACTAGCCTACTTTGCTAGGCATAACACCCCAGTAGGAAACTTTAAGAACAGTCAAAAAGCGTACATTTTGATTACTTTGCTAAGCATAGCACTCCAGTAGAACACTTTCAGAACAGTTATATAACATTCCTTTTTACTACTGTGCTAGCCAGAACACATTAGTAGAACACTTTCAGAACAGTCAAATACCGTTTATTTTGACTACTGTGCTAGCCAGAACATTCAAGAGGGACACTATCAGAACAGTCAAACAGCTTTTATTTTGACTACTGTGCTGACAGATCATACCAGCAAGACACTTTAAGAACAGCCAATCAACGTTCATTTTGACTTCTGTGCTGACCAGAACACTCCAGCAAGACACGTTCAGAACCGTCAAATAGCGTTTATTTTGACTACTGTGCTAATCAGAACACTCCAGTAGGACACTTTCAAAACAGTCAAATAGCGTTCATTTCGACCACTATGCTAGCCAGAATACTCAACAAGACACTATCAGAACAGTCAAATAGCGTTCATTTTGACTAAGTACTGTGCTAACCAGAACACCCCAATAGTACACTTTCAGAACAATTTAACAGCGTTCATTGTGCCTACTGTATTAACAGATCACTCCAGAAGGACGCTTTCAGAACAGTCAAAAAGCGTTCATTTTGACTATTGTGTTGAGCAGAACACTTCAGTAGGACACTTTTAGAACAATCAAACAGCTTTCATTTTGACTACTCTGCTTATAGAACATGCCATGTCACTTTCAAAACAGTCAAATAGCGTTCATTTTGACTACTATGCTAACCAGAATACTCAACAAGACACTATCAGAACAGTCAAATAGCGTTTATTTTGACTAAGTACTGTGCTAACCAGAACACCCCAACAGTACACTTTCAGAACAATTTAACAGCGTTCATTGTGCCTACTGTATTAACAGATCACTCCAGAAGGACACTTTCAGAACAGTCAAACAGCGTTCATTTTGACTACTGAGCTAACCAGAACACTTCAGCAGGACACTTCCAGAACAGTCAAACAGCATTCATTTTCACTACTGTACTAACCAGAACACTACAGTAGGACACTTTCAGAACAGTCAAAAAGCGTTCATTTTGACTATTGTGCTAACACAACACTCCAGTAGGACACTAACAAAACTGCCAAACAGCGTTCATTTTGAAAACTGTGCTGACAGAACACTTCATCAGGACACTTTCAGAACAGTCAGACAGCGTTCATTTTGTCTGCTCTGATCGCAGAACAGAACAGAAACAGAACAGTCCAAGAAAATATTTCAGTGCTATGCTTGACGAGTTCTCCAGCAGTACATAAGTAGAACAGTTTAGAAATTATATTAATTTTATCCTCTGCTTGAAGATCACTGGATCCAGGATACAAGCAATACAGCCATATGCATTTAATTTATGACAGCTCTGTCCAAGGATTAATCAATATGGCAGCAGCACAGCCAAGGAAAATTCATTTAGAGTAATCTTTTGAAAGAGTAGAACAGCAGGACACTAAACGAACGGTATATCAGGGATTTTCGGTGAGACACCAACAAAACATTAAACGAATGTGCATTTTGAATGTTTTACTGGCGGAGTGCTCTAGCTACACTAAAAGAACCGAAAGAGACTGGTTTATTTCAAGTCCTACTATAAGAGCACTACAGTTAACGCTTGAAGATAAGTAAAAGCGATTGTAATTGTGAGTGTTATACTGGCATACCACTCAAGCGGTACTCTTGCAGACGATTAAAAGAAATTGAACTTCTGAATGTTTGGCTGACAGAGCACTACACAAGCAGATCGATAAAAGAGATTGCAATAATAAATATGTAATGCCAGAGCACTCGAGCAAATCACCAGCAGATAAGTAAAAGCAATTGCAATTTAAAATGTTTGACTGGCAGAAGTCTCGAGCAAAACACTTGCAGATTAGAACAAGAAATTGCAATAACAAATGTTTCAAAGCCAGAGCACCCGAGGAATAAAAAAGCAGATCAGTAAAAGAGATTGTAATTTTGAATGTTTTACTGGCAGAGCACTCAGGCAATACACTTGCAGATAAGAAAGAGAGATTGCAATTGTGACTTTTTTACTGGCAGAATTCAAGTAATGCACTTGCAGATCAGTTAAAGATATAGCAGTTTTGAATGCTTTACTGGCAGAACACTCAGTTATACTGGCAGAACACTCGAGCAATACACTTGCAGAATAGAAAAAGAGATTGCAATAATAAACGTTTTAATGCCAGAGTAATCGAGCAAAACACTAGGAGATAAAGATATTGCAATTTTTAATGCTTTACTGACGGAAAACTCGAGCAATACAAAAGCAAATAAGTGAACGATATTGAAATTGCAAAAGTTATACTGGCAGATCACTCAAGCAATACAGATGCAGATACGTAAAAGAGCACTCGAACAATACACTAGCAGCTCAGTAAGAGATATTGCACTTTTGAATGTTTTTATGCAAGGGCAACCCAAATAATACACTAGCAGAATAGTAAAAGAGACAGAATGATGGATGTTTTACTGGGGGAGCACTCCTATAGTACAACAGCAGAGTAGTAAAAGGTGCTGCAATTCTAAATGTTCTACCGGCAAGGAACTTCAATAGTAAACTAGCAGAGCACTAAAAGGGGCAGTAATTATGAATGTTCTACTGGCAAGGCACTTCAATAGTACACTAGCAGAGCACTAAAAGGAACAGTGATTATGAATGTTCTACTGGCAAGGCACTTCAATAGTACACTAGCAGATCACTAAAAGGAACAGTAATTATGAATGTTCTACTGGCAAGGCACTTCAATAGTAAACTAGCAGAGCACTAAAAGGGGCAGTAATTATGAATGTTGTACTGGCAAGGCACTTCAATAGTAAACTAGCAGAGCACTAAAAGGGGCAGTAATTATGAATGTTGTACTGGCAAGGCACTTCAATAGTAGACTAGCAGAGCACTAAAAGGGGCAGTAATTGTGAATGTTCTACTGGCAAGGCACTTCAATAGTACACTAGCAGAGCACTAAAAGGGACAGTAATTATGAATGTTCTAATGGCAAGGCACTTCAATAGTAAACTAGCATAACACTAAAAGGGGCAGTAATTGTGAATGTTCTACTGGCAAGGCACTTCAATAGTAAACTAGCATAACACTAAAAGGGGCAGTAATTATGAATGTTTTTCTGGCAAGGCACTTCAATAGTAAACTAGCATAACACTAAAAGGGGCAGTAATTGTGAATGTTCTACTGGCAAGGCACTTCAATAGTAAACTAGCATAACACTAAAATGGGCAGTAATTATGAATGTTCTACTGGCAAGGCACTTCAATAGTAAACTAGCATAACACTAAAAGGGGCAGTAATTGTGAATGTTCTACTGGCAAGGCACTTCAATAATAAACTAGCATAACACTAAAAGGGGCAATAATTTTGAATGTTCTACTGGCAAGGAACTATAATAGTAAACTAGCATAACACTAAAAGGGGCAGTAATTTTGAATGTTCTACTGGCAAGGAACTATAATAGTAAACTAGCATAACACTAAAAGGCAGTAATTGTGAATGTTCTACTGGCAAGTCACTTCAATAGTAAACAAGCATAACACTAAAAGGGCAGTAATTGTGAATGTTCTACTGGCAAGGCACTTCAATAGTTAACTAGCATAACACTAAAAGGAACAGTTAGAATGAATGTTCTACTGGCAAGGCACTTCAATAGTAAACTAGCAGGGCACTAAAAGGGACAGTAAGTATGAATGTTCTACTGGCAAGGCACTTCAAAAGTACACTAGCAGAACACTAAAAGGGGTAGTAATGATGAATATTCTACTGGCAAGGCACTTCAAAAGTACACTAGCAGAGCATTAAAAGGGGCAGTAATTATGAATGTTCTACTGGCAAGGCACTTCAATAGTACACTAGCAGAGCACTAAAAGGGACAGAAATGATGAATGTTCTACTGGCAAGGCACTTCAATAGCAAACTAGCAGAGCACTAAAAGGGGCAGTAAGTATGAATGTTCTACTGATAAGGCACTTCAATAGTAAACTAGCAGAGCACTAAAAGGGACAGTTAGTATGAATGTTCTACTTGCAAGGCACTTCAATAGTACAATAGCAGAACACTAAAAGTGGCAGTAATTATGAATGTTCTACTGGCAGGGCACTTCAATAGTACAATAGCAGAACACTAAAAGGGACAGTAATTATGAATGTTCTACTGGTAAGGCACTTCAATAGTACACTAGCAGAGCACTAAAAGGAACAGTAATGATGAATGTTCTACTGGCAAGGCACTTCAATAGTAAACTAGCCGAGGACTAAAAGGGACAGTAAGTATGAATGTCTACTGGCAAGGCACTTCAATAGTACAATAGCAGAACACTAAAAGTGGCAGTAATTATGAATGTTCTACTGGCAGGGCACTTCAATAGTACAATAGCAGAACACTAAAAGGGACAGTAATTATGAATGTTCTACTGGTAAGGCACTTCAATAGTACACTAGCAGAGCACTAAAAGGAACAGTAATGATGAATGTTCTACTGGCAAGGCACTTCAATAGTAAACTAGCAGAGCACTAAAAGGGACAGTTAGTATGAATGTTCTACTTGCAAGGCACTTCAATAGTACAATAGCAGAACACTAAAAGTGGCAGTAATTATGAATGTTCTACTGGCAGGGCACTTCAATAGTACAATAGCAGAACACTAAAAGGGACAGTAATTATGAATGTTCTACTGGTAAGGCACTTCAATAGTACACTAGCAGAGCACTAAAAGGAACAGTAATGATGAATGTTCTACTGGCAAGGCACTTCAATAGTAAACTAACAGAGCACTAAAAGGGACAGTTAGTATGAATGTCTACTGGCAAGGCACTTCAAAAGTACAATAGCAGAACACTTAAAGGGACAGTAAGTATGAATTTTCCTCTGGCAAGGCACTTCAATAGTAAACTAGCAGAGCACTTAAAGGGACAGTAATTCTAAATGTTCTACCGGCAAGGCACTTCAATAGTACAATAGCTTAACACTAAAAGGGGCAGTAATTATGAATGTTCTACTGGCAAGGTACTTCAATAGTAAAATAGCATAACACTAAAAGAGGCAGTAATTCTAAATGTTCTACCGGCAAGGCACTTCAATAGTACAATAGCAGAACACTAAAAGGGACAGTAAGTATGAATGTTGCTCTGGCAAGGCACTTCAATAGTAAACTAACTGAGCACTTAAAGGGACAGTAATTCAAAATGTTCTGCCGGCAAGGCACTTCAATAGTACAATAGCATAACACTAAAAGAGGCAGTAATTATGAATGTTCGACTGGTAAGGCACTTCAATAGTACACTAGCACAGCACTAAAAGGAACAGTAATTATGAACGTTCTACTGGCAAGGCACTTCAATAGTAAACTAGCAGAGCACTAAAAGGAACAGTAATTATGAATGTTCTACTGGCAAGGCACTTCAATAGTAAACTAGCAGGGCACTAAAAGGGACAGTTAGTATGAATGTTCTACTGGCAAGGAACTTCAATAGTACACTAGCACAGCACTAAAAGGAACAGTAATTATGAATGTTCTACTGGCAAGGCACTTCAATAGTAAACTAGCAGAGCACTAAAAGGGACAGTTAGTATGAATGTTCTACCGGCAAGGCAATTCAATAGTACAATAGCTTAACACTTAAAGGGACAGTAATTATGAATGTTCTACTGGTAAGGCACTTCAATAGTACACTAGCAGAGCAGTAGAACGGACAGTAATTATGAATGTTTTACTGGCAAGGCACTTCAATAGCACACTAGCGAAGCAGTAAAGGAACAGCAATTATGAATGTTTTACTGGCAGGGTACTCAAATAATACACTAAAAGAGCACCAAAACATACAGAATTTATGGATGTTTTACTGACAGGGCACTTCAATAGTACACTGACAGAGCAGTAAAAGTGACATCAGTTATGAATGTTAAGCTGGCAGGGCACTCAAATAGTACACTAGCAGAGCAGAAGAAGGGACAGCAATTATGAATGTTTTACTGGCAGGGCACCCCAATAGTATACTGGCAGGCAGTAAAAGGACATCAATTTTATGAATGTTCTACTGACAGGGCACTCCAATAGTACACTAGCAGAGCACTTAAAAAGACAGCAATTATGAATGTTCAACTGGCAAGGCAATTAAATAGTACAATAGCAGAGCAGTAAAAGAGACAGTAATTACGAATGTTTTACTGGCAGGGAACTCCAATAGTACAATAACAGTGCAGTAAAGGGGACAGCAATAAATGTTTTACCGGCATGGCAATCATATAGTAAACCAGCAGCGCTGTAAATGTGATAGCAATTATGAATGTTCAAATGGTCGAGTACTCAAATAATACACTATCTTAGCAGCAGGAGGGACAGTAATTATGAATGTTTTTCTGACAGGGCACTCCAAAAGAACACTGGCAGATAAGTTAAAGGGACATCAATTATGAATGTTTTACTGGCAGGGCATTCTAATAGTACACTACTAGGGCAGTAAAAGGGACAACAATTATAAATGTTTTACTGGCAGGGCACTCCAATAGTACACTACCAGGGCAGTAAAAGGGACATCAATTATGAATGTTTTACTGGCAGGGCCCCGATAGTACACTATCGATGCAGTAGAAGGGACAGCAATTATTATTTTTTTTCTGACAGGCACTCCAATAGTACACTACTAGTGCAGTAAAAGGGACATCAATTATGAATGTTTTACTGGCAGGGCACTCTAATAGTACACTACCAGGGCAGTAGAAGGGATATCAATTATGAATGTTTTACTGGCAGGGCATTCTAATAGTACACTACCAGGGCAGTAAAAGGGACATCAATTATGAATGATTTACTGGCAGGGCACTCCAAAAGTACACTGGCAGATAAGGTAAAGGGACATCAATTATGAATGTTTTACTGGCAGGGCATTTTAATAGTACACTACCAGGGTAATAAAAGGGACATCAATTATGAATATTTTACTGGCAGGGCACTCCAATAGTACACTACCAGGGTAGTAAAAGGGACATCAATTATGAATGTTTTACTGGCAGGGCACTCTAATAGTACACTACCATGGCAGTAGAAGGGATATCAATTATGAATGTTTTACTGGCAGGGCATTCTAATAGTACACTACCAGGGCAGTAAAAGGGACATCAATTATGAATGATTTACTGGCAGGGCACTCCAAAAGTACACTGGCAGATAAGGTAAAGGGACATCAATTATGAATGTTTTACTGGCAGGGCATTTTAATAGTACACTACCAGGGCAGTAAAAGGGACATCAATTATGAATGTTTTACTGGCAGGGCACTCCAATAGTACACTACCAGGGCAGTAAAAGGGACGTCAATTATGAATGTTTTACTGGCAGGACACTCTAATAGTACAATGGCAGATAAGTTAAAGGGACATCAATTGTGAATATTTTACTGGCAGGGCACTCTAATAGTACACAACCAGGGCAGTAAAAGGGACATCAATTATGAATGTTTTCCTGGCAGGGCACTCTAATAGTACACTGGCAGATAAGTTAAAGGGACATCAATTATGAATGTTTTACTGGCAGGGCACTCTAATAGTACACTACCAGGGCAGTAAAAGGGACATTAATCATGAATGTTTTACTGGCAGGGCACTCCAAAAGTACACTGGCAGATAAGTTAAAGGGACATCAATTATGAATGTTTTACTGGCAGGGCACTCTTATAGTCCACTACCAGGGCAGTAAAAGGGACATCAATTATGAATGTTTTAGTGGCAGGGCACTCTAATAGTACACTGGCAGATAAGTTAAAGGGACATCAATTATAAATGTTTTACTGGCAGGGCGGGGCCTCCGTGGTCTAGTGGTTAGAGTACAGAACTTGAAATCACATGGCCCCTCTCTGCGTGGGTTCAAATCCTGAGAGGGATAGGGACTTTCATGAGAGGCAGTCTCCCGACTGACTTACGGAATGCCGATGGTTCTACCCGCCTCGACCAGCCCTTGTGGGCAGTTGAGTATGGGGTCTTCCTCCATCATTAAGAGTCGGGCATCGCTACATAACTGAAATAATGTTGATGTGATGTAAAACCCATATATATAAAAAAAAAAATTACTGGCAGGGCACTCTAATAGTACACTGGCAGATAAGTTAAAGGGACATCAATTATGAATGTTTTACTGGCAGGGCACTCTAATAGTACACTACCAGGGTAGTAAAAGGGACATCAATTATGAATGTTTTACTGGCAGGGCACTCTAATAGTACACTGGCAGATAAGTTAAGAGACATCAATTATGAATGTTTTACTGGCAGGGCACTCTAATAGTACACTACCAGGGCAGTAAAAGGGACATCAATTATGAATGTTTTACTGGCAGGGCACTCTAATAGTAAAATGGCAGATAAGTTAAAGGGACATTAATTATAAATGTTTTACTGGCAGGGCACTCTAATAGTACACTGGCAGATAAATTAAAGGGACATCAATTATGAATGTTTTACTGGCAGGGCACTCTAATAGTACACTGGCAGATAAGATAAAGAGACAGCAATTATAAATGTTTTACTGGCAGGGCACTCTAAAAGTACACTGGCAGATAAATTAAAGGGACATCTATTATGAATGTTTTACTGACAGGGCACTCCAATAATCACTTAACAGAGCAGTAAAAGGGACATCAATTATGAATGTTTTACTAACAGGTCACTCCAATAGTACACTAGCAGAGCACAAAAAGGGACAGCAATTATGAATGTTCAACTGGCATGGCACTCCAATAATACACTACCAGGGCAGTAAAAGGGACATCAATTATGAATGTTTTACTGGCAGGGCACTCCAATAATACACCAGCAGAGCAGTAAAAGGGACAGCAGTTATGAATGTTTTGCTGGCAGGGCACTCCCATAGTACACAAGCAGAACGGTAAAAGGGACAGCACTTATGAATGTTTTGCTGTCAGGGCACTTCAAAGTACGCTCGCAGTGCAGTAAAAGGGACAGCAATTATGAATGCTTTGCTGGCAGGGCTCTCCAATAGTACACTAGCAGAGCAGTTAAAGGGACAGCAATTATGAATGTTTTGCTGGCAGGGTACTCCAATAGTACACTAGCAGATAAGTTCAAGGGCCAGCAATTATGAATGTTTTACTGGCAGGGCACTTCAAAGTACACTCGCAGTGCAGTAAAAGGGGCAGCAATAATAAATGTTTTACCGGCAGAGCATTGCAGCAGATCATTGGCAGATCAATTAACCCAAAGTGCATAGCTTTTGTCGTATTTTTTACTGTCATATGCTTGTTTTTCCTGTATGAGAACAATCAAAATGTTCTTTTAAAGCCAGTTTTGTCTGTGTTCTCCTGGAGTGCTCTGTTCACAGAGTTATACATTAAACAGTTTCTTTGACTGATCTACTAATATCAGGAGAAAGTGCAGATCATTTCCAGTAGACAAAAAACGACAACTAATAATTTTAGCTTTAGTATGACCAATACTTGACTCTTACCAACAAGCATACCGTTATCGGTGGTTAGGCAAAGAATTCGACATGTTGGCAATATGGACAAAGACAAATACACCAAAACAATTTCTTTATTTTCTATACAATATAATCTACACGTTAAGTCTGACAACAAATTACACAAAATATGTACACCTAGGTAACAAATTCTATAGTTTTACACCGAGATCAACTCAAAGGTTAAAAATTAAAAAAGGCAAGAGTAATATCATCAGACACGGGAAATATATATTAAGGATGTACATAGCCAATGAAGAATCATCTTTCTTAACCCTTTCCCAAACAATAACGTCATTTGAAGACTTTGTTGCAGACGACTTTAGAAAACATTGTGGGAAAAGAAAAGGAGTAATAACTCGTAACGAGCAATTTCACCTTTTTCCCCACAAGGTTTTCTGGTCATTCTGAACAATATTGTTCAATTTCGTCAAATTTTGAAATGTCGTCTGCAAACTCTTTCAATTTGGGATAGTCGAAAATTTGTTGTTTTGGAAAGGGTTAACTGAACAGTGGTTTGACTGCTTTCGAATTGCCCAAAAGAGGTAAAAGCAATTCCAACACACTTATATTTTATGTTAGCCAAAAAGGTTTAACAGTAGAAAGTCGCAAATGACCATGAAACAGAATAATGAACCGTACATGCCAGGCGGAGGAATCACGTGACCAATATTGACTGATCCTATGCCCGAACGAGATGGCTGCGTCTAGGTATTCTTCTTTTTTCACCTACTTTTGCCAATGATTGCCACATTGCATAACCTTGCAACACAAATAACGGCGTTACGTCTAACACTCCGCAGAGAAAATGCAGTCGACGGGCTCTCATGTCCAAAACAGTCGCTCTTGGGCGCACCAATCTTGTTTGGACATAAGATCATTGGTGAATTCCTCAATTCCTCGCCTGCATGAATTAAAGAAACATTTTAGTATCTTGGATTTCAGACATAACATATCTCTATAGATAATGTTAACCCATGTCATCATTATATCGCTCTAACTTAAAAGCAACAGACAACAATAGAGGAAACAGTACGGTCAATATATAAATATCTCTATGAAATTCAGAAGAAACCAATTAGGAAGAGGCTCAGTCGCTCATTAGAAGCAATTTGTCATTTTGCCACAATAAATCATAAAGACATCTGCAGCAGATGTGGGGAAGCGGTAGGTATTATTGAGTAAATTGTTCGCCTAGAAATGCTCATATAAGGTCATTATTTGTTTTGATGTTGTAAACCAATAATTTATTTTTTGGTATCCTACTATCTCACAATATCAAAAACACTCATTTATGACAAAAACGAATTGTTTATCTGTATATCTATAACAAAGCATACGATTCTCATATCGTTTTGTCTTATTTTCTATTTTCTCTAACAAAAAGAAACTATATATCAAGTCATATGTACAATCCAACATTTATAAAAAGACATTTCTCTAGCGGAAGACTTAATCAGATGTCGACTAATTCGTAATTGCATATATGCCAATTTCTGCATCGTACTTAGACAATATGATTAACTTCTCTACGAGTTTTCTCCAATAGCTGCTGGTCTTTGAAAAGGATGACGCTAATATTGGACTGATTTCATAATGGTTTAAATCCAGTGTTGATTTTGACAAATCGCTGAGAGATAACACTCCAAATTAAACAGAGACGACTGCCGTCGTATAATAATATAAATAAACAGTCTATATTAATGTTTGAAAAGCGCACTTTGGTAATACGAAGGCGTTTCATTGAAATATTTTTTCCAAGCTAATCTAAAATAACATGCTCAGATTTGTGTGCGAGTTTGGCATCGTTTTTAATTTCACATGGCAGCGAGAAGTCTTCTCTGTCAGGTTATGTCGCTTCATTTGTCAATCCCATCTATTGTTTTTCGTCAATGCAGCGACCTGTTTAAATAGTCAATTTAAATCCTGTTGATGTATCATAAACATATTACATGTATGAACACTTGCATTGTTTTCACTGTCCCTCTAATATTGTTTTAACCTATCTCTATCAAGTTTTTGACATTTACTAATCGATTTATAAATTTAATGTATAACTTTTAAATATTGGCGCGGGAAAAAAGAAGATTTATTTTTCTACAAGCCATTTTTTCCTCGTTCTCCAACAAGATATCCTTTCGGAGTAATATCTTAACTTAATTGTTATCATCGTCTTCTCTCTTTGTCATTGGTGATGGTACAATTTATTTCCGTTTGGTAAATAGTTCAATACTAAAATAGCTAACACAATGATCAAACGATCTTGATTTCCCGCCGCACACTCAACGTTAACGTTTCTCTTAATGAATATTTAAATCAGCACTAACTAATCCACAATTCTATCAATTGTCCTGGTATGTCGATGTACACAAGTCGTTTGGTAAAACATTAGATAATCCATGTCGCGGTCACAATTACCAAACGTCCTTGACCTTACACCATACCCGTCAAGTCAACGTTTATTTTAACGAATATTTAAATCAGCACTAATTTATGCATGTCCCTCATGAATAATCATGCTGGGCAGTCCCTTTCGTCGCTGCCGTCCATACAGTCCGCCTCTTGGTCACATCTGTAGGATACGGGAATATCCTGGCCATTCGAGCAATACCACACTGCTCCTGTGCTTATAGGGCCTGAAACATTCAAGAAAATATTGTGAGTTTAAAAAAGTTAAGACTAATCTGTCCATAATACCTTAATGGTCATATATGATGCAGAAAACTAAAGATAGCTCTGTGACAACGTCAGAAAAAGACTCTTTAGATTTACCAATTGCTCTATACCTTAACGAAACCTGTGGAAGACTGAAGCCATCATGAAAACTTAACTCCCCTGATTAGCAACCTTTCCTTTCCAAAATCATTTTGACAGTTATTGCACTTTCTGGTTGTTCGTTTTTGCTTTCAATTTATGCAAACATGTAAGATCCAGCCCAGCTGCTAAGTTAATCGGTTTTGCAAACGTAGACCTAAAATTACAAGGGATTGAAACAAATAGTGAAATCACTATTCAAATATTCCGTACCTACTTTTCGAATATTCCGTACCTACTATTCAAATATTCCGTTCCTACTATTCGAATATTCCGTTCCTACTATTCAAATATTCAGTTCTTACTATTCGAATATTCCGTACCTACTCTTCAAATATTCCGTTCCTACTATTCGAATATTCCGTTCCTACTATTCAAATATTCAGTTCTTACTATTTGAATATTCCGTACCTACTATTCGAATATTCCGTACCTACTATTCGAATATTCCGTACCTACCAATCAAATATCCCGTACCTACTTTTCGAATATTCAATTTTACAACTAGTTTTAATGAACAAATGTCTTGCATATCCGTATCACAGTGCACTTAACCTTTCCTCTAGAATCGCCAGCGTATTTCATCATATCTTGCACATGCATGCGGTGGCAAAGCACTTAGACTATCAACTTATTCTAGTCAGATGTACGTACAATTATTGCAGTTGCAATGAGCCACTTTATAATGGTTACATGCCGTTGTCATATATACCGTAAGACTTGGTTGGGGACTTATTTCTAACGTTAACATATCAGCCACCGCAAAAAGACAGAAGTAATATTTACGCATTTCAAAATACATCTAGTTCATAAGAGATATGAACAAAGCGAACTAGTTTCGATATATGTAAACTATTCCTTACCGTATGTGGTTGTCGGTGTATAAAAGGGGGTTGTACTTTGTGGTGTTTCTGTCAAATGAAAGTAAATATAAATGTTAACTCAGTCCTCTTTAAATATATTATTATCTATTTCGCCTTTGTTATGATAGCTTTCATAAGCAATTTCTGCCATTATCGAAATTGTATATTAAAACGTTTTCTTTATGTGAGTTCTGAAAAGTATATTGTCTGACTTTCTCTTATCGAGTTATGAGCCAACGACATCGCAGAATAACCGAGAAAAGTACTGACGCAAGTTAAGGTATTTCACCCTTGATGAAGCAAAAAGCATAAAAGTCAGAATAATGAAAACAAAAATTGAACAGAAGAAAAGCTGTTACAAAATGTTTTAATCCATAAGAACTTTTTTTAGATTGAAAATTTTTTTTGCCGCCTTCCATTCATGCTATTCCAATTTCAATGTAAAATTGTAATTAAAGGAAGGTAATTACTTTGGATAGAATAGCTTAATGCATTAATATTCTTTTGTAAACAAAAATTCAAAAGCAGATGAATTGAGTAAGGTTGCTTTGTGAATTAATTTTTAGTGGTTAACACTTTCATGATTCTATGATTTACATTTAAATTTTTTCTTTAACCCATTACCAAATAATAACTACATTTGGCTAGTTTGCTGCTAACAACTTTGGAAAACATTGTGGCAAAAGGAGAAATTGCTGGTAAAGAGCAATTTATCCTTTTCCTACAATGTTTTCTGCCCTTCCAGAAAGATTATTTTGCAATTTCATCACATTTTAAAATGTCGTCTGCAAACTCTTTCAATTTTGAACAGACAAAAATTTGGCGTTTGGTATAGGGTTAATTAACCAAAGCAAATAAAAGTTTTCCGCCAGTGGCAGAATAGAATACCTTGAAACCAACTTAAATCAAAGCGCTGATAGCGCTGAAGGACTGAGGTGCGTTTAAAGCAAGATGCTTGAAGATGCATTTTAAAATGTCTTTGGGCAACATCTCGAAGAAAACAGCTGTTCGTTTTTCCACCATTACTATAATCATTATTTCTGTGGTGCGAACAGAGACTGAACGATAGTCTATTTTTCGAACATCTGGACATTTTGCGATTTCTTCAAAGCGAGTAAATCCGTACTAAATTCCTAGTTCCAAGAAGGTATTAGTCTGCACAGTGAAGGCGGATGTTTAATAAGTAATTGGGGTCAGACCGCTGTTTGTGTATCGATAAAGTACCGTCCCCCAAAAAGCGGTATGTAAATTCAATATATACCTCCGCATCTGTATCCATTGTATTTGACGTCGTCGATGGCAAAGTCCACGCCGTAATCTGTCGTCTCATTCCTAATGGCGGTGAATAGGGCCACGAGAGATTCCCCCGTCGGTAAGTCGAAGCACAGGCGTTGCCATGCATCCACCAAGTTGTTGTCTGAGTTCCATTTGACCGTCTGCTGACCAGTGTCTGCGTTTTCCAGTTTAAACTAGAGTAGAGAGAATTTGATGAGTAAGTACGTTCATATGTTAAAGTTTTGTTGTCTATGGATAAACGTTGTTTAAACATATTTTCAGATAATTTATAACTTTCCTGGATTAACCAGTACAAGGCAATGTCTGACGTTTTGGAAACGACGCTAAAAAACAGAGGTACAGTTAGGGCTCGAACCCGGGACCCCAAAATTATTATACTGTCACCTTAACCATTGAGCCAGAAAGGATCAAAATTAACTTTAAACTCCAAGGGAATAGAAAAACAACCAGAGGCCCATATACAACCAAATGAAGTACTGTAGAGATTTTCATGCTTATCTGGTTGCAATTTTTAGATCTTTTTATTATGTTCCCTGGTTGAGTGATATACAGTGATGTCTCGTTAATCCGGACACGTCCGTTTCCAACAAAATGTCGGGATGACCGAATCATCCGGACTAATAAAGCAGAGCATGGTCTTATACACATTAAGACATATGTGTATACTTATAACCCTTTAGCAAACGCCAAAATTGTCGACCGTCCCAAATTGAAAGAGTTTGCAGACGACATTTCAAAACGTGATGAAATTCAAAAATAATCTTCTGATATGGCAGAAAACATTGTGGGAAAAGGAGAAATTGCTCGTCACGAGCAATTTCTCCTTTACCCACAATGTTTTCAAAAGTCGTCTGCAACAAATTGGTCAAATAATTTCGTTCCCTTACAATTTCGTTCGGATAGCGAGACATCCGGATAATCGGGGTCCGGATGAACCGTTAAGGACGAGTACTCCGCTCAGCAAATCGAAAGTCCTGTACAAATCAAAGCACTGAAAGCGCTGAAGGACTAAGGTGCGTTTAAAGTAAAGCAATATGATTGGGGAAACATTTGAAAATTTCTTTCGGCAACATCTCGAGGAAAACAGCTGCTCCTTTTACCACCATTACGTTAATTATTATTTCTGTGAACGGATACTGAACGATAGTCTATTTTTCGAACATTTGGACATTTAACGATTTCCCATGAGGCAACAGTTATAATAATATAGATCAAAACAAAGCGAGTAAATCCGGACTACATTCCTAGTTTCAAAAAAGTATTAGTCCGCAGAGTGAAGGCAGATGTTTAATGAGTAATTGGGGCCAGACCGTTATTTGTGTATCAATAAAGTACCGTCCCTCAAAAAGTGGTATGTAAATTCAATGGACTAAGGTGCTGACGCACCCTTAGTCCAAAAATCACCAACTTACAAGTAACATTCCCGGCAAGGTATCGAATGGTGAGGAGGAGAACAGGTGATACCAGAACTCGATGCTGTTTCCGTAACCACTGTAGAACCGCGGGGACCGCAATGTGGCGTTATCCCCGTCTGAGCCTTCATTCGCCTCCGTGTATACGTAATAACCTAGGGTGGAAAACAAGAAGATCTGTTTGTAAAATATCATAACGTTAAGGTTGTGTAGGGAATTAGTCTGAATCATTAAAAGTCATCAGCATATCGCTTGTTTTTGAAATGCAATACAGCACTTCGTTTATTCAGAAAGTGTACATAATTGTGTAGGAGAACGACAGAATGTTAAGGATTATATTCAATAAATTCCCAAATCTGGATCAAAATCTTGTTATGGCAGTGATTAATGCAGAGTAGCAAGGGAAGATTACTGTGAGTAGTTTGGCGATACCCGTGTAATATATGCACATTTCGGACGCACGCATGCTCATGGTGTTTACAAAGTCATCCGAAATCAATTGAAATACCAAAGCTACAACATACGCAACATTTGTCATTACAACATCACATCCATTCGACCAATGGAGATTCATCCAAACAAAGGAATTTAAACAAAATTATTATATATCTTACCTTTTTCATTTCCTAGAGTATGATCGTACTGTGGTCCTGTGACAGGTGTAAATGTTTGACCTTTAAACCTACGCCAGGAGTACTTGGAATAACTTTGGAACTCATAACCACAAAGGTAAGGGTGTTCAAAGTTACACGTCACATTTTCATAGGACACTGGAATGAAATTAATACGCAACTTATTCCATAATGAAAACTTGCGAACGATCTCAATAGAATAGCTCTGGAAATTGTAAACATATATTAAAGGGTGTTCTTATATGTTGGTCAGATTTTCGTAGGACACTGAGGTAACAATGTTTTGAATAATATTCTAAAATGAAAATTTGGAAACAATTAAGAGTATTAAAACCGAATTTAGAATGCTCCAAACAAAACAACACTTACCACACGCTCGTTCATCCGACCCGTCTAGACACTGGATAGACCGATCACACATGTTGGTGTCTGGTATACAGCGGCCATTGGTACAACGAAACTCTCGGGCAGTGCATTCTGAAAGGGTGTATATGCCTTTAACAAATATATAATTCCAGTGTCATACCCTAATCAAACTGATATTATAGTTACACAGCGAGCGTAACGTATGATGAACTCTTTGTTATTTTATCTTATTATACTCTTTTAAAAAGTGCATCTGGCGAAGGAAAATTATTTTCCCTACACGAGAAATCGAGCAACTTTTCCCCTATGCTAGAAAAACTGTCCCGTGTTTTTCCATGTTAACTTTCAAGGCAATCAGAATATAAGTGCGGAATATCAAAAAAAAATAAACAGAACGTTATCTTTGTTAGAACCAAAGCCACCAAAGATGTTCATATGACAGTTTACTAATATTTTCACAACTCAAACATTTTGGAATACATGTATGTAGTGTATATATGCATATTAGGCCGGAGGTCTAGTAACTTAATAAATAAATATCCTATTGCAATGTATGCTTACCACAATTTGCCTCGTCGGACTCATCTTGGCAATCGACTGTTCGGTCGCACCTCGCGCTCCCTGGATAGCATCTGTCCACGGTGGCGCATTTAGTATAACCAGCTGGACAATCTGTAATGTTGAATGAATTAACTAATACATATGATGACATTATATAAAATGACTATCCTGTACACCATAGATTATGTGCTTCAGCAACTATAATGTCTATGAAAACCACTATGACAAAAGACGAGCAATTTACCCTTTTGTCACGGTGGTTTCCTTTTACTGCTAGGAAACGGGTTGTTTTTTTCTCTCACAATGACTTATATGTAATATGTGAGAATACGTTTCGTTCATAACTTTTGATCGTCTGCTGTTTCCCTGTTGAACAACCCAGTTTCACCTATAACACTTTAGAGCTTACTTTAAGCACATATTTCCCTATGTTATACTCTCCAACCCACCATAAGAACGTTTTGGTCTCTTTTTCTTTCATTCCTTTTCTTAAACATTATCTTTTTCTTTTCACATTAAAGGCACAGGGAAGAAATACCACTTATAGCCCATGGACAAAAGCCACCAACCACACATCAACAGAAATAGCGTCCAATCTCCAACAATTAACAGACAATATGTTAAAACTCAAAGTACTGCGAAGAATAAGTCAAAGAACGTTTAACACCCACTAATTTACCGACAATAGATAAAGAATAAAACCTCACCATACTGCGGACAGTTGCCAGGTGTCACCATGATATCGTCAATTACCACGTAGGAGTAGAAGGAAATATTCAGGCCTTTTATATCGTAGGTAACGTTGGCCATCTCAGCCCGGGCCAGGTTAACCTGGAACAGAGTCCAGCCATAAAACGTGGGCAAAATACTGTACTGCTCACTCGGGTAAGGGTCGGCTTGAATCTGGAAACGAAAATGATTATAAAAGGATAAACTCTTATGTACAATTGGGAGTTATACGTAGTAAGTCATTATTGAAATTGCAGCCAAATAATTGCTCGTAACAGAATCTATTTTTTTAACAATAATTTCTTACTTAAAACATTATCAACTGACACCATATGTTTGCGTCTTGTAACAGACGACTTTAAAAAAGCATTGCGGCAAAATGAGAAATTGCTTGACCCAAGCAGTTTCTCCTTTGACCAAAGTGCTTTTTTAATCTATTCACATATCAAAGCAGAACTGAACGGGTTTTCACATGTTTACAAAGCTTTGCTAAAGTCGTCTGCTTCAAGTTAACAAAAATGTCGTCTGCATGTGGTAAAAAGGAAATATCACGAATTGAATCGAATCACATTTTTGTAGGTTTTCCTTTTTCATGCTTATGCCTCACAAAATATCTATGAGTTATTTTATATAGGTTTTTTATCGCGTCAACGTTATTTCAGTTATGTTACAATGCCCGACCCTAAATGGTGGAGGAAGACCCCATACTCAAGGCCTGGTCAGACTGGGTAGAACCATCGGTATTCCGCAAGTAAATCGGGATGAAAACAATATCCATCACCGATGATATATTTTTCCAAAGAGACCTTTCAGGTACAGTGAAGCCTCGTTTATCCGGACCCCGATTATCCGGATGTCTCGCAATCCGAATGAAATTGTAAGGGAACGGAATTATTTGACCAGTTTGTTGCAGACAACTTTTGAAAACATTGTGGGAAAAGGAGAAATTGCTCGTGACGAGCAATTTCTCCTTTTCCCACAATGTTTTCTGCCATATCAGAAGATTATTTTTGGGACGGTCGACAATTTGGCGTTTGCTAAAGTGTTATAAGTATACACGTGCATACAGACCGTTTATGTCTTAATGTGTATAAGAACATGCGCTACTTCATTAGTCCGGATGAATCGGTAATCCGGACATTTTGTTGGGGAAGGACGTGCTCGGATTAACGAGCAATCACTGTAAATGAATTCTGATAATTGTGATATAAATGGGGAAGGAAATGTGATGTCAAATTGCAAAACTCTTATAATTTATTCTAATATGATGAGTACATACATGTACGGTGAAATTCACGTCTGCTTTCCGTATATAGTAGAAGGACAGGCAGTACTGGTTACTATGGAGATAGAAGAACTGACTCATGTAGATAGGAGAGGTCGATTGCAGATTGTAGGAGTTCATATAGAACATGCGACCTGAAAAAAAAATAGAAATCTGGTTTAAATATTTTCTATTTTACATCGTTTTTGACGGAAACTGCAAACTTATTCGATTCACTCCTGATGACAGCTTCCTGAATACATGACCATACAGTACTCGCACCGATTTGCGGGTAAGTGTGTGGGTTAACTATAATTCTAGTTATTGTGATATCTCTATTATTCACGGTGTTATTGGTAGCCCTGCAGTGTTTGAGACCATGGCTTCGTTATTCAATCATTCCTACAGTTTCAGTATTTCTATGTTAAATTGAAATGAAATACAGTAGCATAAATATTTTTTCTAAAATATTATATTTGTAATACTATATTTTAGTGATGCAATTGGGTAGGTTAGCAAATAGAGATTTTTAGGAGTTCATGAAAAGCGACATGGTTAAAGAAATGTTGGACAGACCTACAACTTTGAAGCTATGTGTAACAAGTGTAGCTCAAAGAAGCCCTCTGTATTTGTGTACCAACCGCAAACGAATATTGGGAAAATGTTTAAGAAATTCCTTAATCTATACAATATACAATTGCAAAATATAACATACAAATACAAATGTGTCCATAAGAAAGACATGCTGACAGACCGTGATTGAACCCGGGCCGGAAACCGTGCGAATGATCTACCGACTGAACCTTCCGGCCCATTTACACATTCACCACTATCTTGTTAATCGAGACCTTTACTACACACACCAAATATGTTATAGAAGTAAAGTAATATATGATGTCCTATTTTTAAGAGAAAGGCAATTACGAAAATAATGGAACCCATATTGGCCTATTCCTCACGTTAAAGGTCAAATAAGATAGATTACCTGACTGTGATTTTGAGGTGTGATCCTCGAATGTTTGCTGCAGAGACTCGTCTCTCACAAACGTCCCGTTAGTGAGCCACCAATCGGACGCGTCTCCCACGGCCTGCCTCAATCCACACACGTTACCGTTCTCAAACGTACATACGTAACTACCAGTATCGGCTGTATAAAATAGAAAGAGAATATTTTGTTTGTTCGATGTTGTTTGACCGTTCTATACACTTTTGTATTAATATCGTACTAGTGGATTCAAATCATTATCACAATTTGTGACTTCCATTTAAAGATGTTATTGTGTTATTCTAACTTTAATTTCATATGCGTTTAATATTGCGTCAAAAGTATCTCAGTTATGTTGGAATGCGATGTTGGGACTAAGTATTTATGTTAAACACACATAAATTGGTTAAATATCACAATTGAATATTTTTTTTAAAAAATGATTTCATCAAAGGTTATCATATCAATACATTTGTGTTTCATATTTTCGCAATCGTATCTACTCGGCAATCCCCGGCTTATGCCGGGGATTGCCGAGTAGATACGATTGCAAACGGACATGCCCTTCGTCGCAGCCATGTTGCACGACTTCTTTTAAAATGGCTCCCCACTACCTCCGAGTTTTATTCTAAGAAATGACCGAGGTGTTCCGAATAGACATGTAGAGGCCTTACATGTACAGGAGCGCTCGTCCTCCCCGTTATCACAGTCCACGACGAGATTACACCGGGACGTCCGTGGGATACACTTGTCCCGGACCCCGTCACGGGTACGGCACCGGTATTCAGTCTCCGGGTCACACACTGTAATATAGGGTAATTATTATCATGACTATTTATCATTATTATCATCAATACCATCGTTTTCTTCTACGTCGGCGCCATCACTACGGTCAGCATCATCATCATTAGCAGCAGCAGCAATATCATCATCGTCATCACAATTACAAACATCATCATCATTATTATGAAGATAGTTCCCAAACTTGACAATCTGAACACATCGGGTTTATCCAATAGAAAACACCTCTGAAATAATAGGGATGACGCCGTATTGTTTCCCGCGAGAATGACGTCACTTTCTTTCGTTTCTTAAAATAGATCTTGAATGTAAAATCCAAAAAGTCGTTAAATTTGATTGTTAAGTTCGCCATTTGGTATGAGTTACTGATCAAAAGTGATTAAAAAGGATGTCCAACACTTCCATACACATTGAACTACTTAACATGCACGCTTAGAAAAGGTGTTCATCGGCGGATGCCGATTTACCCGAAAAATTTTAACCCTACACTTATATCCGAGGTGTATTTCACAGCTCACGGAAATACCCGAGTAGTTCCGATTGGCGGGGTAGAACCGAAAGCATCCCGAGAGGCAACTCGGTGATCAATCGTATCTACTCGGCAATCCCCGTAACAAGTCGGTAGATATATAGTTATTTTAAGAAATGGCCGAGGTGTTCCGAATGCTCGGTGATTTCGTTCTGAAACTCAATTGCCAGAACCGGAATTTGAACCAACGCAGCGAGTGGACATGTGCTTACAAGTTTCTATATGTAAATTAGATTTGGGCATTACACGTTTACAGTATATAATTGCATGATAAATATGTTATATCTTTACACAATGATTAGGGACTGGATGCTATCAATAGTCTATTTATTTTGTTGGTGTGTAATTTAATTGAAATATATCATCATCAACAGCAGAAGAGACTTTATGTTAAATAGATCAAAATCCTAATCTGTGAAACAGTCACTTTAACCCTTTCCCAAACAAATACGACAGTTGGCGACTTTGCTGCAGACGACTTTAGAAAACATTGTGGGAAAAGAAGAAATTGCTCGTAATGAGCAATTTTCCTTTTCCCACTAGGTTTTCTGCTCTATTTGAAGAATATTTTTCAATTTCATCACATTTTGAATTGTCGTCTGCAAACTCTTTGAATTTGGGACAGTCGAAAATTTGTTGTTTGGGAAAGGGTAAACGATATTTATCAATTCGAGTATCGGTGCTCAGTGCTTTCTCTTTTTCTTAAAGTTCAAACGTTTGCTTTATGTCAAGGTATACGTACAAACATTGTGACACATTCCTGGTATGGTCTTGACATCATCCACGGCTACTTTCAACAATTCGGTGGTTTTAAACTCGATCTGAAACTCGCCAAACGTCAAGTCGAAGTACCCGGTCCGCCATTCGTCCGTTCCCATCATGTATACAGGGGAGCGCCAGTACTGTCGCTTCGTGTGAGAGCCGTTCCTGATAAACAACAAACATGACATGATAAAGATAATTCAGTAGTTTCCAGTACTTTTTTCTCTTTTGCCACTCTTCTGTCGAATAAATACTGCAAAAAATATAATCTCTCGCACTTTTTTAGTAAGTAGCGATCACAAACTCATTGTGGAGTGATGGGTCTAATAGAATAGAAATGAAATGAAAAATAAAATAAAAAATATGAACAGAACCATGTTTATCACCAATCTTGTACTTAACGATAGTAACCACCAGACTATGTCAGTTTTCTCTTTCTGTGCCTGAGTGGCGAGAACATATTAAATTCTCTTTTTATAACATTAATCAACTCTTATAGACTATAATTGAAAGTTGGCCTGGATCTAACCTGTTCGCATAAACATGAGGTCGGTTCCAGTACTATAAGGGTTTGAAGTTCGAACTGTTATACTCATATGGTACTTGTCGAATATTTGTGGTGTAGTGGCATAGCGTCTGCATCTTGTACCTCTGTTCGAATCCCCGTTAGGTGAGGTGAAAATTACCGGGACTAACCCACGAAACGGCGCGAGTGCTGGTGTAGTATTCATGAAGCATTCGTCGAAAGTGAATTGAATAAGCTTCAAGTTTAAGTTACAATCGATGTAATATAAATAAGTTTAAACTATGATGCTCATATGATACTATTAGATATACAGTGAAGCCTCGTTTATCCGGACCCCGATAATCCGGATGTATCGCAATCCGAACGAAATTGTAAGGGAACGGAATTATTTGACCAGTTTGTTGCAGACGACTTTTGAAGACATTGTGGGTAAAGGTGAAATTGCTCGTGACGAGCAATTTCTCCTTTTCCCACAATGTTTTCTGCCATATCAAAAGATTATTTTTGAATTTCAGCGCGTTTTGAAATGTCGTCTGCAAACTCTTCCAATTTGGGACGGTCGAAAATTACGCGTTTGCTAAAGGGTTATAAGAATACACGTGCATATAGACCGTTTATGTCTCAATGTGTATAAGACCAGACCCTGCTTCATTAGTCGGGATGATTAATTAATCCGGAAATCTTGTTGGGAACGGACGTGTTCGGATCAACGAGACATCACTGTACACTTATCGTTCTTTCGACACTTACGTGTAGTATTCCAGCATGTTGACGTACAGTCCATCACTAATATCCCCACGCAGGTAATATGAAAACCGAACACATGTCTGTCCTGTCAGTTTAAACTTCGGGGACTTTAACTTGGCGTCGTCTTTGTAGTTGTTCAACTTCCCGTAGAAAAAGTAGCCTTAAAGGTAAACGAATTGTGCGTTTCAACTTTAATACTTTTTAACAAAGTATCCTTCTGATAAATATATCGCCACTTTTATTACATGCATGTAGTTAATGTGCTCCATCTTGTTTGCTACCATGAGTATCTTTTCTCACCAAAGTTAAGCAGATATTTAAAGTTTTGGAAAGCAGACGACATAAAAATAATCTTTTTTTTTAATTTACCAAGCATTCTAAGGGCTAATGCATTCAGACACCTCTGCAAACTTCATGGGCGATTATATACGACTGACACCATGATGAACTTGTACGATGTACATTGGTTCTTCCTTGCTTCTTTCTTTGTCATCTATTAGAATATCTGTGAAAAGCTTCTGAACTATCTGACGTCCAAAATACAACAGAACCGTTTATACCGGTTTTAAAATCTTGGTGTCTTGTTACCTCTGTCTACCCTTAGAATGCTGGGTAATTTTCTAAATATAGATTAGTGTGTCGTCTGCTTTCCAAAACATTGAATATCTGCTTAATATTTTTGTGGAAAGACACTCAGGGTAGCAAACAGGTTAGATCACAGACTGGCCTGGATCTAAACTGTTAGCATAAGCATGAAGTCGGTTCTTGCACAATATATGTTTTTTTAACATAACATAAATTTTATTGGTATTAAACATTACATATCTATAGCCATACAGTTTTACATACAATTTTACATACATAAAGGTTAATATCTTCATACATACCAGGCAAACTGCCGTGTGTGCTATCAAACTGCGGGGCGTACGATTGGGTATGGAATTGACCGTCAAGCTCAATCCTCACGGCTTTCTTGTTGTCGAAACCATACCCCCATCCGGTCCAGTTATATCCACAGAGGAATTGGTCATCGAACGAGCATGCTGCGGTGTAATCTGAAACAAGAAACCACATACCGAGTGTTTTCAATGCAAAACTATAACAAGTGCTTCATGTTTGTGAAGCACTTACTATAGTTTTGCAATGAAACCTCGGTACGAGTGTAAGCAATCGAATATCCAATGAATGACCGAGGTGTATTTCTCAGCTTACTGAAGTACCCGAGTAGTTCAGATTGGAGTGTGAGTTGATACGTTTGTTTGATTGTAAGGGTTTAACATCGCGTCAACGGTAGCACAGTTATGTTTTAGTGACACTGCGATGTCTAGCGCATGATCGATTGAGAAAGACCCATACGTGCCATAGTAGTAGGACAATACTGGCTATGCCTGTTGGATTTTAACATCACGTCAACAATATTGCAGATATATTGCGATGATCAAATTTTCATTGATTAATCAAAGGCATATGAAAGGATAAGAGTACAAATGAATTACTGAAAAATATATGGCGTTCTTTTATTATGTTCATAAGATTCATGAAAATTAATTTATAGATGGTGTGAGACCCTATCTAATAAACTTATTTAACATAAATTAAGTTGTGCTTTAACTTTAGTTTAGTCTCAAATTCATCCATGCTTATCAACAATCTGAATTTTTGAATATTGAAAATGACGAATCCTGATAGGTCGGGTCAAAAATATGTGTATCACACGACTTACCTTTTGTCTATTCTCCAGTTTTGTCGGGGATACTAAATTAACATTGCAAAGTTTCAAGTTAAAAGATTCTTGTTAATCATACGAATGTCAGAGAAGAAAATAGTAAATTTGATAATAAAGATTAACATATAAATCACATGTACCAGGTGTCTTCATAGAGTTGGTGGACAAATTGTATATGATTTCTGGCGTCAACCGGTCTTTTATGTTTCCGTCAAAGTAAGATATGGTTAGAAAAGCACATTCTGTGATAATTTGATCAAGCTGTGAGAACTACGCACAGATAAATTTATAGTGTCCATGAACTTTATGAACACACCTTGTATAAAACATAACTTCGATGCACAACTATATACTTGATCACTTACTGCATTCTCTGGTTTCGTCCGAGTTGTCCCCGCAGTTATCCTCCCTGTTACATATGGCCTCACTGCTATACAGACATTTACCGTTATCACAGCGGAACTTACACTCTGTAAATAGCATAACAGTACTGAATAGATTACAGGAATGTGTGCCTGTTTCACAAAGAATTGCTAACTTTACGTCTACGTTTACGACAGTTTCTTTATCAATTAATCTTAAAGGAAAGTTTTTTTGTGATAGGTAACTTTGTTTTCGTGATAGGTAACTTTGTTTTCGTGATAGGTAACTTCGTTATCGTGATAGGTAACTTTGTTGCTTTTTGTGATAGGTAACTTCGTTTTCGTGATAGGTAACTTCGTTTTCGTGATAGGTAACTTTGTTTTTTTTGTGAGTTTACTTCGTTTTCGTGATAGGTAACTTCGTTTTCGTGATAGGTAACTTCGTTTTCGTGATAGGTAACTTTGTTTTTTTTGTGAGTTTACTTCGTTTTCGTGATAGGTAACTTCGTTTTCGTGATAGGTAACTTCGTTTTCGTGATAGGTAACTTTGTTTTTTTTTGTGATAGTTTACTTCATTTTCGTGATAGGTAACTTCGTTTTCGTGATAGGTAACTTTGTTTTCGTGATAGGTAACTTTGTTTTTTTTGTGATAGTTTACTTCGTTTTTTTGGTTAAAGAATAGACACGTGTTTAATAGTGTGGTATACATTTCCCAAGTCGGATTCATATTTTGTTCACGTCTAAGTTAACACTTTACTATTGTATTCCTTTTCTCTTACATATTCGTTTATGAGAAAAACTGTAGTACGAACCTTTGTTAGACAGGCCCTAGAGTGTAACACAAAGCTGTTAACAAGATAACTTTAGCAAAAGTTAAAAATGTTAGAAATTACTTCTTTCTATATGGCCAGTCGACTAATTTGTCCATGGAGTTGCTAGGTATTACCAAATTAGAATTAGTGAGAGATCTATTCCAAAGATTTAATTGACTTTTGTTTTCTTAATTTATGGAAATGAATATACAACAAAACTCAAATATGCTCCACCGACGTATAAACACCACATTCCTATTCCAGATAAGCGTTTTAAAGAAAAACGTTGCCTTTGACATTCAATGCTGGCGGTCATACACAAGCAGTTACCATGCAAAATTTAGATCTAACAAACATTTATTTCAATTCCATGCAAAATTTACATGCAACAATACCGTTTGATACACGTCCTCTGATTTGAATTATTATTTTTTGGAATTGATTGAATAATTTATTAATTAAATGATCTATTGAATGAATGATTGGTTCACCTTTACAAAGTTGCTAACCTTACATAGTAGATGTTACTTAAGATACTTTGCCTGCCCTAATTGTATGCGAAGGGAAATTTATTGTCAAATTTTTTGACAACCGCATTTGTAAAGGCCTTTTTAAACTTCTTTTACTCTTCATCTGTTTAATGACTTAGTTCATTGGGTAGAACCATCGACATATCGTTTGTAACCAAAATAACTTCCCATAATTCAAATTTCTAATATGCGAAATGCACCATGTTAGTATACGTACCAGTAATATCAGCAATCCATGGCATGAAATGTTTAACGTCCGTAAATATGTTAGGTCGTGCAGTCATATTGCAGAAGTTTGCTACGTAACTATTAATGCCCACGATTCTCCAGACACGCCGTCGGTCCATACATAGAAGGGGACCACCTGAATCGCCCTAGGGGTAAAAGTAGACGAGATTGGTGGATTTGTAGGTTTGTTGGTGTGTTGGATGGTTTCTGATCTAATGCGCATTACAGCTTGTATAGCTAATAGACGATATTGGTCTGTCTGTTGGTTGGTTTGTATCTGCTTTTAAGCGTATTAAAGCTAGTACAGCTCACATCCATGAGATCGGTCTGTCTATCGGTTGGTTGGTTTGTGATTTGAGGTTCAATAAAGCTAGTATAGCTCACCAGCTAACATATATTCTCTAAACTGTTCTTTGTCGTTAAATGATATGATAGTTTTGTATATGACTGTTTTTGCAATAAAAGATAATACATAATGTTATATCATGCCAATCCGTTGTCCTTTCAATGCATCATGACAAGTCAATGCCCCATTGTAATCTACTTTTATGTATATTCATCTTTTCTACTTATGCAGGGTTTACATTGTGTGAACAATATTTCAGTATTGTTGACATGCCCTGTTCTTCCATAAAGTGATGGGGGAAGACCTAATTTTGACCGCCCACAAAGGCTCGTCAAGCAGGTTAGGACTGACGGCATTCCACAAGTCAGCTTATTGTCAGTTACTTTCTTATAAAAGTCCAAATTCCGTCATCTTGATTCGAACTTTAATTGGGCGACTGTTGTGTATATCACTTGCAACTTGCACTTTGCTTATGAAAAAAATTGCAAACATATCCCTTGCTGCAACATGCTTCTGGACATGATTTCAAACCAAAGCCAACATTCAGCGTTCACGAACAAGACAAAAATCAAATGAAAAAATTGCCACTCATGCATAATGACATTAAGACATAACCGCGCACATCCATAACCTTCACGTTATTTTGAATAAGGTTCTTCATGTCATCCTTTTATTTGTAAACTAAGAGAAAACGGTAACCATAACTACAGTGGACCCTCGTTTATCCGAACACGTCCGTTCCCAACAAAATGTCCGGTTTACCGAATAATCCGGACTAATGAAGCAGAGCATGTTCTTATTCACATTAAGACATAAACGGTCTGTATGAGCGGTGTATACTTATAACTCTTAAGCAAACGCCAAATTGTCGACCGTCCCAAATTGAAAGAGTTTGCAGAAGACATATCAAAACGTGATGAAATTCAAAGATAATCTTCTGATATGGCAGAAAACATTGTGGGAAAAGGAGAAATTGCTCGTCACGAGCAATTTCTCCTTTACCCACAATGTTTTCAAAAGTCGTCTGCAATAAACCGGTCCAATAATTCCGTTCCCTTACAATTTTGTTCGGATTGCGAGACATCCGGATAATCGGGGTCCGGATAAACGAGGGTTCACTGTATTGAATAAACATAACGCGCTCTAAACGATTAATGTTTTCATGTGTTTTGCTAAATCTAAAACGTTCTAATAAACCAGGCTGCAGACCGGAGCCAGGTTCTCGGATAGAACTTACTTAAAATATTCCTGCTTTTGTAATCAGAAATCATAATATGTCAAGCTGCCAGCGTTAGTGTACATTTCCTTTGTACGTGTACCTGTCGAGTTAACAATCATTGCGGACTCTTACGTTATAACACATTTCAAGTCTAAAAAGCACCTGTTGTATTATACGATGCTGATATAAGTTTTTTTAGTATCTTTCATTGCTTTACGAGACATACTAATATGAATAAGTTGTTTGTTTATACGGGATGTAATGCTTTTCAGCATTTTTCTCTCTAACCACTGGGCCACATAAGACCCTCGACTTGACTTGAACAATAGTCAAAATGATGCAAAAGAGACAAAAAAAACCCCAAAAAACAACGATAATAAAAACAGAAGTCTAAACAAATGTGCGATCTATGCACAATTATATCTATCTGACTATCATTCGACCATAAACCATGCATCTATTCTAAAACCATATCTGGTTGGATTCATTCCGAATACCTATTCGATTGAATATCATTGGACCATTAACCATGCTTTCTTAAAACGCACACTGGTTTGGGTTCATTCCAAATACCTATTCGATTGAATACCATTCGGCCATTAACCATGCATCTATCCTAAAACCACGCACTGGGTTGGGGTTCATTCCGAATACCTATTTCATTGAATATCATTCGACCATTTACCATGCATCTATTCTATAAAACACACACTGGGTTGGGTTCATTCCGAATACCTATTCGATTGAATATCCACGGCAGAAACAGGGGCACATTTGTGAACACGTTTGGTCTAGCGGTCATGTTACAAAAGTTTCCCACGTAGCTGTTGATGCCCCTTAGTTTCCACGTATTACGTTTATCCCTGCACAACAAAGGGCCGCCGCTGTCTTTCTACAAGTCGAAACTAAGCGTTGTTTATCATTGAACTCTTATTGATAGTTGTTATAGTAAGTTTCAAATACAGGTCCCATATGGGTCCTCTTTGTTAGTGCCGTACTGACATTTTTCAGTTTTGTAGCGGCTTTCCATGATGCACCAGTACTAGGCTAAAACTCTGAAGTGCCTTGCCAAAAGGCCAGTACCACGAAATCAGAGGTCGTGGCGGGGCTCTAACCCGGGACCCAGGGTTTTGAGTCAATCAATAGACAGGCTGGTAAATGAAGTTTACAAAACAAAAGATCTTATCTTAATACAAAAACACGAGGGGAAATGAATTTTGCCCTCAAACTTGTCGTTGAAACCAATAAAAATATGCAACACTGCCAGTATGGTGCAACCTTTGTTGATAACCAGTACCATTGATAACGAATGAATCAGTATTATAATTGCTACAGCAGAATTTCATTTGTTTCTACGATAAGCTGCTCATTAGAGGTAAACCTAATCGCAAAAGAAGGATTTCTTAACCAACGCCTTTCTGTTTGTTACATAAAGCTAGATTACTATCGTACAAGAAAACGCTAAAACTACCAGTCCTGAATTTCAGATACAAGCCGAATGGGGTGATATCAGTTAAGTTATAATTAAAAAGCTATTGTTGAGTTGACTTTAGAAATAAGTTATTAAACAGAGTTAAAAAAAAAATTCAAGGTTTTTTGTTGTAAAAAAAGGCACTGTCCCACAATACATCATACAATGTATACAAACATATTAAAAGATAGTTATCTTACACTAACAGTGACTAGAATGCAGCGGACTCACCTTGCATATAGATCGTATCCCCGAATAGTAGCCAGCACACAAAAAGGTATCGTACACTTCACCATTCCATGCAATAGAGCTGTTGCATTTCTGTGTGTCCCACAGCGTCATTTTCAACTGCTGGAGCACTTCGGCGTAATCAGCTGTAATTGCCAATTAAAGATAGTGTTTGCTGGTTGATTGACTCGTTCCCTAACATTTCGGACATAAAAACGCTCGCGTCGTTTGCAAAGGGTGTCCGAAAAGCTTTGCAAACGTCATGAGCAGTTATACGATCGGAATGTTGAGGAACTGTACATGTATATGATTAACCACATTTACATGCACAGTGGATTGATTTATTCTAACTTATTTAGAATTTGTCTTATGTCATTTCTATGGGTTTTTTTCTTTCACATTAAAAACAAATTATGAAAAAAATTGGAACCATCATATGGAATATGGTACCTATGGTCCTATCTCTAACATTGTGTTGGCGCAATTATCTAAGATTGATAAATGTTTCTTAGATCAGTGTATATTTTCTCAAAAGGAAAACAAGGAGCTAACGATTCATTGAAAATGATTTGCATTGCTTTTGTGTCTGGCACCAACAAATTTGAAACTCCTATGGCAGGAAAATGTTCCTTTTAATATTTTCAATTCCAGGCTTATTTTGAAAGGATGATATTTCTCTTTTATAAAAGATCCAAAAATTTCTATGCATGACACAGAAAAAAATCATTGAAATTATTAAAGAAATATGAAACAATATTTCAAAGAAGCTTATTGTAAACGTATCAAACTTCACCATAAATGGTAAACAAAGAAAGACCAGCAAGTTTAACCCTCTCACTAACAAGATGACAAATATACAGTATTTTTTACATACCGTCCCATTTTGTTTTGCCCCATCCTATCGTCCAGCACTCCGAGTGCAGCGGTAGCGGTTCGTTCTCGTCAGGCAGACACACGGGTTGTATGTATTCCGTGAAGTTGACCGGGTTAGCCAGCTGAAGTAAGGCGATATCGTTCCTCTCAAACCACACATGCATACTGTGTGAGCTGATGGCCTGCACGCTGATTACCCGCTGTGTTACCTCGCTCTTGTTCCGGTTATTGGCTCCCAGTTTCACCGTCATCTTGGACCGGTAGTCGCCAGTGTACTTCCTGTAGTTCAAATTGATGAAGGAGTATCATAAATAGTAGAGGTAGACTTTCTAGTAAACATTGAAATTTAAAGAGGACAATGGTACCTCAGAAAATGATTATTTAAGACGTGAACGAAACACGAGTCCTACCAACGACATCCTAATTTAACTTTAAAAGCATGATGTTTTATTTTCATTTACAAAAAGAAATTTTTTTCTTCAAAGGGTTACGTCAAGGGTTTGGTAATAATAGAGGTCAAGTTACGAATCTTTGTCAGCCACGCCCCTGAATATATTCTTTGATTTAAAGTTAGTTTAGTAACATCATTAATAATGCAAATTCAACTTAATATGGTGTCGATTTCTGCATATGGACGTATAGTGAACAAATAAGGACATATTATAAATAAGCATAATTTGCAAAATTATTGGTACATAGTTCACTGCCAATGGCACTGCAAATGAGAGACATCCAGTTTTGAATAAACCAATAAACCATTGGACAGCACATTCTTATTCAACAATCGAGAGGATTGGTCCACACAAAGAATGTCGGTCTCGGGACACGATGGTCGTGGGTTGGACTCCTGTGAGTAGCGCGATTCACCTTGAGACCTTTAATTTCTAGTCGGCAAGTACCCTGGTTATGAACATGGGCGACACTGGTGCATTGGTAGAGCGTCGACCTCTTGTACCGAGGGTCCCGGGTTCGAATCCCCGTTAGGCGAGGTGAGAATTGCCGGGGCTAACCCAAAAATCGGCGCGAGTACTGGTGCAGTATCCAGGAAGCAGTCATCGAGTGTGAATTTAATAAGCTTCCGTCACAATCGATGTAAAATAAATAAGTTTAAACTAACATGTATTAAGGACGAAGAGTCGATAGCGATTGTGATACGTTCAGATAAACTTGTTTCACAATCGATGTTAAATAAACAAGTTTAAACAAAAACGAGTGCTACATATATTTAGTCCAATTTTCTTTTGATAGTGATGTTGACATCGTTCATATAGAAGACCTTACATGTAAATGATTCATTTTTGTCCAACTACTATTGTCTCCGTTGACCTAAGTATATAAATACATAAAGTCTTGTTTCATAATCGAAATGAAATAAAGTAGTTTAAACTAAACTTACTCGACGCAATGGGCGGCCGTAATCACAAATTGTTCATTGATGAGCGATGGTCCGACACTTTATCAGGCGCTATCATTCATAACTGATCCAGATTCAAACAATAAACCTCGCATGTGCTTTCAAAAAATTGGATACAAACTTCCAACATTTTAACAACTTTTCCTTCAGTGATTTCAATAATTTATTTAAGTCTTTACTCTCGCTGGATTTCTTCACTTTGACATATCAGTAATTTCGAGTTATCAATATAACATACAGTGAACCCTCGTTTATCCGGACCCCGATTATCCGGATGTCTCGCAATCCGAACAAAATTTTAAGGGAACGGAATTATTGGACCGGTTTATTGCAGACGACTTTTGAAAACATTGTGGGTAAAGGAGAAATTGCTCGTGACGAGCAATTTCTCCTTTTCCCACAATGTTTTCTGCCATATCAGAAGATTATCTTTGAATTTCATCACGTTTTGATATGTCTTCTGCAAACTCTTTCAATTTGGGACGGTCGACAATTTGGCGTTTGCTTAAGAGTTATAAGTATACACCGCTCATACAGACCGTTTATGTCTTAATGTGAATAAGAACATGCTCTGCTTCATTAGTCCGGATTATTCGGTAAACCGGGCATTTTGTTGGGAACGGACGTGTTCGGATAAACGAGGGTTTCATTCATAGCATTCAAGAAATAAACTAGAGATATTCAGAAACCCATAGCGCAACGAAACAATTAGTATATAGTATATATGCTATATTTGCGGTTTTCCCATGAGTATTGAGCAAATTTGGAGCGTAATTTCTAAAATCGCTGTGCATCAATGGCCAAAATAGGTATCAACCCGGTACAACCACTTTGTTACTATCGTGACTTCCTTCGTCACCATTAGGGATGAAGCAAGTTGGTAAACTTATAAAAAGAAGCAAAAATCCCTTTACCTCTTGGTTCACATTTTATATGAACGGCCCTGTTGCCCCTACAATCCATTCTGAAAGATAAAGCATTGAAGATATTATGTCACATACTATTGTATTGGTGTTTACTTGTGTTTGTTACCCTGCTAGCCTTATCCTATTCTGTAAAGCTATCAATTGAGCGCAATTTATGGTCTAACTCTGAACGGATGAATAAATTACGACTACAAATGAACAATGAATAACAACAAATACTATAAACCGATGACTGAACAATTATTATTCAAATTCAAACATTTTAAAAAAAAAGAATGAATTGTGGTTCATGTGACAGCTAATGGCTTGATTCTGAACAGAAAAAAACTACATGGTACAGTCAAACTTGTGTTAAGAGGCCAGCCTATGGGACAGAGTAAATTGGCTGTTTAAGACAGGTTGGCTGCTTAACACAAATCAATGGACACTATAAATCTAGTAATGGGACTTTCTGTAGTGGTTGTTTAAGGTAGGTTGGCTGCTTAAAAGGGTGGCTGCCTAACACAGGTTAGACTGTATTCTGCAAAAAAGATAGATAACTCATAACGAAAAGATTATTTTTTCCATATCAGTGGTTCCAAACTATGTCTACAGTATGGTGTCATAGTGAGGTGCTGTCAACTATGGGGTTTAACATAGTACGTTTACAAGGTGAGACTTACGCCATCGTTATGTTACCAAGGAGAGATGGAACGTTTCCGTCAGCTTTTAGCTTTGCAAATGCTAAACCATTATACAGCACGTGTGTTGACTCCACAAACGGCCTGAAACAAGGCAAAGTTATCTATAATTCAAATAAATAACCCACCACGAATGAAATGTACCTAAAAATAACAGTGGAATTTCATATGGATGGAATAGACCTAATGAAATTAGTGGGATTCCATAATACAATGACTTTGAGGGAGAGGAACTTTATACGCTGTAAGATTTCTTTCAAATCTGTTTCGCTGTATTGTTTGCAAAGTATATATATATTCTTTTCAAACAAAATGTTTAAACTAATAGAAAAGTTTCGCTGTTTGTTTTATTTCAATGTTTATAGATATATCGTTTTAAGAGTCCTTTTAACGCGTTGTTGCAATGTCAAGATAGTTACAGATGGTAGAAGACCTTAAGCTCTGTGTCTAAAGAACTTGATCATCATTGGTCAAACAACCCAATAGAATTCCGTTAGTTCGTCGGGAATCCACCGTGAATGTACCTTAATTTAGACTCACACAAAGATACATTTGTTGTTTCAAGTTATGCATTATTGCCCCTTAACAAAAGCGGGCAAAGAAAGCATTCTCAAATACCATGAAATAAATGTCTCATTTCTAAAGCACAATACAGCAATCGGGATTCAGACACACATGGAGATCGGCTTTTAATATCAAATTTGTAAATATCGTTACTTCGCCATAGTGACCCTTAGAAACATTGCAGAATGGCATGAATCAACGTGTCTCAATTCTAAAGCTCAATACATCAACCAATCGGGTCCCCTTGTTGATGTTGGCAGGCCATACTGATCTGCCGGAATTTGTCGAAGAGTAACGATTGTCCATCGATCCACAATCGTTGTTTTTCTTACGATGGGGTAAAGTTTACGCACCCTTCACCAAGAAGCACCTGACACGTGTAATTTCCCAGGGAATCGTCCCATGAGTCCGCACACACAGGCAGGAACAGTTTCTGGTATCGCAGCTGTAACATATCTCCGTCCTGCTTTACTGTAGTGAAAGGAAAGCAGGTAAGTAAACATTGGTTTCTATAAGAACTTGTGTAATCATAAATTCTAAGCGTAATGTCAAAGTCGCCCCATTGATTTGCAAAGATGCAATACAGCCATAGCATATTCGCTTCAGACGACATACATTACTAAATGGGTAAACAGTTTGTGCGAGTATTGGCTATGTATCCGGGAGGCAAGATCGCACGTTATTCATCTAGTTAGAAATTGTTACAACTTTTAAGAACTTGTTTCAAAAGTGATGTGACATAAATAAGTTAAATGTAGATATACAATTAAAACCATGCGTAATACAGACACATATAATACTTACCACAGTTCCACTCATCCTTTCCCTGACTACTATCATCTTGTTGTGTTTCGATACTTAAATAGGCTTTTAAAATCCCAGACATACACATATAGACATACGTACACACACATATCATGATACTTACCACAGTTCCACTCATCCTTTCCCAGACTACAATAATCTTGTTGTGTTTCGATACTCAAAAATGCTTTTAAAATCCCAGACATACACATATAGACATACGTACACGCACATATCATAATACATACTTACCACAGTTCCACTCATCCTTTCCCTGACTACAATAATCTTTTTGTGTTTCGATACTCAAAAAGGCTTTTCAAATCGCAGACATACACCTATAGACATACGTACACACATGTCATAATACTTACCACAGTTCCACTCATCTTCTTCCTGACTACAATAATCTTGTTGTGTTTCGATACTCAAAAAGGCTTTTAAAATCGCAGACATACACATATAGACATACGTACACACACATATCATGATACTTACCACAGTTCCACTCATCTTCTCCCTGACTACAATAATCTTGTTGTGTTTCGATACTCAAAAAGGCTTTTAAAATCGCAGACATACACATATAGACATACGTACACACACACACATATCATGATAAAACTTACCACAGTTCCACTCATCCTCTCCCTGACTACAATCATCTTGTTGTGTTTCGATACTCAAAAAGGCTTTTAAAATCCAAGACATACACATATAGACATACGTACACACACACACATATCATGATAATACTTACCACAGTTCCACTCATCCTTTCCCTGACTACAATCATCTTGTTGTGTTTCGATACTCAAAAACGCTTTTAAAACCGCAGACATACACATATAGACATACGTACACACACACACATATCATGATAAACTAACCACAGTTCCACTCATCCTTTCCCTGACTACAATCATCTTGTTGTGTTTCGATACTCAAAAAGGCTTTTAAAATCGCAGACATACACATATAGACATACGTACACACACACACATATCATGATAATACTTACCACAGTTCCACTCATCCTTTCCCTGACTACAATCATCTTGTTGTGTTTCGATACTCAAAAACGCTTTTAAAACCGCAGACATACACATATAGACATGCGTACACACACATATCATAATACATACTTACCACAGTTCCACTCATCCTTTCCCTGACTACAATAATCTTTTTGTGTTTCGATACTCAAAAAGGCTTTTCAAATCGCAGACATACACCTATAGACATACACATACACACATGTCATAATACTTACCACAGTTCCACTCATCTTCTTCCTGACTACAATAATCTTGTTGTGTTTCGATACTTAAAAAGGCTTTTAAAATCGCAGACATACACCTATAGACATACGTACACACATGTCATAATACTTACCACAGTTCCACTCATCTTCTCCCTGACTACAATAATCTTTTTGTGTTTCGATACTCAAAAAGGCTTTTAAAATCGCAGACATACACCTATAGACATACACACACACACATATCATGATACATACTTACCACAGTTCCACTCATCCTTTCCCTGACTACAATAATCTTTTTGTGTTTCGATACTCAAAAAGGCTTTTAAAACCGCAGACATACACCTATAGACATACGTACACACATGTCATAATACTTACCACAGTTCCACTCATCTTCTTCCTGACTACAATAATCTTGTTGTGTTTCGATACTCAAAAAGGCTTTTAGAACCGCAGACATACACATATAGACATACGTACACACACACACATATCATGATACTTACCACAGTTCCACTCATCTTCTCCCTGACTACAATCATCCCGCCCATCACAACGTTTGTTCATGGGTATACAACTTCGGTCTAATTCACAAGTGAAGTTGCTTCTGGAGCATCGATCTGAAAAGACAAGGCATTGGTTTGTTTTCTTTCTATTGAGTATGCTATCCTTTCTTTAAAACCATTGAACAAGCTTTTCAAGTCTTAAGTTAGACTATCTCAATGAGCAAGTGTGCAAAGACCGAAATACATCGTTTACATTTTTTCCAGTTTTGGTATGACCAGGATTTGTTTTCAAAGTCAATCTTTTTAACATATAAGCTAGACAGCCATCTTCCTCAAAATCTCGCATATTTTATACGGCTTCAATTAATGGGAAAAATCGTATAAAAGACAAAGATCATGAAAATATACGTTATGATAAATGCAATTTAATATGAGTCGTTCAACTACATCCATTTTTCAAAAAGGAATGTGTACCATTGAAAAGTGTTTCAGAATATATGATCATTTTGAATCATTATCTGATTATGAAATTTTAGGTAGAACATTTTTCTTGTTTTCAGCAAATATTAATTTTTTTGTTGCCATGTAAATGTTTTCTACTAACCACAATGCCATTCGTCCCATCCATCATCACACTCGTTCTGTCCGTCACACAGCCATTCGCGCATGATGCATTTATCCGTGTTAGGACAACGTACCTGGCCGTTTCGACATCCATCTGAGAAAAAAACATCGAGACAAATTACTTAATGGTAATGCGTCGGAAATGGTCGTAATGGTCTACAATATGTTAGCTCTATATTTGATCAATTAAGGGCCTGTGTAGCGGCCTTTGTGCTTAAGTCGTAGCTCTTTACACTCGAAAAGAATTCATGTTCCCTTAGGTCTATATAAGGTTCATTACCTTTCTCTGTATAAGCACATAAACAAAAGAAAATCAATGGAAATCCGACAGTTGATGTTTTAAATAAGTATCAAAGATGCAAGGTCTCCATGACCATACATACAGTGTTGATACCATAGAATCACATGACCGTGGGTTTGAAGTCTGATAACTCTACATTCGAGTTATTACCATGACCAGTTGTTGACGCGATGTAAATACCAATCACCCTCAGAATGCTTGGTAATTTTCAAAAGATATATTTTTAGGTTGGTTAACTTTCGAAAAAAACTTAAATATCTCCTCAAATTTGATAGGGAAAGATACTAAGATTAGCAAACAGGTAAGATCACAGGCCAGCCGCCAATTGACTTGGCGGCTGGCCTGGATCTTACCTGTTTGCATAAGCATGAGGTCGGTTCAGGCACTCTTAGGGTTAAACATGACCTACCACAATGCAGTTCGTCCGAGTTATCCGGGCACTGTGAGATCCCGTCACACTCCTGGAAGGATTTGATACACATCCCCATTTTACACTGGAATTCATACTGGGCATCACACTCTGTAAGGGAGAGAGTAAATCATGTATAGGTCCAACGCAGTATATGGCCAAGTTAAAACAGGTGATATGGGCTCAATGAAATGGTAGGTAGATAAACGCTTATATTCCAATCTTTTTTTATATGGGCATCGCTACATCACATCAACATTATTTCAGTTATGTAGCGATGCCCGACTTCTAATGATGGAGAAAGACCCCATACCCAACTGCCCATAAGGGCTGGTCATGGCGGGTAGAACCATCGGCATTCCGTAAGTCAGTCGGGAGACTGCCTCTCATGAAAATCCATATCCCTCTCAGGATTTGAACCCAGCGTAGAGGGGCAATGTGATTTCAAATTCTATACCCAAACCACTAGGCCACGGAGGCCCCCATATTCCAATCTTAATTTTAATCTTATTCTTTGGGATTAATCCCTTATTTCTTAAACAAATGACAGAGAGCTCAAAACACTGTGACAATCGAGAACATTGATCGGGAGAATCTTTATCTAAAGGCACATGAAAAGAGATAAGTATAAAATGGATTACCGTAAACATATATGGCTTTCTTTTATAATGTTCATAAAAGTCATGAGAATTAACTTACGAATGCATTGAGACCCTCTTTAATAAACTTCTTGAACATAAGTTAATTTGTGCTTCGAATATAGTTGTCTCCAATTCAATCATGTTTATCAACAATCTGTTTGTTTATATATTCAAAATAAAGAATTCTGGTTGGTCGATTCAAAGTTTTGTTTATTATGTAAACAGGTCAGAGGTGAAGAGTTAGGCAATCTGAATTATTAAACTGGCTAATCTATGTCATGTCTCGTTGCCTTTCACGTTTAAGTTGTGCTCATGGTTTGTTTTGGTGAAAGCTATTTGAATCTGACCCAAAGATTACCAAATAATATAGTTTGATATATCATTAATCTCTTTTCATGAGCATTTAAGGGGGAGTATAGTACATACTGCAGTCCATTTCATCTGACCAATCGGAACAGTCGTTATTTCCGTCACACACCTTTTCTGCGTCGACACATTTCGTGACTTTCGCGCACGTGAACTGGTCTGCTCTGCATTCTGTTGATAAATCAATAAGCACATTTTAACTAAGAAAGAGTGAAGAAAGTAAAAAACATTTGCAGAATTTACGTTGGATAATTCCTTATTCACATAACCGACTTTTACGACATAGAATCAGTCATTTGCTCAATGTTTGATAAAGGCTTTTCCCAAAAACAAACGAAACGAATAATTAGGCAATATGTTGAATCTAAATAAAGAGATTGCGCTGGTCTCCTTCTTGATCTCTCAATGGATTAATCCGAAGTTAAGGTAGAGTATCAATAATCCGCCATTTTGAAACATTTTCTATCGTCAGAATAGTTCGGTTGTTTTCGATAAAACTCGGTCGGAACCAGAACTATTAGGTATGATGCTTATAGTTCCAGCCGAGACCCATGTTTAATGCGAAAACGCCTTGCCCTTAACGATCTATACCGAGAACAAACCAAGTAATCCGACGAAAGAATGAGTTTCAAAATGGCGGATTAAAGGTACTCTACCTTAACACAAATGTCACAAAATTGGCGTAAACAGTAGAGACATGTTCTGAAACTTTCAGTTGTGACTGGTGATATTAGACAAAACTTGAAAGTCTTACATTCTTTGACGAAATAAGATCTTTCAAATGTTATTTTTTAAAAAAAAAACCAAGCAAACCAAAACTGAAATACTATTACAAATGTTTTTGATTGGAGTGTAATCAAGTTGTATGTTTTCCACGTTTTGTGGTTAAATCCTTATATTATGTACTTCTTTATCGAGTTGTAGCATATCAACATTAAAAATATGTCCTTGATAATTGAAGAAAGAGGGATGTATCTTGTTTACTGCAAACAAAACTACATACTTGACATAATAAAACAATAACTATTTTCAAATAAGGATTAACCTAGAAAAACTAATAAAAGGAAATCTAACATGACGATTTTATTTCATTGATGCCGGTTAAATGAGCGTACCAGAGTCCGGTAAAAGCCCTTTTACGGTTTCTATAGTTCTGCAGTTCTGATCATGATGGACATGCATTCGTAGATTTAAACTTTTACAAGCCTAAAACTCAAAAGCTACCTCATTTAACCTTAAAGTGCTGGAACCGACATCATGCTTATGCAAACAGGTTAGATTTAGGCCAGACGTTAAGTAAATTGGCGGCTGGCCTGGGATCAATCATGTTTGCTTCTTTGAGTATCTTTCCTCAGTGCTACCATAAATCAGTCCTAAACGGACTTTAAATAATATATACACACATCTAAGGTAGGTTTGAATTCGTACCACATGCAATCTGGACAGGTAACTACATTCATTTACAAATAAGAGTAAAACGAGTAAATACAGTGAAGCCTTGTTTAGCCGGACCCCGAATATCCGGATGTCTCGCAGTCCGAACGAAATTGTAAGGGAACGGAATTATTGTGGAGTAATTTGCTTAACCAATTCACATACACTAACGACATTTGATCAGTTTTTTTCAGACGACTATCAAAAACATTGTGGGTACAGGAGAAATTGCTCGTGACGAGCAATTTCTCCTTGGCCCACAATGTTTTCTGCCATATCAGAAGATTAATTTTGAATTTCAATTTAGGACGGTCGAAAATTTGGCGTTTTGTAAAGGTTTATAAGTATACACGTGCATATATACCGTTTATGTCTAAATATGTTTAAGATCAGGCCCTGCTTCATTAGTCCGGATTATTCGTTAATACGGACGTGTTCGGATTAACGAGATTTTACTGTACCAATAATTGTTCTGCAAACAGTCTAAACTATATGTAGAATCAATAATAAGGCGATGATGATACATATTGTTTAATAAAGAACTAAAGTAACGCTATGACACATGCTTATGTTTAAGGTTACACTCGCTTTGTAGTTTCTTTGGAACAATACTTGAACAAACAGTGATAAAGACGAACAACTATTGCTATGGTACATGCTTATGTTTAAAGTTACACCGGTTTGCAATTATTTGGAATCAAATCGCTAACGAAGTTGGCAAAGAAGTCCGCAATGCAATCGGATTCTGGCAAACAAAACAAAGTCCCGGCACTCATTTTTCGTCGGCATGCTATTTTTTGCATTCCACGTGACAATTCGCGTATTATTCTATAGCGCCACGTAATATAGATGTAGGTAGAGATTTATCATTCTCCTTCGCAGTGATCTCATTTTTCGTTTGGTTAGGAGCTCTATGCTATCATAGAAGAATTCCTTCCAGATCTGGAAGGATTATATTTTTTTCATTATGAATTTTTAATCGAAATCTAAATACAGCATTTTCCCAATTTTAGAAGTTAGACTTCTTTGACCCAACCATTACAAAAAAGTAATGGCAAAATATATTTATATTTAAAAAACTGACAGAAGTTGCTAAAGTCGTAATTAACCCAGTTCGTAACCTTATTGTTTTTTTCTTGTAAGTTCACAACAAGGTGCCGTAACAGCCCACCAAGGAAAGGTTTATTCGATATAAGGCAGCAATAAAGTACATAGGGTCATGCTCGCAAAGTAACGGACATCAGCAGTGTACTTTCGTTATAAAAAAGATCGTCTCGAGGTAGATTCTATAATTCGTACACATTTTGAAAACAAATTACATAGTCATGACTGACAAGACTGACGAAATTGTGATAGTAATGCATTACTTTGATTCAACAATCATTTTCAAAGCATGGCATGTTGAATTCAATCATAAAGAACCTATTTCTTTGGCGTCTACGCTAAATTGTTTGGGTCACATGACTGTATCTGTCGTCACGTGATTTCTATGATGGCAGTGGTACTGTCCTGTAGTGTATCAAAGGGAAGTATTCCTGCGCGGAGTTTGGAGATTTATGTACTGAACAATGCCATTGAACAATGAGTAGGAGTCTAGGTCAATGGCTGTGTCGATTCTGATTGGGAGATAGTATTTGCTAAAACTAAAGTCAAATTTTGTCGACGAGTCCTATGGGCAAGCGTGCTTTAGATTTTATAAGATGGGTATCTGTTACAAAACAATAACACATTGTTGCATGTTTTGAAGAAGTAATCATGCCTTTAAACAACATTTCACTTTCATCGGCCTATGGGGTTAATATAACTCATTCACGACCGGTGATCGCTCTACCGCACCACCATGGTGCTGACAGCGAAACACTAAACCGGAAATTGCGCAACCGATTTCAACGTCAGCACCAAGGTGGTGCGGTAGAGCGAACACCGGTCGTGTCGTTTGGGATCATAGAAGTTTTATCCATGCAGACATGCATACGAGACCTGATCATTCAATTATCTACAGACATAGCTTACTTCGCTTCTTTGGTAGTGTGGTTCGCTGACGAGCTGTAAATCATCATGAACAAAGCTATTAAATTAAATGTTAAATGTGGCGTATTTAGCAATAGACGTGAAAAGGTGAAGTGAAGTGATGTAATGAATGGGAAATCGAGATTTAGTGAAATGTAAGAAAAGATCTAGGGAGTATGAGAGAAAACGAGAGATGGAGAGGCAAATACACTGAGGAAGAGATAGACAGAGAGAGCTAGATGAAGAAGATAGACGGACAGAGGGGGGAGGGAGACAGAAGGAATAATAAACAGACACAGAGACAGATTAAACAATTGGGACAGAAAGAGAGAAAGATAGAAGCGTCAGTGAGTGGGCATAAACAGAGAAAGAGGGAGATCGACAGAAAGAGAGGGAATTAAGAGATAGAAGAAAGAGAGAGGGAAAGAGAGAGAGGAAGCGAGAGAGAGAGAGAGAGAGAGAGAGAGAGGGGTGAGGGAGACAGAGAGAGAGGGGTGAGGGAGACAGAGAATGAGTGTGTGAGAAAGAGGGATAGAGAAATAGACAGAGACGAACAGAAACCAGGGAAAGCTTAGAAGTAGATGGAAAGAGACCCAATTGAAGACAGACTAATAATGAACAAAGAAAGTAAAGATACAGAGGCATTCGTAAAGAGAGCTGTTTAAGAATATTTTTCTTTTCATCTCGAAAGAGAAGAAATAAAGTTGTTTGTGATTAACAGTTAATCGATCTAGATCGGGATGATGTTGCGGTGAAAGCAGCTTTTTGCAAACAACCAGTGTTGTGAGCAAGTGCTGTGAGCAAATGCTGTGAGCAAGTGTTGTGAGCAAGTGCTGTGAGCAAGTGCTGTGAGCAAGACAAATCAATAAAATAATTAGTTTATAGATTCGCGTTTTAACGCATCAATAAATCGTGAATCTGGATAAAAACAATAAAAACAATCACTCATCGATTAATCAATCAAATATATTAATCAGCAATTCTGAAATCATACCTATGCATTTGATCTTTGCAACCAATATTGTATTGGTCCGAGTCTTAAGATTACACATTGTTAGTATATACGAGTGATTCTTCCGAAACAAGTACACAATTTCAGCCCATTGAAAACAAGCACAAAAGTGAAAGTCCGTATTGCCTAGCATGCAATCACGAACAATTATTTCGGATAATTTACATCAAAAATCGATTAAGATAAAACTAAGTTTAAAAAACATTGTTCATATTGTTTTTGATAAAGTATGTGAATATAACAATAAAAGACATATTATGTTGAAGTACCTTTTGCTTAGTCTGAAATCGTCAATGTGCGAGAAAGATTAACATCTCCCATGAGCTTCGGTCTCTCAAGACACATATTTTTCATGCAACACAAATACAATCCATTGGAAAGATACTAAAACATAATATACCGTATATGTTACAGTAATACAGTTTTGGAAGTCAAAAAAGGTGACATATGCCCTAGGTAAATTATTCATTGCTATGTAAACCCTCTATTGTGGGTACACATTCAAAATTCCCTCTACGAGACAATTACGATGAGTAAAGACAATTTAGTATTTAAAGCTACTTGTTCACAGATGTTAGGAAACTTTACAGTAAACTCTGATTGCTTTAAAACTGTATATCAGCTGTTTTGTTGTATGAGGTACACTGAAGAATAGTCGTTGGAAGTAAATTCAGTTCGTATTTGATTATTAAGGGTATGTTTACAAAGATTATGCGGGTGTTAATACCCAAAAGCGTTGTAACGGTTTTGAGCAATACCGCACACTGACCGCATATACTTTGATATAGTGACACCTTTTGAATTAACTATGCGTTTAGAAGCTATTTTCCATGAAATGTTACACCACGATACAAAGATGCGGACTGTTTTAACGGTATCTTATTTTGACTTGTAAGTTTTCTCATGTATGGACAAGCACCTTTAACCAATAAACGAACTATTTTTTATTCATTTAGATAATTTATGTGAAAGAGTGTAGTCTATAAACCGTAACTAAAGTCATACCTGCTAGCGGTTGATCGGGCGCCACACAGTCAATATCCGGGTACAGTTGACAGAAGAAATAGTACGAGACCTCTTCACACGCCGCCACCACCTCTGTAACAGAAAGTGTAATGTCGATGTGGTGTGTTGTTAACTGCAATTTAAACCATCTCCTTGGATGATATCTTAAAGCTTATTGGATCCGTTTTTAAACAAATCTTGTCTTAATGCTTATTATTTTGTCAGGGTTTCAACTGTTTTTAACTAGATCGTTAAGTTTATTGGATCCGTTTTTTGAACAAATATTGCTTTAAATGTCTATTATTTTGTCAGGGTTACGATTGTATTATGGGTCGGAGCCTTCCTATGTATCAAATGAAAAAACAAGAAGTACATTAGTAAAGGTGCAATGAAGGCAAATAATTCATATGATTTTTCCTTAGTTGTGGAAATATAATGTTATCAAGGTTTCGGTAGATTACGTTTGCCTTTGTACGTAAATGTTCTTCATTACCAGTACGTTGACACAAAGTCCTCCTCGTGGGCAAGTAGTTAGAAACTACTTACAAACTTAGTTAGAAACTACTTACAAACTACTTACAAACTATGAACTCAATTATTTGATCAATTGATCGATATATAGAATTAATTCCATTTTTTGTTTGGTTAAAATATATCGGCATACACTTGTAAACCCCTATTAATCGAGTCCAATACCTGGTCTCAAGCACAGATTCAAATCGTGTACAATCAAAAGGTTTTCAGTTCAAACACTTTTTATCAGTATTTTTTTACCCAATTTTTCTTTCAATTCCCAAGCAAACATCCCATATAACTGAGCACATTGGGGGCTGTTTGTTGTCTATCAGCACAGCTACCTATGGACAACGAGTCCCAGGAACCAGCATCAAGAATGCAGCAGACATGATTGACTGCAGGGAACCAATTATGTTCCATCTAATGAAACAGGTTAATTAACGGTGCACGCAGGTAATTAACTTGGCTTCAACGTATATTAAACACAAAATTTAAAAACAAAATGTTGCATCTTATCTAGGTTATTGTGGTATCTTCGCAACAGGTTAAGTATAAAACACATTAAGTAACCCTTATAGTGTTGGAACCGACTTCATACTTAAGCAAACAGGTGAGATCCAGGCCAGTCGCAAATTTACTTGTTTGCTACTATGGTGAATATATAGAACGATATCTTTTTGTTACACCATGATGAAATTTCAGAACAAATTTCACCATAGTGACATTTAAGAACATTACCTTTTGGGTTTTATTACACCATGGTGAAAGTTAAGAAAATTGTCCTTTGGTTTTTTATACACCATGGTGAAATACCAGCATATTGCAAAAAGTGATATCAAAGTGTCCGAAAAGACAACTAAATAAAACCCACGACACGCATTCTTATAAATCAAACGACTATTAAAATGTTATCAAAGTGTGCAAAAAGACAACTTAATAAAACCCACGAACTCCATTCTTATAAATCAAACGATTTCTAAAATGTTATCAGAGTGTCCAAAAAAGACAACTAAATAAAACCCACGCGAGGAATTCTTATAAATCAAATAATTTCTAAAATTTTATCAAAGTGTCAAAAATGACAACTTAATAAAACATTCGAGAACCATTTTTATAAATCAAACGATTCCCAAAATGTTATCAGAGTGTCCAAAAAGACAACTAAATGAAACCCACGAAAGACATTCTTATAAATCAAAGAATTTATAAAATTGTTATCAAAGTGTCCAAAAGGACAACTTAATAAAGCCCACGAGAGGCATTTCGATAACTCAAAAGATTTCTAAAATGTTATCAGAGTGTCCAAAAAGACAACTAAATACAACCCATGAGAGCCATTCTTATAAATCAAACGATTTCTGAAATGTTATCAAAGTGTCAATACAGGGGAACCAACCTTCACACAATCGTCTGCATGGCTTGTACTGTTTCCCGTCTAAACACAGTGGAAACTGGGAACCACATATGAAGTAGCTCACATCCGGATGACAAACGCTTTCCCCCATGTGGGCGATACCACGCAGGTAGGCGTCATACGTCTCCAGGGAATCTGCCTGGCTCACTTCGTCAAGGAGATTAGGAAAACTGGTGTGGTTAAAACCCAGCGCTTTGCAGTCCTGTTCCCTTGTTTCTTCACACGTCGCTGGTAGGGTAGATAGATATAAAATATTTTTTAAAGATGATGAAGTTTATTGAATAAAATATTTATGATAAATATATATGTGGTAAGATATAAAGTTACATGGCAACATCATGGTGATAAAAAAGGTGTTGGTTTCTTCACACGTCGATGGTTGGGTAGATAGATGGATGGATTTATTTGGTAAGATATAACGTTACATGACAACAGCAGAGTAAAATCGAAATCTGTATCACAAATGCAATACTGTTGTTAAACCATGAAAGCATACCAAATACATATAAAGGTCCAACGCAGAATATGGCCGATTTCAAAATATATACATTTGTTTTAGACAAAATGCAACGGTAGGTAACTCTAATCGGAACCCCCTATCTCAGGTACGGTGTCGATCGATTAAAACATAAACATCGCACGAGAGCACGATCGACCTATACTAATAATAACACAAAAAAAGAGAAAGGTGATTTCTCCATATTTACATTGTTGCCCTCCTTCATGATTTCAGGTACCGTGGGGAAAGTCATGTCCAGTGAACCCTCGTTTATCCGGACCCCGATTATCCGGATGTCTCGCAATCCGAACGAAATTGTAAGGGAACGGAATTATTGGACCAGTTTATTGCAGACGACTTTTGAAAACATTGTGGGTAAAGGAGAAATTGCTCGTGACGAGCAATTTCTCCTTTTCCCACAATGTTTTCTGCCATATCAGAAGATTATCTTTGAAGTTCATCACGTTTTGATATGTCTTCTGCAAACTCTTTCAAATTGGGACGGTCGACAATTTGGCGTTTGCTAAAGGGTTATAAGTATACACCGCTCATGCAGACCGTTTATGTCTTAATGTGAATAAGAACATGCTCTGCTTCATTAGTCCGGATTATTCGGTAAACCGGACATTTTGTTGGGAACGGACGTGTTCGGATAAACTAATGATAACACAAAAAAAAAGAGAAAGGTGATTTCCCCATATTTACATTGTTGCCCTGCTTCATTATTTCAGGTACCGTGGGTAAAGTCATGTATATCAAAAGGAATAGTAGTTATGTAAAGGTTTACAGTTGCTTATTCAAGAAGAAGATTCATAAGTAATTGTAAAACGCCGCTGAAAACAATAGAGATTGTGTTTTGTTGTATTATATACATTTTAAAATGGCTGTTTTCAACAAAAATGAATTGCAACGCTTTTTGAACTCAAAGTATGTGCATTTTATACAGGCTCTTATCCCTTTCAAACAGTAAGTTTGTTTCCAATGGGGAACTTCTCTTGTGCGTATCACACAATACAGCCATTGTATAGCTTTAATGATATACAAGTTTAACATCGATTTTGTCAAACGATTGTTTACAAGCACATTATAGCATTCTACTTGACAATTACTTTGAGCGCCATGACGTGTGCTTAGTCTCTGTGGCGGAAAATTAATTTGTTTAACCCGTATAGTTCAGGAACTGACTTCATACTCTTGCTAACAGGTCAGAGAAGCATCGCACAATGTTTCTACTCTATCAGAAGATTATTTTCTAATTTCATTACATTTTTTAAATGTCGTCTGCAAACTGTTTCATTTTTGGACAGTCGAACATTTGGCGTTTGGTAAAGGCTTAAAGAACTTACGTGGGGGTGTTGTTGTCGTTGTAGGTATGGTTGGCGGTTCCACACAATCCGTTTCTGCCCATTCGTTACAATCGATCGGGTTGATGAAGTACTCACTACATGATGATACGGCCTCTGTTAATATATAATTTAATAAATGCTTTATGATATCAAACACTGGAATTCGGGTTGTTCGAAATCTATAGTACCGTAAAGTTTTCGTTTCGAATAAAGCATGGTTTCAGATGATCCAAATCAGAATGAATTGATTCGAATACGAAAACAGAAGTCAAAAAAGAAAACTTATCCAAAGTTGTCTTGCTTATCGCATTATCAAAAAATATTTATGAGGTTCAGGTTTATTTCATATATTGTTTAAGATTTAGAATTGCATAAGGGGCAATTTTGGGAATAATATTCTACCGCTTTTGGCATAGACCAACATTGGTATATATTGTTTTATTTAAACAAACATTAATTGGGAATGATTCTATTTAGCAATAACTCTTACAATTATTCTGTTGGCACCAAAGCATCATTGTATGTTCCTGTAACTCATTTTCGCACAGATTTCGACAAGGGAAGTGTATTTTGACGAAAAATGATTCAATGTAGCGATAACTCTTGCAATTATTTGGTTGGAACCAGACATCCAGTACATGTACATGTAACTCAGTTACGCATGGATTGCGGTAAGGGAAGAGAATGTAGCCGAACAATGATTCCATGTAACAATAACTCTTGCAATTATTTGTTTGGCACCTCAGCACCATTGAATGTACAAGTACCTTCGCGTGTACTTCGCACGTACTGCGACAAGGGAAGAGAATGTAGCCGAAAAAAGGAGTCTATTTATGGATAACTCAATCAGTCATTCGGTTGGGGACACAACGAAATAACGTGTAACTCGCCTTCACACAGACTGCGACAAGGGAAGAGTATGTAGCCGTTGGTATCATTACACTGTGGGAAGTAGAGCGAGCAGAGATAGGAGAGCGCCACGTTCTGACAAATCTGATTGTGGATGGGACTCGCCTTCTGCTTGAACACCTGTACAGCCTGGGCCTGGTCCTCCTGACCCAGTATGTTGGGGAACTGGGTCAACGTGTAGCCGAGATTCCGGCAAGCATCCACGGTCACCTCAACGCATAGCTCTGTAACATCATACAAAATAGCAAGATGATTTATATTGAGTGTTTTAATATGGGTTGAACTGTTTTTTCTTGGCCTATATATAGTTCTGTAAAATTATACAAAACAGTAGTTTGGGTGATCAAGATACACATATTTCATTTGACGTACCATAATAACATGTACAGAAGAGGGTCAACCGCTAATGTTTTTCTAACCTGTGGCCCAATTAAATTGCAATTATTTTTGCCTTTTCACATCTTCTTTAAATCCATGTTCATTTGTTTGTTTTAATTATGTCATGTTACTCATGCAGATTGAATGCAATAACGTATGACTAAGCTAAACATGTACAGATTGGATCATCCATTCAACCATAACAATAGTCACTTCAAAATTATATATGTACAAACGCTTGTTGCAAAGGAAAATTGTACCCATTAGCAATAGCTACATTGCCATTGTTCCTTAACAAAAAAAAAGTCATTTTCTTTTTTTTTCTCTAAAGATTGTCACAAAAAAGTTGTCCAATTCAATAAACTTTATTTTCTTAAAAATTTGATTTCTTAAAACAAACATATTGGAGTAGGGGTTGGATTAAGATTTTGTATGTGAGCATTGCTTTGTTCCATGCACTCGTCAAGTAAAATGTACTATGTTCTGTTCAGTTGAAACGAATCCCTACCTGGCATTACGTATACCCTGACGATATCACTGGATGGAAGCTTTGCCTCGTCTCTAACTGTTAACCGGAACACATAATCCCCTTCTTGCAGGTTTGATAGCTTAAGCTCCTCCGTATCTTCACCTTCCATGGTAGCAGACAAGGTGGAAATCTGGGTCCATTTGTATTCCACTATACCTCTATCGTCAGTACTTGCTGACGCGGATAACGTCACTGTGTTTGTAGGCAGATTGATATAAACGTCAGGGCCTGCATCTGCCTTTGGTGGTCTATTTTGGACTAAAAGAAATGTGTAGAATTAAATGTAATTTATCCATTCATCAAGGCAAGTTACAGACCGATAACGGGGTGCCGTATAACATTTTTGTTATCCGATACTAGATCACGTGATCGCTGCTGCGCATCTGTCATTATTAATTTTCTGTTTTGATTCACTTTTTTCTTGATTTATCTTCATGTTTCGTTTGTTTATTCGAATCGATAAAGGTAACATGATGGATAGAAGGTTGATTGGTGTCTAAATAGGAAATGCTATCGGGTTTGAATTCGGATACTCCTACGCCTTGTCCGACAACATTTTCGATTCACTACACCAACCAATTATTCTCTGTATTAAATATGTTAAGAAAGATGTGCCAGAAACACGTAAGCTCATAATTGTGCCACAACGTTCAATTCATATTGTTAACATAAAAATGTTCACTTAAAAAAATGCCATAGATAAATCACGTATGTCATCGGTATATACTTAGACGGAATTCCGATTGCTTAAAATACTCAAAATCTGATTTTGCCGAAACATCAATTTACCGTTTAAGAAATAAGATCATTACAGTAATATTTTAGATCGTGTCTTGCTCTAGACAAGAACTTGCAACATTTTCGATACAGGCAATACCATAAGCTACTAATTGAATTAGCGTTTGCACTTGAAGCAAACTTATCGGGATCAAAACAGGTCTTGTTAAGCTGATATACCGTTGATTCATGGTACTTATTCATTATAAATTTGCTTCCCCGTGTCTTTTTCTAATTGAATAATGTCTTGCATGTGTCATCAGTAAGGTTATCAATTAGCCTAGTATACCACATTATATAACAGAGAAGGGAACGCCTATTGGAACACACACTCTTGTTAAAAACTCCAAGATTATCTTATGAGTGTTTGATGAAGACATTTTCCTAAAAACTGCGTAAAAGATCACACATATAGCACCATGCTTTTGGATTTGGTCACAGGAACAAAAAAGAGCATTCCTTGATTTGAAGTTTCTATACATCGCCCGTATGCCTACTACAATTTGACACATTGGTTCTTCTGTATTTTTGAAAAGAAACGTCAAGAAATTTATTTACCCTTTTAACTAGTAATTGATTGTCACAAAAACATTTCCGATTTCTTGCTTCATAACCAATGAAGTCCAACAAAAATAAAAGTAAAAAATAACCAAAATCTTTTAACGGATATATTTGTTAATATGTATAGCACTTACATGTGTAGATGTTAAAAAAGAACGCAGTATATAATTTAAATGCATATACAAGCAAAAAGGCGCCAAAGCAATTGGTTCAAAGCACTATTAAAGATTAAGAACAGTTGAAAATACCATCACCAATCTTTTTTGCTAAATACGTTGAAATGCCTGTTCATGGCAACCGTTACAATGGTTTCCTTGAAAGACACCGCAAAGTTGTTTTTATCCATAATCGAATTAACCTAGCAAATTCACATATGTATGAGTTGTTTATGTATGAGATGTTAAAACAATACACAAAAACTACATTAATTTATGTCTTAATATTTCTTAATATTGACCGCGTATTTAAATACAACAGAGTGTTTGGCATCTTTATAAATGTAATTACAGAGTAAGATGTGCAAGAAGAATTCAAGAGCAAAAAAGTCACCAATCGCTGCACCAAAATAAAATAGCTGAAAGGAGATATGTTAACCTGTTTCTTTTGTTTTTCAGTTAAATTCTGTGCTCAACAAACGCATATAAAAGAGAACCCGAGTGTCATTTGAAGAGGAAGGAAGGTGATTTTAAACATGATGCCAAGGTTTAGAAAATAGGTAACATTTACAAAAGATCAATGATAACAACATTCACCATTTCATTCTATTGGAATTTCGTGATGTCGTTTATATTGCCAGTTAGAAATCTTGAAATAAACTTGTACATTCGAATTATTTTGATCAGGTATAGCAGAAAAATTAATTACAAAGTATACAAATGATTCTAATCTTTCTAACATTTGGCATATACCAAAGAAAAACAAACATAGGAATCACGTCTTCTTCGATTACATTACAGGTTTCAAACCGCATGTTAAAGGTTTGTTAAAAAAGGATAAGTTAAGTAATTGGTTAATACAATCCAGATATTAATTCAATTATAAATATGGCGGGTGCGTAATTAGTCATGCAGTGCCAATAACAAATGCGTTGTAATAAACCGTTAAGGGGTACGTCTGAGTCTCTCAGTGTACATGGGGCGTTATTTGAGAAGATATTTGATAAGTTAGAAATCTAACCATTTCAAACCAACTTGTCCATAAAATCACTAAATTATGCAAATATTACAGAACAATTTAAAATCGTCTGTGATAAAATAAATGTGAAAGAATTTTTTACACTGGTTCATATACAGTTTCTTTTAAATCATTCCTGATAAGAACCTTCTTCAAGAGCAGCAAATTGAAAAAAAAAACGATGTTGTGATACATCGCGATTTGAAATCACAAATTAACTCTGTATGGAAAGAGCATGCATGCTGTTACATCAAAATATTATTTATGTAGAACTTTGCAAGATCCTTAAATATTTCTTTTAAACCATACCATGTAGTAGGCTTTTGTAAGTGTCGTTAGATTTTCCTCTTATAGTCCAAAAAAAGGAAACAAGTCGTTTTAGTAAAAAAATATTTATCATCGTTTTACATTACGTTGGACCAATGAAAAATTGTTTTAAGGATCTTGGTCTGCTCTATTTGGTTTGAATCAATATCAGGGCTGTCTAGTCCTTTTATACGTGAGTTTTAAATCTTAATTTTACCATCAATATCAAAAAGGTAAAACTTTTTGTTTAAAGATTCAAAGACCATTTAAAAAAACGAAGAAAAAAAAACCTGACTAAAACTAATATAGTGTATCTAAAGTAGTTTTTATCTGTTCAAATAAACCTTAACTTGTATTATCGTTGTGATAAGTTTGCAATTTAATGGAAATTAATTTGAATACATTCAGATTGCTTTATTGTTTATAAATCGGGCATTAATACATGTGGTTAAAAGAAAACATAAGGCCAGTCGCTCATGGAGTAAACAACCCTAACATTCAATTAATTTACCTGGAGTTTTTTTGACCTTAGGTGTTGTCGGTTTGGTTCTTGGTGGGGCTAATGTAGTCGTTGTTACTGGCGTTGTAGATGTAGATGTTGAAGTGGGTGTCGATAAACTTGTACTCGTTGCAATCTTTTCAGTCGTAGTTGCACTCGAATGTTTAGATGACATTGAGTTTGTTGAATACATCAATGTGCTTTGAGTAACGCGAGGTGTAATTGGAACAGCTCGTGACGTGGTTGCAAGCTTTGTAGAAGTATCATTTGATACAAACTGAGTTGCACTTGTCACATAAATATACGAGGTTGGTGAAACGGTAGATGTACTTCTTGACGAAGATGCAATCGGCAAGGTTATAGTGTAACTTATTTGTGTAGTTGTTGTTGGCATAGTTCCGGTTGTGCTTCTTGATGTTGTTGTTCGTCTTGGTGTTGTTGTTCGTCTTGGTGTTTTTGTTCGTCTTGGTGTTGTTGTTCTTCTTGGTGTTGTTGTTCGTATTGGTGTTGTTGTTCGTCTTGTCGTAGTTGATCTTGGTGTTGTGCTGGTTAAAATTCTTGGTGTAGTTGTATCCTGTGTTGTGCTAGTTGTATTTCTTTTTGTGGTGACATCGTGTTTTGATATTTTTATACTACTTGATGTTGTTGCACTTAATGTTGTGCTTCTTGTTCCTCTTTGCGTTGTTGTACTTGTACTTGACGATGTGATAGTTGTCCTTCCTGGAGTCGTTGTGCTTAATGTTGTGCTAGAACTCCTTGGTTCAGCTGTAGTTGACGTATTTTTAGATGTACTTTTCAACGTGGTTACGTTTGGCGTAGATGTAGTTTGCGCAGTGGTAAATGTACTTGTTGGCGAAATCTTGGTTGGCATATCAATGGATGTAATCATTGTACTTGATAAAGCGCTTATCTTGCTATCAAGCATAGATAAACCAGTGCTTATAATCTTTGATGAAGTAGTCGGCGTTATATTTGTTATGATTGGTGGAGTAGCTGTACTTTTATGGCTAGCTTTACCTTTTGTCGACATTGTACTTGTGGAAGTGTTCGATGTTACATGCACGGTAAATGAATTACCTAGAGAGTCAGCAGGTGAAGCGTTCACCGTGGACGTACCACTTAAAGTGGTGGGTAAACTTGTCGATAAAGAGGCACTCGACACAGTACTTGAAGTACCTCTAAACATTAGTGCACTGTGCAAGTATGTTGAACTTTCTGACATGGATGCATCATTTATTGGTGTTAATGAAGAAGAAAATGTTAGATTTGAATTCGAATTGCTTTCTATCATCTTTTCTTCTGTACTTGTCATGTGATATATTGAACTACTTGGTGTTGGTGAGATTGACAATAGTGTCGTGCCTAAATATATAGGTTCCGATGATGATTCGAACGAGCTTGTGAGTGAACCATCAAAGGTTGTCAATAACATCGTAGATATTGATTCAGACATTTGTGATTCTGACAATTCTAATTGTGAGGAAGACGCAAGACTTGATACCAGAAGAGTCCTTCTCACATTGTCAGATGACGGTTGTGATATACTGACTGTTGAAACTGACTTTGACTTGTCCTGTGATATTGCTTTAGATTTAAATGGACTCGTTGTTGTTAACAAAGATGATGTAATCACAGATGAAGTAGCCATTGAAGTGGCTGTGGGTGATAGTGTCGATGTAGTATACAGTGGAGTCTCTTTAACACTTTGGGATGTGGAAGATGATAACGATTTAGGGGATGTAGAATCACTTGAAACACTAACTGAACTTGACGAGGGGCGGTCTGAAGTTAACAGACTTGGATCATTGATAATTGCACTGGTAGAAAGTATTGATGAAGACGATACTATCGTGGACATTAGTCTGTCACTTTTTGATGATAACACTGAATCCGAAAAAGTTGTTGAAAACACGGATGTTTTTGTTATCTCTGGAAATGAGGTAGATGAGACCACAGATGTTGCTAGAGTTGTTACCGCGTGTGTCAATGAACTAGCAGTTATTGAAGACACAGTCGAAGAATCCATCGGTGAAGTTAGAGATTCATCCAAAAATGTTGAGGATTTTGCAACTGGGTCCCTCGCTGTTATTTAACGATACAATTTGGTTAGTATACAGTTTATTTAAATGTATTTTCTAAATTAATCTACAAAACATACATTTTCTCTTTTAATTCAATCAAACATTATTGTTAATAAACTAATGTAAATATTCAGTGTCCCAAAACATACTATATTCTGTGTTTATCTTTTGAGCCATTTGAGGTTATATTGTCAGAATATAACCGGTGATGTTAGTATAATGTATATGGAATATATCTACAATCTAAGATTGTCAACAGAATATATTGTGTTAAACATGCTTAGGTTGGTTTGTAAACATGTAACTCAGAATTGGATACACACGCATTTGGACGATCTATATATAACGCACACGCATGGATCATAAATAGTATTCAATGACTAAAAGGTGTCACTAGTAACATTTTTTTGCCTTCTAACAACTAAATGCTTGGTTTTCTGAATCTCCTCCAATGTTCTCCACTAATGCAGGATGCCATTTCTGGTTAAAACCACGTTGTATTTTAATCACAGATCTCTGTGTTCCGCACCTTTTTTATACATTGTTAATTAAACTAAGAAAAGGTCGTTATGGAAATAGTATTTAAATATCCTGCACAGAATTAATGAAACATGGTTCTAATGTTGAAAAAGAAGAACAGTCGATTTCTACCAGTAACGTGGCCTCCTAATAACTCTAGAGAAAACATTGCCTGGTTTCATAAAGATACTGTTCAAGCACTGCGAAATATTAGGACATGAGACAGCATATTAACAAATTGTTCGTTAGCTTATTGTAGGAAATGATATCTGCTGCGATGACATATCAAGCATGTCAAGCAAGAAATGGCTAAATGAGAGTTTTGGGTAAATTGGACTATCTCAGACGTTAATATTTTTTTCTCAGAAAATGAATAGAAAAGTAGGCCTACACATAAAAGGGTGCATTCCATAGCTTCTCAACATGTTTGTTCCGTTTTGGTTAAGATCTATCACACAATCATTGGGATCGGTCCCTTTAAGAGTGAAGGGAAATAAGAATGTACATTTCCTTGTGTATCTTTTTCTATTTTTTGTTTTATTCGTCCATCCATTTAATGATAAAAATCTAAAGATAAAATTAACATGAAAAAAAAATTAAGAAAAAAAAGAGATAACAAATGAAGAAGAACGTTTGCATCCTTTGGCACTACATATATTTCAAGCTTGTCAGTTAGACGAGTGTAAATGAAAAACAAAATCAACATACTTGTGCACGATATATATACATCCAAATGTGTATGTATGAATATCTAATAAAGAATTACACGAGTCTTTGTTAGCGTAAACCACTTCATAAATACCGGGGCAAGAAAAATACAGTTTAACACATTGATATATGTTAATGTTAACAAAATTGTGCAAGGTGTAGAATAATATCTTAAAACAGCATGCTGTGAATTTTGGTGCAAAAGGACTTTAAAAGTATAATAGTTAACTGTTTTTCACCTCACATTCTGTAAGTTTTTACTCTCTGATAGCTTGTGCATCATTATTTGTATTAGAAATCTCAGGGGTATGATTTGTATGCGAACATTGAACGCACACATATAACACATACCATTTTTATTTTGACAATATATCTTAAAATACCTGCAGACTGTTTATGAATTTAGAGCAATCCAACGTGTGATCAATATCTCCCAAAGAAAGCGTATGATCCATGTGCAAGACAGTCAAGTCATAACTTGTTTGTTAATCTTATTTCTGCTGCTAAACGTTTAACTGACATAATCTGCAGGTAAGTAGAACAACTGGCACTTGCAATTCATTTTCATTTATTCTGTGTTTATATACGACCTTTAATAAAAAGGTTTTATAAAAACTGTTTTGCAACAGATGATAATGTAAAATGCGTTCTAAGCTAGTAAATATTCTACTAGAGTTATAAGCAACTATGTGAACAATAAGATATGTTCTAACTAGTTGTGAGCTGTGAATTTCTGAATATTGTATTGAGAGAATACTAAAAAGCGGTATAAAGAAACGTACCTTTCTATTTATCATTAAGAAAAAGCAGTATTATTCTTCCGTCACCAATATGTTAAAGGCAATTTTAAAAGCTTTGTCTGATTAATACAAGGTACTTACGATTCACTTGCACCGTTTCACGAACTATACGTAGTGGGGTCTTTTCGGCCGATTCCTGGATTTCTTGTTCGACCCTCTCGGCGAGTTTTTTGTCGGTGTCCACCTTAAGGCGGTATTTCTCGTTAAAAGTCATTTTAAAGTCGACTTTTATGCTTCCAGGACTGTAAAGACATAAGTTGAGTTGGTGTTTAAAACATGATTGAACATTGTAACGATACGCAAGTTTTAAATATTTGATTGTATTGACATCTAAGCTAAAAATATTTTGTTGTGACATTGCGGTGCGATAAAAAAAACAATGAACACATTTTTCTGGCTTTGTTTAAGTACATGAAGTATCTAAAATATTATGTTATACCGTCATTAATCATAGGTAAGATTTGTCATGTAAATAAGATATAAAAAACAGAGGTTGAACCATTTAGTATAAGTGCCGTGTAACATTACGTTCTATACTCTAGCAACCAGACATCCTAACAAGTTCGATAAATGGATATTATCATCTTATAAATACAATCTAACTTGTGTTAAGCAGCCACCCTTTTAAGCAGCCAACCTGCCTTAAACAGCCACTTCAGCAAGTCCCATTGTTAGATGTATAGTGTAAATCAATTTGTGTTAAGCAGCCAACCTGTCTTAAACAGCCAATTTACTCTGTCCCATAGACTGGCCTCTTAACACAAGTTTGACTGTTCTCATCTTCCGATACAATATGGGTATGCGTTTATGTCAAAAATATTAATTAGATAAATATGAATTTATTTGACAAGAGAACCAAATCAAATGCCAAACAAACCATATAAAGTAGATGTTTCTTCTATCATACTCATTCAAATGGGTTTTATATCGCGTCGATATTATTTCAGCTATGTTGCGATGTCCTGCTTATAATCGTAGAGGGAGACCACATAAAGACTTGGCAAGCCGGTAAGAACCATCAGCATTCCGTAGGTCAACCGACGGACCACTTTTGATAAACTTGGAAAGTTTATTTATTTAGCTAATACAATACGTGACTCAGAATATAGCGATGTCACACAAGCCTCCATGATTGTATGATTATTAATCAATTTAACTTACTTAATTATAATAATAATAATAATAATAATAATAATAATAATACGGGCGAAAGACCGTGCCGAAGGCACGGTCTGAAGACCGCCTATATGTTACACGTACGTACGAAACGAAAGAAGGTACCTACAAAACCAAGGATTTCCGAATTACTCAGAACCCTATAGGACTTTTTTCGGCCATTTTGGTTGCAACCGGTTTTTTTGGCCCCATATGACGCCATCTTGTCCGAAAAATTATTTTTATTCAGCTCTTTTACTAGCAATGATGTGGAAAAATCAAAGTTAACAAGCCAAAAATAGAAGGATTTTCCTCCGAATATTTTTTACAACATCTTAAACAATAAACAGTTTTGTAAAATTTAGACCGCATTTCAACATTTTCTGTTTATTTGGTGAAGGTGGCGTCTCTCATCCTAAAACCCGTCAATTCTTCACATGTTGACATGGTGATTACACCAAGAACTGTAACGTGCACTTTCCATTTTTGTGTATCACGTGACAAGACATTTTCTATACAAATCATCATCGTTCCGATCACCGCTTCAAATCTTAAATTGAATGAAATAATCGCCTTGTTGAACTAACATCGAAAACGATGATGTCAGGTAAGATAACTTTTTGTACACTTTCATTTTCGTATAAAGAACGCATATTTTAACAGTATATTTTGTCTAGAGCGAGATAGATAAATCGAAGAGAGTCTGGACCGTCATCCTATGTTTACAAACAAGATGGACACTACGAGCACTATCTTACTCCGAATATTGATTTTATGTCACCCCATCTATCTATGTGTCGAGGTAGTATTTAGTACACTTTCCAGTGTTAAAAGCTACGGGCAATATGGACATACATTTTAGAGACGAAAAAAGGTTTGTTTACATTGAGATCATTTCAAGGCTGAGTAATCTTGATCCGTATTGGATTCTTCTTTTTGGATTGACGATGTGCCTGTTTTTTTTATTCACACGTTCTTTGCTCTTTGATTCTTGAATCTACCTATCCTGATGACTTCCAAAACGTATGTCTTTTCACCGATTATTAATGGAGACATAGTCGGGGAACATAGTAATGACTTTTAAGTTAATTTCATTTGTCTGCTTTCCAGAATCAGCCATAGTTCAGACTGTGTGAAGGTCAAATGTGAACCGGCAACCAAAGAAATGAATGTTGTGGTACTGCATAAAGAAAGATTCTTTGTTTTATAAGCACATGTAAGTACAACTTATCTTTCTCATAAGTAATTATGATATGAATAATACCTTGCAAATACAGATAAGACAAACAAGGAAATTTTGGTTTGAAGATCTTTTTACTTTAGAAAGAAGGTTTTACCTGAACTACAGGTGTTTTATACTGTTTTCAACACTATGTCAAACATAAATTTTATGACTTAGTTTGTGTGCATATCAATACATCCTCTTAGCATGGTTTTTCTAGAGAAAAACTACACTGCAATATTTTCCAATTAGATTACTTTATCTTCCTTCCATTCTTAATTTGATGAGAAATCTTAATAAACAATGATGTAAAAGGATGCATAATGACAATTGAATTTCAAACAAGTGGCTGGAATAGATTTGTTTTTCCATTAATGCACATGGCTCAGTCTTGAGCTTAATGGTACATGTCTGTATAACCTACCAGTATAAGGCTAGGAAATGTTTCTTGCCAAGAAACACTACACAGCAATTTAGGTGAATGCCATTGAGGATCAAACCCAGGTCCACGCCGCTAACCATTATGCCACTGTGTGGCCAAACCATGTATATTTAGACCTTGCTATGACATGAACCAAATCTACTTACCTTTTCAAGTGAGATTCATATAAGTATTACCACTAAATGAACAAAGACATCATAAGTAATTCTATAACAAGATTTTGGCAAATGTGTTGCCAATTAAAAGATTCAAAACAAAGTTTGGTAATACAAAAAAGACTCTACAGTACTTTTGAAATGATATCTTTTCAACATTCATATTTTATGTACATCAAAACACTTCTGTTAAGTACAAGGTACAGTGACAAAGAAAGAACCATTTTAACATGGATTTTGTTTTAAACTTATGTTTCTTCCATTATCTCTTTTAAACAGAAATATCTGTGCCTGACAGAGGAGGAACTGTACATGATGTGCTGACATGAAAGATTACCTTGACAAAAAGAAAACAGATGAAGACCTGTATGGAAACTGTCTCTGCATTTTTTTCTGTAAACGTTTAAATCTAAAACATGTGTGGAATCTATGTTTTGTAGCACAACACAAACAAGACTGACAGAAATGCACATGTATTTCCAATACTGATAGATAGTTGTAGCAAAACTGTCTCAGTTTGTGAGATGAAAGAAACTTTTCCCATAATGTTTAAGAAACTACTGTTAAAAGTCAAATCATTGGACAGTAAGAGTTTTCATTCACTATTTTGTACAATATAAGGCAGCAGATAGCATTTAAAACTGAGATACATATTGCTGGTTCAATTTATTACATATTCTACCACTGATTTGTGGGACCTTTTTACTGCAAAAGGTGCAATAGGGTGAATTATTGTTTAATGAAATACAATAATATCTGCTTAGTTTCAATAGTAGACCAGTTAACCCATTGCCAAACAAAACTGAAATTTAACAACTTTGTTGAAGACGACTCAGGAAAACATTGTGGGATTTTTTCCTTTTCCCACAATGTTTTCTGCCCTATCAAAAGATTATTTTTCAATTTCATCACATTTTGAAATGTCGTCTGCAAACGCTTTCAATTTGGGACAGTAAAAAATTCGGTGTTTGGTAAATTGTTAACTCATGTAAACACATTTGTATGCAAGTGGGGCATAACAAATTTGAGTAAAGCCACCATTATAACCAGTTTAACATTATTTCTACAGCAAGTACTCCCTTTTGTCACAATGATTTCATTCTCTGCAAAAATGCTCTCTTTTTCCTAATTACAAACACTTTAGGTTGCAAATAATTTCTATTTCAAACAATGATGGCTCTACATTTTGAAATCATTTGGACATTTCTAGAAATAAAGCATAAACAATAATAATTTCTGAATACTATTGGGTTAAATATATTGTTATTAACAGATTCATTATTTGAAAGATTCCCTTGCATCACATTAGCTTCTTATTCTCTGTTAAAGATATGTTAAATTATTTCTACCTTATGAAACGCTTTGCATGGTGCTGGAGTCTTTTAGAAAACACTGACAAAATCATGAAATGAGTCAAATGACTAAATGAGCAGTTATCCTTTTTCTCATCATAGTTTAAATCAAATGTCATAGTTAAATTATGCAATTTTCTTGTAATCTGCTATTACTTTCATTGATAACAGTCACAAATAAAGCTTGAATGAACCTTTAAGGATAAATGATGAAATTTTGCCTGTTTACTTTCAATAGAAGATGTAATAGTTATAGGAATTTACAAAAATTCTGTGCTTTGTTCTCAATTTGGACTCCTTTTTGTAAATTGTGAAATATTCCACAAGTATGGATATTACATCTTGAAGATGATGAAACAAAACATTTGGAAAGAATACTTTAATCAATAGTTTGTTAAAAGGAGTAACAGGTTATTGACTCAACATTGCAGCATTTAAGGTTATGTTTAAATGTGGAAAATATGCAAACTTATATAACTTTCCTTATTCAAACAACATAATGTAAATCATACATTGCATTTTGGAGAAGGTTAAACCAAATAAAGGCTAACACTATGGCTGATCATTTGAACAAGTTTTTGTATAGATCTGTACATATTCCATTGAGAAAAGTGTTTGTTATTACTACTAATTAACCTCAATAAATTTTGTCAATTGTTTAACAATAGAATTATCTTTTGTTTGTTTCAACTAATTACAGAAAGACTTTTGGTGCTTTAGATAATTTCAAAGACTTTTGACAATGATGGATTTCGTTCCTAACACAAATTTTCCCCTCTATTTCATCATTAAATCATATGCTGTGAAAGGTTTTTAAGAATGATTCAGAGAAAGCATATACTTACAACATACAATTTGGTGAAGAGTAAATTCTACATATCAAGGTTTCAGTGCAATACAAAACTGTTAGTGCTTCACATATTGGAAGTACTAACTGAAGTCTTGCATTGAATCCTCATTTTGCATGGAGAGATTTTGGAATTCAAATTATTTAGTTTGGTGGTTTTGATAATGCACAAACAGTGTCTTTTGTTTCTTATTGCATTACTGATATGGGTAGGATAGCTAAAACATGAGAGTATCTAGCGAGAACCACCAACCACACATACATGAGTCTTAGATACTATGTTTGATTATGGTTTAACAACATTTTCAACAGAATGTTTCAGTTGTGTCAGTAGACATATCCCTGTTTGTTCCAATTATTTCCTCGTCAGTTCCTGCGAATAAACCTTCTAAACCACCGATCACTTACCCCATACAAACATCGTTGCTCTGTGGTTTAGTCAAAATAATTCAACATGTAGAAGCGTTCCACCCCCACCCCCACCCCCGAAGTTAGTTTTGGGTAGGACCTGGATCACAGCTAAAATGTGGTTATGGAGTATCCATTGATAGCATCCAACCATACATAAATGTTTAAGTCTTAGATGCTATTGTTGGATTATGGTTGAACACCATTTTCAACAGAGTGTTTCAGTTGTATCAATGGACATTAATCTCTGCTCCTGTTATTTCCCCACCAGAACCTTCCACTATTCCTCCCTAGACATAGTCCGAATGATCCAGACGTAGATATTTCATTCTTCGCCACAGTTAAAGCTTGGATCATCTGAGTTACCCTAGACACTGACCATTTAACCCATACGAATATCATTGCGCTTTGGTTAGACATTTAAAAAGTCGTGGTGCAATGACTTTCGAAAGAATATCATACAAGCCGAAGTATCAAACGCATAATTATTCAAGCTCAATACCAACTATACTTTTGTCTAATGACAATGTGTACTATTCGTAATGGTTAGCAACTCATATATATCCACAGTGGTAGAATAAAGTAGTTGGTGTCGTAGGTTATATATTAAACACATCTGATTTGTATCTTGACAATGGCTATTTCTTTCAAATTGGAGTGCCTTCAGACAGGACACTGCTTCCTGGCCTAGTACTACTGATACAATACAAAGGGAACATTATGTTATACAAATCCAGAATTAGCACCGTTCATTAACTGAAGGAAAAAATCTCTTTCGCCCGGTTTAGGCTTTGCCTATTTTCATATTAATAATAATAATAATAATAATAATAATAATAATAATAATAATAATAATAATAATAATAATAATAAGAATTATAATAATACCGCTCTCTCAGAGCGCGAAGCGCTCGGAGAGCGGATAACGGTAACATACGTACGAGTAACAAGTTATGTTAACACCGGTTATACCATTAGCAAAAAAACAGGTGGCTTCCGGTTTACCTAAAGGAGAAAACTCGGGTTTGCTTCGGGTGTTTCCGGCTTTACGGAATGGACTGGTTCTATCTAAATTTATTTTCAAGCATTACCTTTATCTACCAATATATCTACCAATAGTGAACCATTCCTTGTAGAGAGAAAACTCGGGTTTGCTTCGGGTGTTTCCGGCTTTATGGAATGGACTGGTTTTACATAAATTCATTGCCGCTCATTGAGTTTATTGCCGCCAATCATGAATGAACCATAAACCATTCTATCGAAAAACAAAACACGAACAACAGGATCGGCGTCACCGCTTCAAACTTTAAATTGGACACAGTGTTCAACTCCTTGAAAGGAAAACGAATCGCCGGTTGTAGGTAAGAGAACTTTTTGTACTCTTTCATTTCGTTATAAAACAGTATATCTAAATAGACCATTTTCACCAAAATTCGTCGTAGAAAATCGAGAAGGCGAGCCCTCGTCACGCCTCGCTGAAGATGCTTCCTCTAAACAAACATCCATTTGAAAAAAACTTCTCCCTTTTAAGTAGAACTACAGCATTCATTTTTAATTATTACAGTTCATGTTCCCTGCAGTACTAGTCTAGAAAATGTGTGTTGCCCACAACACTCCACGGTGAAATAAGTGTTCACCTTCTATCGATTCGGTGATTACACCCTGCAGTTTGGCATAATCTAATGTTTATGTAGACGGTCTATGTCATTTTCGCGGTGTGTAAGGAAAGCATTAGGTACACATCGTGTTGTATATGGAATACACTACTATGCTGACCGATAAAGCAACGATGTCAACTCGTCAGTTGCTGACATAGATTATTTGTTATTGTTGGAGCTTTTAGATTAAGTACAAGGTACCTTCTTGACAATTCAATACAATGCGTTATGGGGCGATAGTTTAAATTACAATAACAGCGTGAATATTCTTTTTAAAAAATGAAATACCCTGTAAAGTATTTAGTTTAGTTTAGAATCATTACCCGACACATGTCCCATATGGGTCCTCTTCGTCAGGGCCATACCTACATTTTTCAGTTCTGAAGTGGCTTTCCTTGATCAAAGACCTAATAAACACAGATAAGCAACTCTGCAAAATACCGTTTTTTCTCGCGTTGACATCTCGTTCGCGAGATTTTGTCTTCCTGTAAATACAGACGCTTTATTTTGTACATCAAAGCGTCTGCCGTCGCTGATCAGCTATGGTAGCCCTTTTATTGACCCTCCCGACCCCAAAAACCAATAAACAGATGGCCACCAGCTGTGGTGCCCTGCTGTGATAATTACCGGGGATTATAACTTATTGTAATATTGCACTGTGTCAAACTGAAATGTTTAGCTAAATTTTATGACGGAGGAAAATTTCAGCAGCAAAATTTACTGTTAAAATATTAGCTTAAATCTATGCTTTTGTGGAATGGGTCTCTAAATGGGAATTATCTTTTTTTGCGGCATATCATGTACAATATTCTATGAATTAATAATTCGTAATGGGGAACATTCTATTTTCTTTGAAAAATGTACTCAATACCATTATCATCACCATCTGCATCATCATCATCATCATCAACAATGTTAGAATTATATTATCAAACAACAACTAGCTAAAGGTTTTATCCATTCTATTGAAATCTAGATATAAAAAAATAAATGCGTGTGTATTTCTATTTATAAATGAAAAATGATCGTTCGGATAAATTTTCAAATAAAGATAAACGTTCAGGAAGAAAGTTCATCATTTCCGTAAGTAGATCATGGTCATGTGAAACATTCTCATTCCAGTGAACGGTCGTCAGATTTCTAAAAGAACTTGGCACAAGAAAGAACGTATGCCTGACTTTTTTTTAAAGAGATACAGACTTGGCTACCTAACCTCTAAAAGCAACCTTACATGTGATATAAATGGAATTAATGTACGAATTTGTAGAAAGAAAATATTTAGCATATAAACCATTGTTTTCAATAAATGAAAACTTCATTTTTTCCTTAATCAAAATTCTAGATAATTCGAAAAAGAAGGGTTAACGTGCCCATTGTTTATCAAGTGATATACAGGAAGCTTGCATCATACTATTGTACTTTATTGTCAACTAAGAATTTGAGATATCCCCGTGGGGGTTAAGATAACAGACATTCCAAAGACTAGGCTAACTTTAGAATTACATTTTGTATTAGATCTTTTTAGAGTGTCTTCTCAGCTAGAGCCATATAATTCTGCGCACAAATATGCACCAGAGTCTGCTTTTTATCTCTTGATTTGCAGCATGTTGATGTCATACACTTCCAGCACACACAAACATGCTGTCATTAGCGGCAAATTCTACACTTTCTTTGCATGGCAATTATTTCCAGCTGAACCAAACAGGACATATCGTTACATCTTCCACGTATACAGTTTATATACAATAACAGAGTACTAAGAATAAATTCAAATTAAAAAAACCAAACAAGACCAGTTAAGAGAATTTAAATGCCTCTTAACATCACAAAAATATGAAAAAAAGTTCTTGATCTTCCCTTGTTCGATAAAAATATGTGTAATGAATCAAAGTTTGTCTAAATCAACCCATATTTTGTTTTTGTTTCCGAGGAGTTAGACAAAAACTATTGCTCTACTACTAAAACATGCAACCATATGATTTCAAAAAACCAAGACCAGATAAGAGAATTAAAATGCCTCTCAACATCACAAAAATGTATAAAAGTCCTTGATCTTCAATTGGTCGATAAAAATATGTGTAATGAATCAAAGTTTGTCTAAATCAACCCATATTTTGTTTTGGTTTCCGAGGAGTTAGACAAAAACTATTGCTCTACTACTAAAACATGCAACCATATGATTTCAAAAAACCAAGACCAGATAAGAGAATTAAAATGCCTCTCAACATCACAAAAATGTATAAAAGTCCTTGATCTTCAATTGGTCGATAAAAATATGTGTAATGAATCAAAGTTTGTCTAAATCAACCCATATTTTGTTTTTGTTTCCGAGGAGTTAGACAAAAACTATTGCTCTACTTCTAAAACATGCAACCATATGATTTCGAAAAACCAAGACCAGATAAGAGAATTTAAATGCCTCTCAACATCACAAAAATGTATAAAAGTCCTTGATCTTCAATTGGTCGATAAAAATATGTGTAATGAATCGAAGTTTGTCTTAATCAACCCATATTTTGTTTTTGTTTTCGAGGAGTTAGACAAAAACTATTGCTCTACTACTAAAACATTCAACCATATGATTTCAAAAAACCAAGACCAGATAAGAGAATTAAAATGCCTCTCAACATCACAAAAATGTATAAAAGTCCTTGATCTTCAATTGGTCGATAAAAATATGTGTAATGAATCAAAGTTTGTCTAAATCAACCCATATTTTGTTTTTGTTTCCGAGGAGATAGACAAAAACTATTGCTCTACTTCTAAAACATGCAACCATATGATTTCAAAAAACCAAGACCAGATAAGAGAATTTAAATGCCTCTCAACATCACAAAAATGTATAAAAGTCCTTGATCTTCAATTGGTCGATAAAACTATGTGTAATGAATCGAAGTTTGTCTTAATCAACCCATATTTTGTTTTTGTTTCTGAGGAGTTATACAAATACTCTACCATCCCATTCAATTCTAGACATATAGCACTTTCGGTTCTATTGATGATACACATTTTAAAACACGTGTTTCACCAGTGGTAAAAGGAAATCAATTGTCTCATATGCAATTATTAATAAAAACAACACACTAATAAAGGAATGTTAAAACTATCGAAAAATTAATAAAATAAACGTTAGTTTTCACACTTTATTCAACCTTCGTTTACATCGTCTAGCTGGCAGACACACTTCAGTAACGACGAGATTAGAAAGTCTCGCATAGTCTCCCGAAATCTCATCCTCCACGAGATAATAAGGGAGTTCGGTCTTTACCTATGGGGAGTTGCTTATCTGTGTTTATTAGGTCTTTGCCTTGATACACCAGTACAAGGCTAGGGCTCTGAAGTGATCTTACCAAAGGCCACTCCTACGAAAACTAAATGGCCTCGGTGGGGCTCGAACCCAGGACCCCCGTGTTCTGAGTCCACCATCTTAACCACTGAGCCATGCAGGACCCATATTTGGATATATGTCACCTTAATTGTTGGCAGTATTTTGTTTTACTTGATTCAAGTGATAATGATAATATAATTCCCAAACATTGAATTGTTCTTGCAAGTGAGAATTTTGGCCCAAAAGTTTATGGTAAGAGATCCCTTAGTTGTTTTTTCTTTATTTCACAGAATTCATGATGGTTGGAAATATGACAATTTCAAACAAGCTTTAAAAGAAAAGATGATGCAGACCTGCATAAACATTGACTCTGTTTTATAATACAAGTAAGTACATAGTTTTTCTCATGCTCCTTTGAACTTTACAAACATAAGCGTCATAACCATAGAAGACAACTTTTGAAAGCAACTCTGATTAGATTATTATAGAATAATTACATATGCAGCAAAGTTTTCAGGAAACAAACAAGTTTGACAAAGGTCTGACTTCTTGACATTGCCTTCTTTTATTCCTTTGTTTAAAAAAAATCATTATCCATAAATGTTGATGAATTTGTTGTTGCTCAAAATGTGTGATTGACTTTTCTTTTCTTCTTTCTTTTTTCGAAAACCTTCGTAAGAATGAGAATGAAACCAAAATAAGTCAAAACAGGTTGAAATATAGATTTTTATCAACAATCAGTTCTTTTTCTTCCTGTCAGATAACTGGTTCAATTGACTACCATGGTGATAGAAATATTTCCAATGTTACCAATTAAGAATAATCAGTCAGTTAAAATGTAGCCAGTATTTACGGTGGCATAGAGGTGACAAGTATGCGATTTTTTCCCCGATTTGGTAAGTCGAAATAACGAGAAAATTAAGTTATTATTTCGACTTATTAACTCGAAAGTAACAAGATAGTTAAGTCATTATTTCGACTTACTAACTCGAAATAATGAGATAATAAAGTCATTTTTTCCACTTACTAATTTGAAATAGGAAGATAATTAAGTCATTATTTCGACTTACTTACTCGAAATAACGAGATAATTAAGTTTTTATTTCGACTAACTAACACGAAATAACGAGATAGTTAAGTTTGTTAAATATGTCACCTTTCGTTTGGCAGTATTCTATTTTAGTGGATTCGTACTGTGATGATATGATTCCCAAACATTGAGATGTTCTTGCAAATAAGAAGTTTTCCGAAATATTAAGGGTGATTTAGTTGAGGTTTTTTTTATTTTACAGAATGCATGATGCTTAAAGAAGAATGTCAGTTTTAAACAAGGTTCAAGGGAAAAGATGATGCAGACCTGTATTAACATTGGTTGTAATTTTAGATACAAGTAAGTAAAAGTATTGTTCTCATGCCCATATGAACTTTACAAACAGAAATGTCATAATCATAGAATATAACTTATGAAAGCAATGTAACAAGGAACAATCTTTTGAGTGTCAATGTAGTTTTCTCTTTAATTCAAACAGTTCTGATGGCATTTTAGCATAATTACATCTGCAGCAAAGGTTTAAGGAAACAAGCATGTCTGACAAAGATGGAACTCCTTAACATGTCCTCCTTTTATCACTTTGTTTTCAAATAGTCATTATCCACAAATGTTGATGAATTTGGTGTTGCTCACAATTTGAAATTATTATCTTTTACAAAAACCTAGAATGAGAATGAAACAAAAAAAAAAAATCAAGACAGGTATCGATTGGGGTGATCATGTGACCAATGTTTACGATAAAAGGTCCGAACAAGATATCCGTGCAACAACTCTTTTCTCAGATTACTCTTGCTTTGCACTATTTTATTTATGCCATGTTCGGACCATCAACTTTACGGTTCTGGTGATATATGATAACCCATTGTTTATTATTACGTTTTGTCTAACACTCGGTAGAGATATTGCAATCGATGGGTGATGTTTTAAGGTTATTCGCATCCCACAACTCGCAACTCTCTGCATTGTCTTGGAGGGGATGGCACAGCTTAAGTTGAAACAACATTCACCGGCGGTTGCAGATTATTCATCGTCGCAACATGGCGTATATAAAATAGTGGAAACCAGAAGTAGTCTGCTTAAAAAAATTGCAATCTGTTTTATATTGCAAACATTGACCATGGGATAAACCTGCCTGGATACACAGCTTAAAATATAGATTGTTATCACCAATCACTTCTTTTTCATTTTGTCAGATAACTGCTTCAATTGATAACTATGGGGCATGAATTATTTCCAATGTTACCAATAATCAGTCAGATGAAGGTGATCAGTTTTGGCAAAAGATTTATGTTTTTATTTTTCTCTTTTAACAGCCATATCAGCATTCTGATGACTATCTGGCAGAGTAAGGAAAAGGTAACAACAACAAAATGTTCAGCAATGGGAGACTACATGGATTAGATATAATCAAAAACAGATGAAGATTCACATGTACTTTGACTACATGATTAATGAAATGTTCAAAAGCTTAGTTTTCTCTTCAAAAGACTAATTTCATGAAGATAAAAATAAACCTAAACAGAGATACACCATATTTAAAGGATAGTGTTTAGTGTTAGTTGGTACTGACAATATCAAAGGACAATAATATAGAAAAACTGTCTATGGACTATGGAATATTCTATAATGATAACTATGTCACACATGTTTCATAGTCCTCATTTTCTTTCCTTTTTTGAAAGACTCAACTAATTCAATTAATGAGACAAAACACATACTATGTTAGAACTTCTAAGTTAGCCTGCTGCAGACAAGTGGAAGACAGTAACTTGAGTCATTTATTAAATATCTTTCCTATCTATTGCATGTTAATGAAATGTTTCAAGGAAACAAACATGAGAGTTTACATGCATTGTAAACACCTTAATTTTCAACATTTTAAAACCAATTATGACAAAGGTAAACTTCTCTGAGAGCATGTTTGCCTTGTCACAATTGCTTTTATTCATTGGTTAAAGAAATTTCCAATTATATCTGCTATTGCTTTAAATTTGAAACAAAATTTTGGAAAAATTTGATGAAAGTCTTAAAGATTTATGTCAAGGAATATTTGTTGAAATTTCTATTTGAAAAAGTTGATAATTAATGTTACTGTCATACTTTTCCAACTTTCAGGAGTTTTTTTCTATTCAAACTATGAAGACCAGGGAACTGTTGATGTCAAGAATTAAAATAATGTCAATATCAAGATGTGACTATTTTTCAACCAATGTGTTATAGGAAAGAATTATGATACATGAACCTATGCTGTATCCTGAGTATCACTTATGTCTTTTTTCACTTCATTTCATTAATCATTTATTGCATACAGTACTTCATTTTTAAGTGCTCTAATAGAAAAACACATAAAAAAGCAGTGTTTTATGTGTGAGCAAAGGTTAATAAAACATTATTGAAAATTTATGAAATCTTTTTCTTTTATTTGAAAGGTAAACAAAAGACCTTTTGGCTACAACAAAGCTATTTTTGTAATTGAATGAGCTTTTGAAGATCAGCAAAGCAATCTATTTGGGATTTTCTTATCTACATTAAACAATAAAGAGGAATTCAAACAAAGACCTGATTGACTTTCTATAATGATGTAACTTAGTCCCTAACCACGTACAAGCAGATGAGTATGTTGTTAAATATCGTTTGGTAATAATAACCCAACTGACCCTTCTTCATCACCAAATGACATTTTGTTGTTTGTTGTCATGATGATTTAAACCAGTACCTACAACACATGATTTTGTGAAGAAAATTCTATGATTTTATGCTGAGACACTTGTGGTTCAAATATCATAGTTTGGTGGTTCTGACATTGCATGAGCAGTTTGTCCTTACATGACGAATGTCTCTTTATTGATTAAAGTCCCTCATACGCAGCCCAATCAAGCTAAACTAATATCTATAGAACATATACAATCAAAAAAGTTTACCAGGAGTCTGCAAGGAGACTTATCCTTTTACTGAGCCTTTCATAAATGTGACAAAGATGACAGCTTGGTGACAAAATGAGTATTTGCTCCCCAAAGTAAGCCAATTCTTATATTTCCACAAAGTTGTACTATGAATTAAGATTGAAATGCATATTCAGTATGCAAGTTTTTTCAGAGAACCCATGCCATTGAGTTGAGAGAGCGGTCTAGAGGCAATGCCTTAGTTCATATTAATAATAATAATAATGATAATAATAATAAAAATATTAAGTATAGATTGTATGTGTATGTTTATGTAAATGTATGTATATACTATGTATGTAGCAACGACATGTAAATGTTATGCTAATAAAACGTTTGAACTTGATAAAAATCCAAAAGCCGTTTCTGGGTTCTAAACCCAGGAGGAGATATGCGATGTTATTTCTGTCCTCTAACCATTCGGCCTTAGAGCCACAATGCAGTGGGTGTGATTAATCTATAAACTTACTAACCTGAAACTGAGAACATCTGTCCCTATGTAGGACTCGGAGAGATTGCTCTGTCGCATTAATACGTCCATCTGAAATTAAGATAAATAGAGAATAGATGGTTGGTGTCGTGAATCGGAAATGTTATCGGGCAAGGCGTAGGAATATCATCCGGTGAGCCGAAGGAGAAACGGATAATAATCCGAGGCCGAGCCCGATAACTTTTCCTATTCAAAGACACCAATCATCTATTCTATTTATCCGGTTACCTCCATGGATTATTATTAACAAACAAACTGAAAACAAAATACAAAATAAAGGAAACAAAAGACAGAAAACAAGTAGAGAATGATGCACATATGACGTCATATGCCATGACGCATATATGACGTCATTATTTCCGCACGTAAATGTGTGATATATGGTTAGTGCCGGATATCACAAATGTTATACGGCACCCTGTTATCGGTCCGTTCATTGCGCTGGTGACAGGATAAAGGAGGGATCTGATCTGGTGACATGTATTCCTGTAGCAATAAAGGAGAAATATCGTCTATAAAAGAGCAGCTTTTATGAATACATGGTCCCCCTAGTTCACAATCGTTATTGGTTCTTGCGCAGTTTGGGATGTAAGCCATTTCAACAATTTTTAAGATATCGCAGCAAGCACAGAAATGTCTTCTACTGTTGTTTTTTTTTTTCAAAATGGTATTGTTAAAAGAAGTCTTTTGAAGCCTCTGATTCCAACAGCAGGAATGGATTCCCAGTTGCTCCGGACTTCATTAAAGGTGCTTGTTCACAGAAGAGTAAAATGTCGTTAAAAGAATAAAGTAATGTGTTGTTTGAAATACAATACAAAGTAGCTATTGAAAGAATATTTAATTCGAGAATCGTCTAAGTACTGTATGAACAGTTTTTTATGTGGTAGGACTCGAAAGCGATGTCACGCTTTTTGATTAAAATACATGTTAATTCACTGTATACACACTTTAAAGAATTGAATGATCTAATTTTGCATCAAATGACAATTCTTCAGAGCGCATTATATAACAGTCCAGCTGTTTTGCAGTTTTTAAAGAAGTTAATTCTTAACTTCAAACCAATATGTACGAATACATGAAAACTCTTAAGATATTTACCTCACGTATAAACGTGCTTTCCGTTTTTTGGTATAACGGTGTCGTGGGGTCATCAAGGTCGATTGTCCACGTTTCTTGGAGATCGAGGGCGCCCTCTAGATTTATTGCTGGAACCGTCGATTCTAAAAAAAGAAACAATTTACTGTCCTCAAAAAAGCTCCGAATGCTTAGTCTTGAAAACAGTCCGTGTTCCAAGTTTTCCTCAAGATCATTTTGACGAAATTGAGTCACGTTTATATATCTCATTTTCTTTTCTGAGATGAGGTGCCGACCGGAGTGTTAGATTCCTATGAGAGGGAGAGAGAGAGAGTCTCCCGTCTGACTTACAGAATGCCGATGATTTTACCCGGCTTTCAGAATCGGGTAATACATATAGGTGTATCTCTCCATCATTATGATATCGAGCTTCGCAACAAAACTGAAATGGTGTTGACCCATAAGACCCATATAATAGCATACAACAAACAATAAAATAATAGTTCTGATGGCAAAAATCAACTCCGCATCAATGCAACACAATATTCTCCCAAAGTTGGTGACGGATTACAACTAATCAATGCTTGATCAGTGTTTAGACACTTATATATTTTGTCGCATTTACTTAAGTAATCGTTTGGTTCTTCCGGGTCAAAACCAAACACACGACCACTCTGTGAAAGATCGGGCAGACGCGCGAACTCTTAACATCGGGAGGCTTGGCAATTTATAATGGAGTCTTCAAAAGCTTATGTCACGAAACGCATGTTTACTTTGCTTGTTTGCCAGGGGTAAATATCTGAATTTAGACTTACGTGTTGTAGTTTCGGGTTTCACCGTGTCTTCTCCTACAAAAGAAAACCATACAGAGAGATTAGATTTTAGTTTCAGAATCTATTCAAGACTTAAAAATGTTCATAAAAAATCTATGATTGTCGAAAAACGGAATTGCCGAGATGTGTTATTCACATGTATCACAACATACTTATTATGCGTTCGCAACAATTCTGTTGCTTGAAATAAAAAATTGCTTTGCTCGTTCTGAAAAATACGCAGTAATGGACAGCAAGGATTTCATTAGCTAACTAAATCACGTGATGTAAAAAGCCCCTTGTGATTGGCTAAAACATTACCCAGGCGGTACATAAATTAATCAAATGTAAACCTTTCTCTGAAAAAGGGGCTACAAGCCCGCTAGTTGATATTTTAAACATGAACAAACATCTTTGACTGTTGCTCATAGAATTTATAAACTATTTCGAAAACATTTCCCATAAAGATATTTGTTAAAATAAATGTGTAAGTAATTACAAGCAAGCGTGTTCAATGTTTTGATGTATACGTTGGGCTCATTCTATCCAATGTGCAATGGATGATGTTGAACATTCATGAACACATACGCTTGTCTTGAACAGCATTGATATACGATTCATTTTTATTACGATCGCTTTACACGCGTTAACTTTTCCTACGAAAGATAACTTCAAAATAAGTCAGTACAAAACTTAACTAAGCAAGATCCAAAGAATTTGGCTATGTTGTGAGAAACAATATCACATGTGCTTGCTTCTTGTTTATTGTTCGCCACTGCTATACCCTTTACCAAACTCCAAATTTCTGCAGACGTCATTTCAAAATGTGACTTGATTGAAAGTTAATCATCTGAAAGGGTAGAAAACATTGTGGGGAAAGGAAAAATTGCTCGTTAAGAGTAATTTCTCCTTATCTCAATATGTTTTACAGAGTAGTCTGCATTTTTGTGGTGATGGTTTAAGTCGCTCAAGAACCTAATCGAATATGAATCAAACGTCGATGTTGCAGGGATAACGATAGAGTTTCGGTTGCGGTTTGGTAAGATCGTATAATTTGAGACCAGAGTCATTATTTGCATATATATGCATTTGCGCAGGTAATAAAACGCGGTATTTTATTGCAAATTAGACCGCGATGTAAAATTATCGTATTACTGTATTTGGTATGCAAGAACAGTTATAGTCTGTAGAAATACCCCAGTTTATTATGCATCACTCTCTTCCCAAGGAATTTGTTCGATTTCTTAGGTATTGAAATGGTTTTACGGGAGACAATTAAAGTTGCGGTAAGATTGGTTTTTTTTTATGAATTCCAAGTTTTGAAAGTTTTGTCAGAAAAAGGAGACATTGCTCGTCCTAGCCCTCAGAATGCTAGGCAATTTTTCTACAACGATTTTTGTCGTCTGCTTTCCCAAACCAAAAATATTCGAATGATTTTGATAAGGAAAATACTCAAAGAAGCAAACAGGTAAGATCACCTACAAGCCGGCAATTTACTTGGCGGCTGGCCTGGATTTAACCTGTTTGTATCTCGATATTCAAACATATTTTAAGCGAAAAATATAAAAGACGCAATAATTTCAGGGATTATATGTTAAAGTGTTGATATTTTAATGATGATGTAAATCTTTTATGCACAGGAATGTGTCATCTTACTACCTACATTACATAGTGGTGCAGAATGATCATATTTCACATTACATAACCCTTTCACCATGGCCGGGTGTTGTTGAGAAAGTGCGTCAAAATAATGAAGAAACTATTGTGCCATGCCAGAGAACTATGACGGCACTTGTTCTTTTGTGACATTGTTTTCCGACACGTGACCACGTACATTCCACAGTCTATGAGAATGACCCTTCAAGCTAAGGTAAAGGAATTAGTGTTGCTTAGATCAAATACGATGGTATACCCTTAATTGTGAATATTACGATGCGCTCGGGTAGCTATTTATAAAATCGTGAGCTTCAGGGAAATCTGATAGGGCGGCCCCGAAAGATTCCGTTTATTGACCCCTTCTCGTGACTTAATATTTTATCTTAGATATTCCATGGGTAGGTCAGTACTAGTATGTAATAAGAAGGTTATTTTTGATAATTTAAAGGTGCTTTTCTGCAAAAGAGAAAATATGAAAATCAAAATAAATTGTCGTTGAAACAATGCAGTTTTTGTTTTGATGTTTTGTTATTTATTATACTATTAAAAGTAATTAAAAATAGCTATTATAAATTAATTTAGGAAGCATCAATTTATTAAAGTATCATTGTTTTTATACGGTTGGTCGCAAAAAGTGATGACGAACTTTTGGATTAGATTACATGTTTTTTCACTGTAAACACACTAAGAAATTTTCAAAGCGATCTAATAATGCTCCTAACGTTAATATCTTTTTCAGTGCATTTCATATAACAGTACATATGATCGGCAGTCATAAAGTAATTAATTTGTTACTTTCAAATTTCCTAAAATCTGTAAACAAGCACCTTTTAAGAAGTATGACAAGAAGAACTGACGCCATGATATAAGTGGCCATTAGTGACAGTGAAACAAAACATTTAATACGAAGTCAAAGACGCAAAGAGACATAATGAGGGCTTTTGATGCTGAGCCACGATCATGATTTACAAATGAGACAATGACTAATCACTATGCTCTTCCCATTGCTTCTTTAGGGCTTTTGAAACTTATCTCAATTGGAAATCTTATCAGAATACAAGCATAATCTTCTGAAATAAAGGATGTTTTGTTTGTAATTTTGATAGAAAGGGTTATGACAAATCGAGGAATTGCGTAACGATCCATAGGAGACCATAGAAAACGTTATGTAAGGAGGAATTTTCAATTCCTCCTAACTGGTTCTACGGTAAATCTTATGCTGTAGATGCGTTAAACGAGTGTATTTAAACGAGGCAATTATCTGTACAGCATACCTTAGTAACAAGTGTAGCACATAATTGCGCATCGAGAGAATACACTTATGTATTTCCCGCATATACTCATATTTATGTATGTATTTACTTGCATAGCTTCTCGCCAACATTATCATGTTCTTCCGTTGTTAAACTTATTTTTTTTGTGTAAAATGTACGTTGTGCTTTATACTGAATAAACTTAATTAATTGAATAATTTTGCTTATTCCTATGTGTATGTTGCCTCACGAAAGAATGCTTGTTAAATGATTTACTCTCATATCATGTTTGGTCTAACTCTGTTTTGAACAACATTAGGCTGCATGAGTGCGATACTTTACATTAAACTATTCCCTGGGTCCAAACGACCTTAATACTAAAACTCAACTATCATAATGATGTTGATAATTGTCAAAATTGTTATCAATCACAGGTAGATTACAGGTGAGCCCGTACATTCTATTTTCAGTTTTAACCCTTCTAGGGCTGGAACCAACATCATGCTTTTGCAAACGGGTTATATCCAGGCCAGCCACCAAGTAAATTGGCGGCTGGCCTGTGATCTAACCTGTTCGCGACTCCGAGTATCTTTTCTCATCAAAATTAAGCAGATATTTAAGGTCTGGGTAAGCAGACGACACAAAAATATATTTCTAGAAAATTACCCAGCATTTTAAGGGTTAGCAATTTATGTCTGAGCTGTTTAAATGTAAGTGATTTACGGCCCCAATGCACTAGCATTATCGCTTGACAAGCATGAGGACGCATTTCCTCATACAAACTTACTTTGATATACTTAAAGCATATTATATGTACGTAAGTATTGTGATAAGAGAGGCTTTAACTGTCACTGGCAATCAAATACATTAAATCTTGTTCTAAGGGACCACTCTTAAAACGTGCATGGAAGAACACGTGCAATACCTTTGAGTAGATGGTTCTAAATTACATGAGCATTTGGATATATCAAATCTTCTTTAAGCGACCACTCTTTAATACCGCATGGAATATTATTTAGTCTGTGTTTATTTAAATACACGACGCAAGTCATTCAGAAAGCTCTATTATGAGCTTTCTGAATGACTGGCTTCTGTATTTAGTCTTTAGTTTTCTTGTAAACAACGGGTCTGTCTTTCTTTTACGGACTCGTACTATGGTCGCTTAAAGCAGTGTTTACTGCAAACCGCTTAATTACAACTTATTTATACTTAATTCAGAAACTAACACGCATTCATCTTTAATGTGAATCCATGATCTGTCATTGCATTACTTATTGGTAGATATTCTGTTTGCAATAATAGTTGCAAAGTGATGATAACTAAACGTTTCCTGAGTCAAACAGTCGAGTTTATTTGAAGGTATGTCAGTTTAACTTGTTTCAAACGTACGATACTTTTTTAGGAAGATCTTCTTTCAATTGCAAGTTGAATTATAGGGATATCTGTTAAGGTCAGAAAACAGTTTTCCGGCAATAACAAGAAAAAACGGATCTGGAACCAGAAAACACTGATAAAAAATGTAAAAGATTGTAGAAAACGGTGTTAAAGACGTTCTCGGTAGTTTTTTCTGCGCACGTCATCTGTGCATCCAAGGGAGATAATAATCTGTTACCGAAGAGGTACTTGCACAGTAGCCGGATAAACGTTTTTATTCGGATAAAGATTACTGTGTGCATTTATTTTTCAAAGAATAATCATATCATCCATAAAACTTTCAAAGATTATTGACAACCTTATATATTTCTCATACGTATTAAGCCCCCAGCTTCCATTTTTCCAGTTTAAAGTTATTTCAGTCGTTTTCATAAATATGTTTCAAATACGGTTACCATGGAAACTGTCATATTACAGAAAAACTAACGAGTCAACATAAACATTTTTTTTACATTTTGTTTTTCAAAATTAAATTTTACTTCAAATACTGAAAAATAAGAAAATTCTAAAAATTCTAACTTCTCGATTTCAAAATTGACAGTTGTTTAAAAAAATATATATGCCTTCGAACGACATAGATATATACACGTTAGATCTAAGTTTTCATGAAAAATATCAATATGCATTGTAAACCTTTTATCTGTCTGTATCTCCTATGTTTCTCTCTCTGTATTTCTTCTCTTTGTCTTTTTGCTCTATTAAACAAATTGTTTGTCAAGGATGTTATGTGATATTGTAAACAAATAGAGCAATAAAAAAAAGAAAAAGAAAATTCTAAGAAAGCAATTTTTAGATATCTTCATTTATTTGTAATATACATATACATTTTCCTTGTTTTTTGTCAAATACAAAAATCTTTAAAACTGATTTGTACTACAAAAATGGTTCAGATTGTAGTTATTTGAAATAACATTGAATTATAAAATATTGAATGTATGAATTCATGTTTTTGTGTTAATAAAGTTTCCAGAAATTATTTTGTTACCTTTGAAGACGGTTATTTTGACATTTTTGCCCCCAGCAGTTACCATGGAAACTTTCATTTTACAAAAAAACTAATTCGTCGACCCGCATTTTTCTTTTCATTTTTGAATTCACAATAAAATTCTAGATAACATATCAAAAATTTAGAAAATTCTATAAAAGGATTATTTTGTTTTAAAACTGAAGAAAACGTCCTTAAATAATACACTATTACAAAGACCACTCTGGACACATGTTTATCAGACTGTAAGTAAATATTTAGTTGCACTCAAGTGTTAAATGTGTTATGGCACATGAATTCGTTTTTTATTGCATACATAATGCGTTTATGTAAGTGTGAATCAAAACAGACACATCACATAAAACTTGACATTAATGCTGCAGATTTGTAATTAATTGCACAGATGTCTTTATTGTAAACAGTTTTTTGTAGTAACAAGCGGTCGTTAGCAAGTGGAAGATATTCGAAACTTTAAAACAAGTTTAGTTCAAGCGTCGAAGCTCAATTCAGTGGAACTAACTGCTCGTTCCATTAAAGTTTGGTTACCGGCAAAAAATACAATAAAGTCCAAAATTTACAATGATTCATTTGAAATACACTCACATTTATTCAAACGTCAAAAATAAAAGACGATTTAAAAAAGTGTATGAAAGTAAATGCACTAGACACACATTGTCTTTATTCGCAATGGATGTTTCAATTGGAGGTTTATAAAAGAGCTTACTTTGTTATAGTTATAGAGCAGAATTTCACAAAGAAATTACCGAACCATATTGTGTTGGTTCTTTTGAGAATTCTCTCGTTGGTGAATAGCGCTTTCGATGATTGGAAAAAATACATAAAGCATTTGAGTATCCAAATGCCTTCAATAAACGGAAAATAGTAATAAACAATTTGAATTATTTTTTAGACAATATATGTATCTGACAAGATGCATACACTATGATTAGACAGTTAACTTTTATTCAGGTACATCATGCTAATTCTCATTTTCATTAACGTAAATCTTTCTTCCATGGCGGCTATCTTTTATCATTTTCATTTTTGAGACGACGGTAACATGTTATGAAAAGTAATGGAAAATATGTTGTTTGTATTAAACTGCGCAACCCCCCCCCCCCACCCACCCCCCGCTGTCTACAAGCTCCACTATGTTTAGCCTGGAGGCCTGGCCCATGCATACCCGCATTAGGTTCGCGGTATACGAACGGACTAGGCTCCAGGCTACACTATGTTCCACAATATAGACAACGGGCAGACTACAAACTCTGAGCATTTGATTGGTCAGAATGCAACGTTCCAAAATACGACAACAACAACCCAAAACACATACTTGTTTCCTATGGATCATTGTTTTGCGATTCTTAAAGCAGACAGCCCTTTATCAGACTTGATTATCTACTGATTTGTATGAAATATTTCTCATAAGTCCAAATTCAAATCATTTGAACAATATTTCCGTGAAAGAAAGTTCATGTCACGACTAACCGTTCGTTTGAACCGGCAAACGTTCGTCTCTAAGGACAGTATGCTGCGTTCGTTCCTTCCGTTACCAGCCAGTTGTCTGCCTGGTAGATTTGTACCATACAGGTCGCTATATTCGATAGATGAGAGACCGGTTCCCAGTCTATTTTTGTATATGACTAGAAGCTGTACTAGTTTATTTCAATACCATTGGTCTTCGTCTATGTCTTTTTTTATATGGGTTTTACATCACATCAACATTATTTCAGTTATGTAGCGATGCCCGACTCTTAATGATGGAGGAAGACCCCATACTCAACTGCCCACTAAGGGGCTGGTCAAGGCGGGTAGAACCATCGGCATTCCGTAAGTCAGTCGGGAGACTGCCTCTCATGAAAATCCATATCCCTCTCAGGATTTGAACCCACGCGGAAAGGGGCCATGTGATTTCTAGTTCTGTACTCTAACCACCAGGCCACGGAGGCCCCTGTCTATGTCTACTGTACTCATCATGTAGATACAGTACACTGACCCTCATAGACGAAGATTGTTCTGAACCAGGGATAAATGTAAGTCTATATGATCTATTTCCTACAAGACTAAATACGACTCTGCATAATGAAGAAAGGAACAGCCTTTTCGCGTTTCACCGTATTATATATCAACATTTATGACTAAATAACGCATAAAACACACGGTCACAATGACTTTGATATCAAATATTTCCATTATTTATGCAAAGTACCCATTACCTTTTCTTTTTAAAGGTGCTTGTTCACAGATGTGAGGAAAATTGGAAGGTTAGAATTGAAAATAAACAACGGTTGTACTGTTATATGAAAGGCACATGAGAAAAGTCATTTGTTGCAAAGCAGGGTCGTTTTAAGGTATTTAAAGTAAGCACACATGTTCACATGTATTTCAATCCATATCATTGACAGCGTTTTTGAAATTTACCGCATATAGACTTTATATACTGAGATAAATTGACGCTTCCTGAATTCATTACCCTTTCAAATGCTAATTTTAATTGTTTCTCAAACATCAATACAAAAACTGTATTGTTACAACACCATTTCATTTTGACTTTCAATTGTTTTCACTGTGAAAAGCACCTTTAAACGTTTTGTTGATAACAATCCCTGTTTAGACCACCACGTATGATTGAGTCATAAAAGAACTAAAAATACTACAATGGTAACGCTGATATGATAAATCAAAGAATAACGTTACTTTGTATTAAATCCTCCATTTCCTCTTTTGACGGTCTAAACGCCAAATACGAAAATAGGAATCGCCATGAAATTGAACACTTTGCTAAGGTTTTGGGTTTTTATCTTACCCAAACAAAAGTAATTACAGGGGACACTCTCAAATAAGAACTCTTTGTTCAAATATATGAGGTAAATTGAACAATAAAACTCCACGTCTTTAAGATTGCATAACATCCTTACTATTCCGTGGACTTGAGAATAGTCATTGAATGTAAAATAGCTTCCTTTTTAAGTATCTAAAGCCTTTGTGAGTATACATTCATATCCAAACTCGTTTTAACGATTTAAGATCAATCACACACCGCCTAAGCTTTTTTTAGATATATTTGCAACTTCTGAATCAATATTGCGACCAGAGCTATTTTTGATTAAATGTCACACCACAACGCACACAAAAAAGAATATTATGCCAATGGAAATTTATTTGAATTTGCAAACTGCATCATATGTCACTAAGCCGCTTTAATAAGTCGACCATTCAGCACATGACGATACCAAGTCCATTACAAAACAGAACGACTTCTGTTTACCTAAATTGTTTCACATGACTGTTAAGGAAGCTAAAGGCTTGCTCAAGGCCACTCTCGATGACTGCTTCCTGGATGCTAAACCAGTACTCGCGTCGGTTTGTGGGTTTGTACCGGAAATTTTCATAGTCCTTCATTGAAGGCACATAGAACACCTAACTACACTTCTCACCTTTCTTGAAGACCGTAAACGACAATATCACAGCCACGCCTGCCAGCAGCCCGAGCACTAACACAATCACACACAAAATAAAACAGACTTTCCGAGTGTTCGTCTTCCGTTGCACGTTTGCCCCATCCGCGACGTCGCTATCCGTCCACTTATACCTGTCCTCAGAGAAGGCGCTGTTGCTCTTGGCAACGGGGTCGGAGGTCACCGACTTGTTGGAGAGAGAGTGTGTATTGTTCGGTGACCCGTTTGTCGTGATTGTAAACACCTCACTGTCCCCGAATGCGCGACTGTCCAGATATTTGAAGGCGCCGTCGCTCTCCGAGAGGCGGGGCGTCGAGAGCGCGGGGTTGTCATAGCAACCGTTCTGTCCAATCGGCTTCGAGGAGAAGGAGCTTAGGGATGTTGGGGAGGAGGGTGGGGTGATGGAGAGTTTCCCTTTCTGAAATGAGACAGAAAAAATAATGTATGATTTTTGAAATATAGTGTTGATGGCATAGTGGTATTGAAGAGTTCCATACAATACAAATCTGAACTCATCGGATTTATCCAATGAATAACATCTGAAATGATATGAAAGCCGCATATTGTTTCTCGCTAGACATCTGTCATAATTCTTTCGTTTTCAAAAAAAGATCTTTATCATGAAATCTAATAGTCATTTAATTTGATTAAGAAAACATTTATATATATCACAACTTATAATTTCACTATTATGTATGATTTACCGCTTCACAATTATCTAAAACGATGCCCAACACTTACATATACATTGAACTACTTTTCGTGGACGCTTAAAGGTTATGTGTTATAAGCCAGTCACGATTAAGCCGAAATATGATAACCCTACACTTATATCCAAGGTGTATTTCTCAGCTCACGGAAATACCCGAGTAGTTCCGATTGATACAATATCTCAGAACGCAATTTACAGTAAGGTAGGACCAATCATTACATTGCATTAAACTCTTCTTGGTTGGTGTAAACAAAACTAAATGTTATCATTCTTGTTCAATGTTTCCGTAAATAAAATGCATTAATCGAGTTTGAGGTTATTGCCTAATTCATTTTAAATTTATTATTTTTCGTCTTTGCTTTTGTTTTTATGTTTAATTAAATTGCAAAAAAGTTAATTAGGAAAACACAACATGATTGAGTACCAAGTATACAATAAGGTAGTTAAAGTTTAATCTGTCTTGTGTGCAAGTTCAAAAGAAGTATTTTCCGGTCCTCCATTTGTCAGAGTGTAGCATATTGAAAGAATCCACAAAAACGAAAACAGATCACAGTTAAAAATGAGTTCTTTTATTCATCAACATAGTCTGCTCCAAATAGAAAGGAGCAGCAGACGACACAAGATAACAAGAGAAACTATTCTCTTTGTGACTTTAGGTAGAAATCATTGCGACCAAACGATAAACTGCAAAGAATCACAGTGGTGATTAACCATATCCAGGGGAAAATCGGTCATTCATAGAGCAAAGAGTAACATGTAAAAGCAATTCATTATTTAACATTATCTACTGACGTGTGACGTGAAAACATCATTGATGTATGTCTGTCTTTCTTTTTTCTTTTTGAATATTTGTATATTTGCAATATATTTTAGCGGTTTCGTCGCTGAAGAAACTAAAGGTCACATCATTGCTTTATGTGTGAATGTTTTCACTGTTCGGTCTTGTTTCATTACATGTACAGAGATTGAGAAGTGTGCTTATCGAAATTATCAATGTTTTTACTTCTTGTGCTGGGTTCAAGCTAAGACTAGCAGAGGGGAGGAAAGGTGATAGGTTTTGTGCTTGGTTCAAACTGAAATCATTTGACGACAGACATTTCTTAGTTTTGTTTATAATTCATAGTACAGTAGCAGCCAACGACAAAGAAATAAATATGCATGTTATGAAATATATTTCAGTTCGTTTTTTTCTTCTTCATCATCCTTTCCTTTACCCTTTGTATATGAATGCAAATAAGACTTCAACATATTACTATACCTTACAACAAACGCAAAACATTTCCCTTGTAATCACAGGTATCAAATATACTAGTACAAGATTTGTCGTGTGAGAATGAAAAAGCATCGTCTTTTTACTAAAGGTTCATCTTTCAATACTTTTTTCATCGCAAAGTGTGACGTTGATTTTAATTCTTTTCGGTAAGAGTCGATAGGCCCTTTCCTACGGGGCATATAGTGGGTATCACTTGACTGGGTGAGATCATCCGTTTATAACTGATTTCGGATAGAGTTTGCATTGAAATGAATCGACGGCAAAGCTGCGGGTGTTTTGACTGAAAAATATCTTATTACAAAACATACCGTATTTGTAAAAGTGAAATATGTATAACACGCCTCAGTGGAAACCGAAACCCATATATCGAAATCGTTAAAAGTACTTCTTCTTTTCTTGCAGTACGTTCATAACACTTCACCCTTTACCAAACGCAAAATATTATCGACATTCCCAAATTGGAAGAGTTTGCAGACGACATTTCAAAATGTGATGAAATTGAGAAACATCTTGAAAAAGAATCTTTTGATAGGGCCGAAAACATTGTGGAGAGAGGAGAAATTGCGCGTTCAGAGCAATTTCTCCTTTTCCCACAATGTTTTCTAGAGTCGTCTGCAGCAAACTGGTGAAATGTCTTTATTGGTTTGTAATGGTTAAAGGGTCTGTCTTACAGTTTGTGCTCTGTAGGTAACGTATGTTAAAATGGTGATCTGATAAATTATCGTCACTTACCAAAGGCAAATTTTAATTTCTTAAATCTAAAACTGCAGATCATTTGTGTTTTCAATAAATAAAAAAGTGGAAGACGTTTGCCTTTCAGTACTTTGATGGCAATATCTTATGAATTCCAATGATTTTGCTTGAGTGATATAAGGCATACACATACATGCACAAGTGTTTGTCAGACCGGCATGAAAATCTCCGCCATTTACCTATGGGTAATTCAGTATTAGATATAATGTTTACGATATAAACCGGTTAAAAAGTTTAATCTATCTGCGACATAGATGTACTATATCTCCACAACATGACAATGAAAGAGAGTGATATATTTATCAACGATCTAGCTTAATGTGACTTAGAGTCTAGATAGTGAAATTTAAACGATATAGAAACCCCGTCAGTCGCTATCGCTCCTTCCTTGTGGTTTCTGTATCGTTTAAATTTCACTATCTAGCCTCTAACTAATACTAAATGGATGTGTGATTTCGTTTTATCCTTTGACGACATTTTATTACAAAATATTTAATCCTCAATCTTTAAAATAGTCCTCTTAAGATGCAAGACCGACTGTTCGTCATTCCGACTTTGTATGTATCTTAAAAAAGATTAATCAGGACATTGCTTACATTTTCTACCTTTATCACATATTTTATTACTGCTGTAATTAAGTATCAATTTTGAAAAAAAATCATCCTAAACTTGTATCGTGATCCAATTCTTTAGACTCGACTGTTCCCCTGCAAATATGTTTACCTATTAAGGTAGCATACCACAAAACCGCCATTTCAAACCCAATCTCTCGTCGGATTACTTCGGTCGTTCTCTGTTTCAACCGGTTGGGTATTATACCGAATATTTGCAGTCAAGACCGGTGTATGCCGAGAACGAACGAAGTTATCCGACGAATAACAAGTCTCAAAATGGTGTATCATGGGAATTCTGCCTTAGGTAATACTCATACAAGTGAAGGGTAGTTTTCGCATGGTTAGGAGATTTGAATATTAAACAGTCTTCCCGCTGATATGTCAGTGTAATCCATAATTCATCTGTAAACAGTAGGTCCACACTCAAACACGAAAACGTTAACCCCTACGGTTGTGTAATGGTTTATTTTCTTCTTATATTTGGATTCAATTTGAATATACAAATTGTATGTCTATTCCTTTATGTTTATCATAAGGTTATGGCCCCATGTATATACTCCGAGGGATACAAAGTAGAAGAAAAGGATAACTGCAAAAGATAATGGTGGAAATGATAGGAACAGAAGAATAACAGGACGGAGACAGACGGCAACAATCAGATGATTACATGTTGTTGAGTAAGAAGAAAGAAAGACCGAGGTAGAGAGACGAATATACAGAGTGAGAGATAGAGATGGGTAGAGAGTAACAGACAGACGGAGACAGATAGACAGAGAGTGAGAGAGACAGACAGAGACAAAGAGAATGATATAGAAACAAAGAAACATAGACACAGTGATAGAGAGAAAGAGAGTGGGGAGAGGGGGAGACAGGGAGAGGTGGGGAAGCAAGGAAAGAGAGATGGATAGGGGTGGAGAGAGAGGGAGATGGAGAAAGAGAGAGGGAGAGAGAGGGGGAGACAGGGAGAGGTGGGGAAGCAAGGAAAGAGAGATGGATAGGGGTGGAGAGAGAGGGAGAGGGAGAAAGAAAGAGAGAGAGAGAGAAAGAGAAGGGGAGAGGAGAGAAATGGTGATTGAGAGAGAGAAGGAAGGAGAAGAGGAGAGACAGAGTGAGAGAGAGAGAAAGAGAGAGAGACAGAGAGAGAGAGAGAGAGAGAGAGAGAGAGAGAGAGAGAGAGAGAGAGAGAGAGAGAGAGAGAGAGAGAGAGAGAGAGAGAGAGAGAAAGAAAGAGAGAGAGAGAGAGAGAGAGAGAGAGAGAGAGAGAGAGAGAGAGCGAGCGAGAGAGAGAGACAGGAGGGGAAAGAGAGAGCGAGAGAGAGAGAGAGAAAGAAAGAGAGAGAGAGAGAGAGAGAGATAGAGACAGAGAAACATACAGACAACGAGACAAACTGGAGAACAGACAAAGAAAACATGAGACAGAGGCACATAGATAGAGAGATAGAATGAGACAGGCAAAGAGAGACAGAAAAATAACAAACATGCGTACATGCAGACAGACACTGAGACCAGCACAGACACAAAGATGGCACGGGTGGACAAAAATACAGACAGAAAGACTAGAAGGATGTGAAATAATCCGTCGGACAGATAGGAAAAGAGGGAATCAGTGATACAGAGATGAACTGTTACATGGAGAGACTATGAAAGACAAAATAAGACAGAGAGGTGAGGCTTGTAAATGACTCTATTCTCATCTCTTTCGTATTTGCCTTCATATAAGACCATACAAACTCGGGGGAACTCCAGTCATACCAAGTGTATATACAAATAAACGACATGTTTATAGTTGCACAGTTTGTTAATGTTAACTGCACACCCAACACTGAAAGTACAATAAGATAAATGTTTATAAACACTAGGTATTTTGGAAGCCCGGTGACAGTTTCATTAAACAAACGTATATTTAATTCGTCCCCTCTGGGAAGGACTAAATCACTAACTCTGCTCCATCATACTAACAGTGACTTTAGCTAGATTTAACCATAGCCATTCGATATAGGTCCAATTTAATATTATTTGAAGGCATGAAAGAAAGGTTTTAACATGATATCAAAATTTTATGTTTGGGTAATGAATCGTGATTGACAGAAATCGATCTCCTTTAGTTTGAATTATTTTCAATGTTCCCTTCTGACAGTTGTAAAATGCTTTAAATTCATACGTAAATATATCGATAAAACATATCATCTTATCTTTGGCGGCAAGTTAAAGAAATTTGAAGTGGTCCAGTGGTCTAGAATTAGTGCGTCGACCTCGGTCAACATGGGTCGTGGGTTCGAATCTCATGACAATCAGAATACACGTTCCGAGCATATCTTTCTTGTAAGTATCCAAGTAAACAGAATCGAAGTTGATTAATCTAAGTTATAAGAACTTGTTTCACAAGTTATGTCAAATAGAAAGGTTAGCCTAGAAATAAAATGGTTCCAATTCAACTTAAATGGAGAGAGAAATGTCTCTCTTGTCACAATGGTTCATTCGATTAGCACAAGAAATATTCATTTTTTCACATTTTGCAAATATTGCCTTCAGATGCATTCGTTATGAAACAGTCACACCGTCTATGAGGGAAAAAAAATATTAGGTACAAAATGCAAAAAAAAATATCAAGAGCATTTAAGAATTTTGGATTTGCATGCTCTTTCATCAATATTTCATGACAAGATAGCAATCGTTTTTTAATTGTCGCTTGTGAATGTTTCCAATTCAAAACGAATATCATTGTCACTCGGAGATTAATCGTTTATCCTATCTTTCTATAACGACCATAAGTGTGACAAGCATTTACATCTTACAAGCTGGTCAATGGACGATTATAACATAAATGGAATGTTATCATCCATTAATTGATCCGAAGAGTAATGGGTATTTCTTAAAAATAGATTTTGGTGTCGTCTGCTTTGCAAAACATTGAATACCTGTTTAATTTGATGAGGAAATGATACTCAGAGAAGCAAACAGGTAAGATCACAGGCCAGTCGCCAATTTACTTGGCGGCTGACCTTGATCTAATCCGTTTGCATAAGCATGAAGTCGGTTCCAGTGCTGTAAGGGTTAGTACGGAATCGTTTTATAGAAGTAAATTGTCATTTTAAAAGAATATGACACAATGAAATCTCACATGTTTTTCCATAAAGGGCTATTAATCAATATAAATAAGGTTATCTTACTTTTAGGTCTTGACTTTTGTCACATTAACCATCCCATTTCGTGTTGAATATTTTATCAAAATTGAAATGAACAGCTGAGAGAACTATCACAAGGCACATATTGTGTCTTCTTTATAAACGGGGGTATAACTATAATAGAGGGTAATCACCATTAAAAATAGTCACGATATAATTCTTCTTTAACCGTAACGATTCCTTTAACAAATGTTCTCATATTGGAGTTCGTAATTGGTAAAAGTTAAAAGCTACCGTAATTAGATCAGTAAAAAAATACATCTCCTTAATCGCTTTGAGTAGGAATCAATGTGACAAAATGATATGTACTCATTAGGAGTAATGTAATATTTCGTCTCAGTAGTTTCAAAAGTTTTCAGCTATAGATAAGTTTTAACAAGAATCTTTCCATACTCGAGGATCGTATTAGAAGACGCTGTTATGTAGTTACGACAATTGCCACGAGCGTAATGTGAAAAACTAAACGAAATCAGCAAGCATTTGGTCTGATTAGCAACTTTATTTGCTGGAAACATACGTTGGCCCATTACTCACTACCCAGTATCACTGCTTTTGACTCTGAACATTAAAGGCACATAAAAGGAGATTAATGCTTTATCAAACTATATCATTTGGTAGACTTTTGGTCGGATTCTAATAGTTATCACAAAAAGCCCATCATCACAACTTAAACGTAAGAGCCATTGACTTATTCCTTGTTATCACTTCTCTTTTGTTTGACGTGACAAAGTCTTATCTAAAATCAAAATTGTAATTTATAACTGTATTGATTTTTCCACTCTTGTACTTTTCTCAAAAAACCCTGTATAACTGTTACCGTCTATGCATGCGTTATGATTATTATGTATCAATTGGCTATAAATATACTTTTGGTTATTCTATAAATATGAATTGAATAAAAGTGAAGTGTAGAATTCAAATTTGTGTGACCTTTGGAAATACATTTTGATAATATCCGAAGGGGATTGAATTGAAGACTCTGGCACATTGTATATTGAAATAGTTGTGGTTTTAAGAACGGAATTTAAATTGCATCAGCAATCAAATATGGGCGGCCACACACAAATATTTACAAAAACACATTGTAAATGGACTAGTGATGGGCGGGTCAGGTATTAGTGATGATGTACTAGGGATTGGTTGTTCGATAATCGATGTATGAGTACCCCAAAAGTCAAACATCCGTAGTCCAATAGACCAAAACGTTCGCCGTGCATAGTCTATCAATTAAGTACAAATAACTAGTGAAGGGTGGGTCAGGTATAAGCGATGATATACAAGGGATAGGTAGAATGTTCGATAATCGATGTCTGAGTACCCATATATAATCAAACATCCGGAGTTCAGCAGACCGAATAGATCAGTGTGCATGTACATAATCTATCAATAAGCTACAAATAAGTAACAAATATCGACCTTTTAGAAACCAGATTGATGGGAATTGGCCCAAAGCAACATAGATCAGTTTGCCGACTATCAGAACAAGTGCTTATATACTTATATAGAATGTGTTGAAAGAACATATAATCACAGACCAGTCAGACAGACATGTGTTTACGTTAACGCTAAATAAAAGATGTATGTTCGTTAACGAAAGTATGATCGATAGTTCGAATGATTTATCCTTGGTAGATATGCGTATACGGTTGATCTTTTTTACATTGTTTATCGTGTTTACCCCTGCTTTTAACCATAATCCCTATTACATCGTTTAAAATACAAATGAATTTATGTGAGTTTATCAAGGAAGCTTTAGTTTTACGAAATAAAATCATTAACTTGTCTAATGCAAATCCAGATAAACATATCTAGTATGTAGTTATTGTTTCGCAATAGAGAAGAAATGTTACTACCTTAATTTACAAAGCATATTGTTTTAACTCTATATGTATAGTAACTTGTCAATTTTTCATACATGTTGTATGATGATATATATTATACATTTATTGGCCATGGGCACATAAAGTGCCAACATGCCTAAAGACTGTATTGCAGTAAGAAAATAAGCGAAAATATAGCTACTGAATGTAAAATTGATTCAGAATGTGTTAAAATACCCAAGTGTGTACAGACGGTATGCGCTGGATTTAAAAACCGTTGATCTGAATACATAATTATTAATTGAAATTAGGTTCTCCAATACTTGAATACGAACTGGTTTGTTTCGAGTTGTTATTCTCCAGCACGACGCATACAACAGTCCAGGGTACCGTTTTACTAAACAGTTTACGCTTAAAATTTGCGTAAGTCTAAAACAACAAGTCCTTTTATTTCAATATTTGGCCAAGCAATATTGCAAAGTAACACATCATTGGAATCGTCTCCCCGAGACGCTTCCAATGACGTGTCACATTGCAATATTGTACTTTCATTAAAGATACTAACCATGTCCATTAATTATGACTTAGGCAAATATTTTCCGTAACTTGTTTAGTAAAACGGACCCCTGAGTTAGACAGTTATAAAGAAATAAAATGTTCGCATCCATGTTTCTTCACATCTGTGGACAAGCAGCTTAAAGAAGAACGTCGCTGAAATTGGTATTAGGTATTCCAATTAACAGAGGTTTTGGTACATGTATATAAAAAACTTACCGATCCTTTGACCTCGTCCGATTCCAACATTATAAAATGAGTAATTCCACGATATTTCCTTATACAGTACTCGATAAGGTAATATACACAGAGCGTGTATGATGCTTTAACTATCCGTTTTGACTTAATTTGTTATAACGATTAACACAAATCAATCACTCTCCCGAAATGAATATATCTATAGATATACCGAAAACCTCAACCGAAATTAAAACGAAATTAAAAGAAACTGTGTAATTCCTTTTAAACCTTTTAATAAACGAAAACTTAAAACTTCTTCTTTTCACTTTCTCTGGTTTGAATCGTTGTTCGTGTCTTAAAAAGGTAAATGAAATGTTCGAAAAGTAAATATTATCAAGGTGTATGTATGTATGTTTCCCCCTTGACAGCGTGCGTACAACTAAATACTATAGGGATAAACAAGTTGGGCCATCTTTTGTCATTGAAAAATTTAAACGATCTACCTTTTCGCATACTTGACGTGTACAGGTTGCTTTACCAACTACTCTATAACACTTCACTTTGTCATATTAACCAAATTAGAATTTAAACCACTGTGACAAAAGGATTAAGTGCTCATGATGAGCAATTTATCCTTTTGTCACACTGGTTTATACCTAATAATGAATTCAATTATTTCATTTTTTCTTGTTAATTTGTGTAGTCTGCAGTTGCTTTTAATTTGGACTGCTCTCAATATCCCATATTGGGAAAAAGGTTAAAGTGAAGTCACGAAGCGTAGAACATCCGCAGTGCTCGTGTCGACTCTTTACCTTTCTGTTTTAGTCGGGTTCAGTTTGGCTTTAACGAATGTATGAGAATGAATAAACTTTACAAGTTCTTAATGTGCAAATGACTTTGTATTTTATTGCAAATTTAGGTATTGTTTTGTTTTGTATTGTTAGTGCGCCGTTTCTCACAACATTATAATCACTTTGATAAAGTATTGCGGTGTTAAGTGCATCAAATCACGTTCTTAGTGTTTCTAAGCCAGCGTTTTGGAGTCGATTTAAGGTTGAATTTGAAAATATCAGTTGAACGAATTCATGAATTATTACAAATGCGCCTTTTTCACCAATCTTTCGTTCAATTCTAAAGAAGAACGTATTTTGGACCCTATCTAAGGTTGAATTCCTCATTTGAATGAAGGAATTGTTACCTTTACAACCAATTTTAAAAGAGGAATTGCGGCGAAAAGGCTCAAATTCTAACCAAGCGAATCGAAGGCAATTTGTTAAAGTTCATTGACATGTAAAGAGGTCAAAGGTATCGGCTAAAAGCTCGAACGCATCGAATTGCGCAAATCTAATAAAGGGGAAAACCCAGTTCTATTCAACGCTGAACGAGCGCACCTATTCCGCAACATTTTTGACAAATACTGCTAACGAAGTGTGTAGATGTGTCCGAAAGGTTCGGACAGCTTTTGGCTACACTTGGAAGCGGTTGTCTGTCCGAAAGTGTGTGAAAGCTATTAGTCAGTGACTTCCTTCCAGGGTAGAGCGTCGGCCTCGGAACACAATGTCGTTGGTTCAAATCCCGTGAGTAGCGGGATCTGCCTTGCGACCTTTCATTAATCCACATTCGGCACGAGCACTGATATTGTATCCAGGAAGCAGAATCGAGAGTGATTTATCTAAGTTATAAGAACTAGTTTCACAATCGATGTAAAATAACTAAACTGATATTTTTTAATCGAAATGATTGATATACCTACGGCGTTAAGGGAAGGCTTACTACTGTTTAAATATAAACCACATTACCTCATGTGTTGTCTATGTAAAAGGAAAGGCCACACATGTATCTACCTTAACCGAATAAATATAGCAGAGATAAATATCTATGTCTCTCGATGGAGATATAATATTAAAGTTCGAGAGAGAAGAACATACTTCGTATGTACCTGGGTACGGTATACTAGATGATCACAGTTTTCATTTCATTTTTATGTAATTCAAAGCTAATATACACGGTATATGGATATAATTTTAAGCCAACATTCAACATTGCAATGTAACAAACCATTGGAATCGTCTCGGAGAGACGATGCAAATGTAGTGTTACTTTGCATTTATTTCTTTTATCAATATTGAAATAGGAGTTGATAAAGGTTTCAACTCACGCAATAATACAGATCAAAAGAAGATTGATTTACTCGAGTCGTCGAGATCAATTTTGTTGAAAGCGCGTATCAAGAACAACGAAGGGATAGGAAAAGATCCAGATGTCGAAAAGGTAAGAACCTTGACATATAGATCAGTGAAAGACGTACTGATCTGACACAGCCAAAAACATATGCGTCTTAAGGCGTCCGCCTCGGGAGGGGGAGGTAGAAGGTTCGAGCCCCACGGGAGGCTTTTGTTCAAAGAATATTTCTCGTGGGACTTGTTCCGAAATGGCCGTTTCGTTAGCCGCGAGATAGTTGAATATAAATGATTACCGACGTATATCCGCTTAGCGCCTGGCATAGTAATAGAAGTTGAGAGGTATTTGAAATCATCAGTGAAAAGTGTCTCATAAGTCAAACTGGCTGGCCCTTTTACTAAGGTAAACACTATAATAAACAAAACCTTTGCCTTTTTTTTTTTTAAATATTTTGTAAATTGTAGTTAGATCCAGTTTTAATACAAAGTGGTGCATGTTTATTGTAATGAGACGAAGAGGGAGAATTAATGTACGACGCCTCAGGTGACCCTCCCTATAATATTGGTGTAAAAACTAACAAAATTCCGACCAGGTCATTAATAACTACTGATGTAATGACGTTGTTAACACTGCAAAAAAGAGCTTTTGACGAGGGTTTAACCGATCCCTTTACAAGGGATTTTAGGACTGGTTATACTTGAGAGTAATAACATATGTAAACGGTTTAACATTTGAAAATACAATATATTAATTCTTAAGATAAATTGCATGGACATTCTTCTTAAAAGACTTCTTAAAAGTCTATGCTGAAAGTTGAATACTTGAATACAATTCCTTACTCTGTTCTTACAAAGATATGACCCATGTTATATAAAGTGTCGTTCTTGCTGCTTATGACCATTGCATATGGCCGCGCAAGCAATGAGAGGTATGAATGGGTTCCTTTAATGTATTATGTAAACAAGACACTTCGTAAGTGATAAAATATGTACCTATATATCTTTATACAACGACTTCCTATTGACACAATGTTGTCTACCCTATATCAAGGACCGAATCTAGTATATCAAAACTATAGTTGAGTTTAAAGTTATTCATTTTACATATACTCTGAAAGAAGCTTGAAAATTTGTAATTTCGCAATCGATGACGTATTCTTTGCTATATGACCAGTGCTCACGCCGATTTATGGGCTAATCCCGTCATTTTCACCTCGCCACCTACGGGGATCGAACCTGGGACCATCAGTACGGGGGGCCGACACTATATCACCGCACCGTAGCCGCCCACTACATTAATATTACCCTCTGCTGCTGAATTCAATTAGTACCACACGCAAACTTCCATATAAGGTATATAAAGTTAAATCTGATGACTAACACTGTGTCGCACGGATTATGGTTTTACATGCTGAGATACAACATGCTGTTCGGAAATGAAAACTGTTTAACCCTTTCCAAAACAACAAATTTTCGACTTTCCCAAATTGAAAGAGTTTGCAGACGACATTTCAAAATGTGATGAAATTGAGAAATAATCTCCTTATAGGGCAGAAAACGTTGTGGGCAAAGGAAAAATTGCTCTTCATGAGCAATTTCTCCTTTTCCCACAATGTTTTCTAGAGTCGTCTGCAACAAAGTGGTTAAATGTCGTCGTTGTTTGGTAATGGGTTAAACGACTATCCCGACAAGGACAGGTGAGTCAAGTGGAAACGGTGCAGAATTGCTGTACTTGATAACTCACTTTGTAGCATCGGCTATGGAAGTCTTCAGAAATCATTGTAACGAAAGAACAAATTGCTCATGATGAGCAATGTGTTTTTTTGTCACAATGGTAGCTCCCCGATATCAATAAGAAAATACGCTTTTGTTTTGGTTTAGTTTATTTTTCGTTATTTATGATACTGCTTGTAGAATGGGGTTAGTCAAAACTTTCCGCTTGGAAGAGACCGTAAACAAAGTTGAGTTAAGTAAAACTAGTACATTTGCTTCTACATTCATTTACATATAAACTCGAAGGCGATACAACTTTCTTTTCGTTTAAAAAGACGTAATGAAAATACAAAACATTTACGTAGCAAATAAAGTAAACAATTTAAACGGTGTTTCGTACACAAATTCTTAATTTGTATTACCCAAAGTTAACGGCAGTTTCTTAGAAACGACTGCCACGTGGGTGTCATCAACATGCGACTGCACATGCGCATACCTCATTTCCGTCATTCGAACTTATCGAAATGAGTAAGAGCTTCGCGTCAGAGCTATGAGATACTCGGAAACCCTTAGAATGTTGGGTAATTTTCAAAAAATAGATTCCTGTGTTGTCTACAATCCACAACCTTGAATATCTGCTTAATTTTGATGAGTAAAGATACCCAGAGTAGTAAACAGGTTAAATCACAGGTCATCCGCCAATTTACTTGGCGGCTGGCATATGATCCAGTCTTTTTGCATAAGCATGAAATCGATTCAATCCCTATAAGGGTTGATCAAAACATAGGTATTTCACATCTAAAGAATAAACAAGTTAAAACGGCATTTTAGTTACTTATTAGGCATATTACAATCACCACTTTATCGTTCGTTACTCATTTTCCATGAGACTGTCATCCGGTACGTCAGAAAAATCAAGCTGTGAAACTCAGTGATAAACAAAATGGATAAGATCGGTTAGAAAAAATGTTGTGGTACAGATTAACGCCTTTGCATCCGATAGTAATAAATTTTAGAAAAGAACTCTTGGAGTAGATTCAAAATCTTCTCAGCATGAAGAATATCCCCATTTGTAAGAATATGCATAAATTAATCACATACTGTTATGGAAGGCGTATATTTCTCCTGCTCATGTTTCAATATTGCCATCTTACAAAACTCTCTCAACAGGATTAGAAAAACTTAACTAAACCAATATATCATGATTAAGCATTAATTTTCAGTTAGGAAGGAAAGCATGATTCAGAACAAAAACACTTCAACTGTTTTGTAAGATAAGTTTCAAACAATAATTGGTGACGCATTGAGGTTATGGTAGATTAGAACCATTTCCCCCCTTGGGTAGTTAGTTATTCATCAAAGTCAATTTCTTATTTTTCTTTTTTGTATACGGGTTGTACATCATTTTAATAACACAGCTATAATCCTATTTTCTAATGCGTTATTTGTCGCGATCTAACCCTTAAACAAACTGAAATATTTATTTTTGAAATTATATTTGATGTTTAGCAAAAGCTGTTTGTTGGGCAAATATGACCGTTTGTTTTATGTAAAATTAAGTTAAAACCCCGAGTTCTAAGTCCACCACCTTCGCCACTGAGCCACACAGGACTTGAAGCTATTTCTCAATAAACATCCATTCATTTATTAATAAAGATGCCAATGATGAGACAAAAGAAGAAATCGCTCGTATCGATCAACTTCTCTTTTTGTTACATAAAATATATTTCACGTTGATAGAAAGATGTGATATTTGATGCGATATTTGTCGCCTTCTGACCCTTTATCATCTAGACATACTTGTTTTTGAAATGTCGTTGATGTGTGCAAAAAAATACTTATCTCATTAGGCAAGTAGAATGCGGTTGTTTTGAACGCATTCCTCGGGAAATATCTAGTTATGGGTATATAATCCCTAAAAAAGGCGGAAAAATCGCAAAGGCCGACAACGTCCGAAGAGTTTACGGACGTCACTCGGCGATTCCTGCGAATGTCGATTACATTTGCGGAAATCGTCCAGTGACGTCCGTAGATCATTCGGTAATTGTCGGCGCCTTCCGAGATTTGTCAACATTTTCCGATCTTTTGAGAGGTGATTAAGCTTAATCTGTTGTTAAAACATCATACACAATTTCTCTTTTTGTGACATGGTTTGTTTTTCATTTTGATATTAAAATATAATTATATATACATGTATGATGTTTGTTTATTTTTCTTCTCGATATGTTGCATTTCAAATTAAGATTTATCATGTTTGACACCTTTTTATAAGGATGTAAACTATGTAGCGAATATTTATTGTAGAGTTAAATCATCGAAATATGTTTGTTTACGATAACGTATTATATATCCATGCCGTAGATGTTAACCAGAAAATCTAATCCTTTTGTGGGATAGAGCATACATGTAGCGTTAGATGTTTATTTAAAAACCTCGTAACAGTTATTTTTCATTCTTCCAAACAGTTAAATCGAAACCACTCTTCAGACCATCGCATGAATACCATTAATTGTTTTGTTAAATGTTAAACCATATAGAAAAGGAAGTATATAAAGAAACTGTTAAGGGAGTAAAGTCCGCAAATCCGTTGATACCCCAGCTTAAATATTAGCCAATATATTTCAAAAGAATCCTAATAATCTCTCCGGTATTTTTTATAATTTAAAAAGATTGAATCCCGCAATATAATCTTATCTCAATTCGTAGACATCACGTTTAATGTATGACATGTTTAAACCATCCTTTCAAATTTAACCCTTACAGTGCTCGAACCGACTTCATGCTTAAGCAAAATGGTTGGATCCAAGCCAGTCGCCGACTAGCCTGTGATATAACCTGTTTGCTACTCTGAGAATCTCTACTTAACAAAATTAAGCAGATAATTAAGTTTTTGGAAAGCAGACAACACAACAATCTATTTATAGAAAGTTACCCAACGTTCTAAGGGTTTAATAACATTGACTCGTCGCATAGCCTCACGTTGAACAGTTATGTAAACTATGTCAAGCATGTGTAGTAATTTATTCGACAACAGCTCTAAAAGCGATCGCATGTAAAATTTAAATTATGATATACGATAAATGATCAGAGTTAGATTATATTGACTCGTCCAATTAGTTCACATGGGAATAGTTTTGTTTGAAACCTATACTAAGCGCATGTACTGTCGTTCACCTACGATTCACCTACGATTCATGTACGATTAATGAACGGTTCCATATTAGAGCGGAAGTAGGTTTATATAGAGTGTGTAATATAGGAAATATAAAAGAAGGCACGTTTAACCCATTACCAAAAAATAATGACTGTTGACCAGTTGGTTGCCGACGACTCTGGAAAACATTGTGGGAAAATGAGAAATTGCTCTTAACGGGCAATTTCTTCATTTCCCACAATGTTTTCCGCCCTACCAGAAGCTTGTTTTTCAATTTCATCACATTTTGAAGTGTCGTCTGCAAACTCTTTAAATTTGGGACGGTAGAAAATTTGGCGTTTGGGAAAAGGTTAAGGTAATAGAAATAGGTTCCCATTTTTTGGACCAAGCCATTCTGATGTGTTTATGTTAACATGTAAACATAGGCGTCATTAAAAGGAGTAATCTAATCGATAACACCTCTGAAAGTAATCGCATATAAAATTGGATTCAAAAATACGACGAAATCATACAATGAATAATCAGACACAAGAATGATAGATCGCAATTTAGGGTCGAGATGAAGAAATAGATTGGTGGATGCGCGCTTGGCGTTAGTTTAAAATTATCATTTTGCATCAATTGTAACGGAAGCTTGAAGCTTACGTATTTCACTCTCGATGACTGCTTCCTGGATACTGAATCAGTATTCGTGCCGATTTGAGGGCTAGTCCCGGCCATTTTCACCTCGCTTATCGGGGATCGAACCCGGGCACTTGGCATTGAGAATAAATACAAAGCGATTCGAATATAGGAAATAGAAATCTAACCTGTTTGCATAAGCATGAAGTCAGTTCCAGCGATATAAGGGTGAAGTGAATGTGTTTCTCAAAAAGCTAGACAATAGGGGATAAATGCTGTTTCGAATGATAAATACGAATGTTTATTTGCTAAGATGAAGGGACACAACTCAGAAACATTTATCGTATTTAAATGTAAAGATTACTCCCCGTTTAAGATCCGATCAATTTAAACAATAAGACTTAAAGGCCCATTAAAGAAGATTAATGCTATATCAAACTATATTCAAACAGATTCAAATAGTTGTCACAAGGAAATACCATCAGCACAACTTAAATGTGAAAGTAAACCAGAAATAACCCAGATTAGCAAGTTTTATAATTCAATTTCCTGATTCTTCACCTCTGACCTTGACAGTTGATACACACATTTTTGAACCGACCAATCAGAATTCATTATTTTGAATATGTAAACAAACAGGTTGTTGATAAACATGATTGATTTGGAGACTACTATATTTCAAGCACGTAATAACTTATATTAATTGAGTCTGTTTAATAGGGTCTCAATGCATTCCTAAACTAATTGTCATGACTTTTATGAAGATAATAAAAGAACTCCATATATTTTTTTCAGTAATTTATTTGTACTTCTCTCCTTTGATGTGCCTTTAAGGACCAACAATGTTAAAGGGATGCATGACTTGCGATGAATAAATAATTCATTTGTCACAATGGCTTTCCATAATACCGTTGGGGCAATTTTTCTTTCATATTCGTTTTGTCAAGTTTTCTTTTTTTCTTTTTTCGTTTTTTTTTTCTGGTTAGAACGCTATTTCTACTTATCACGCAGGCTTTTTTCGCGGGATTGTGAACTTATTAGGGTTAAGGGTTTTACAATGAGATACATTTACACAGAGGGCTTACGCTACATGCATTTCTAAACCTGATTGAAGGGTCTTATGTATGAATTGAATGGCAAAAGACCATTCCAATTATCAATCCTAAAAATGCTTTAATTCTAATCTACAAAAAAACATGTCTTGCCAAAGGACGCTCGAATTAAAAGAAATGTGTCGCTATCAGGAATCGAACAAGGGGTGCAACCTACTTTACAACCGCAGGTGTCTATTAACATGGGGTTATCAAATCTAAATAATGGGAATCCGTGTACTAGTGCTGAATACGGTTGATTTCAATTTTGAGCGAAGCCCCTTTCCGCTCGGATTCAAATTACGGTAGAGTAAGATTTGAATTATAGCAAGAGAGGGGCAGACGGAACTGTGATGTCTCTATCCCTCGTTTTCGGCACTTTTGGACAATGTAGAAAGGGGTCTTTATCCATCCATAATGAACCATGTATCACAATTTAACTAGAATATGGTAAGTGCGATGTAAAACATAGATAAAAGCAACAAAAAACAACATGAGGATATCCGACTTTCCCTTTATATGCAACGATAAGCCCCAGCTCGGCCTAATTAGTTTACTGAATGACCAAAGTAAACAAAAACGCATCAGACCACCATTTCCCCCAAACAAATGCATGTTGACATGTATTTTACAGATGCTGTAATTAACTTCATGTACTTTGCTTATTTCCCCATGCTCACAATTGACACATTCCTTTTCAAAATCACAAAAGAAAAATCTCGTTTTCCAAAGACTGTTTTAACTTACAATGCAGCCAAATTTTCATATCTTCAGAAAACAATGAGGGATAGGATATAGTAATGTTCAAATGGTTTTGTTTATTTAGGGTTTAACATCGTGTCAACAATATTTCTTTTGTCTTTTCTGGATTTACAAGTTGCAAGCTACGGCCCTCAAGTATTTTGCAAAAGAACGATCTCACGAAACCAAAGGTACCGATGAGGTTCAAATAATTCCATGTACTTTAAGATAATAATTGTTTGTTAACAGGTGAAATCTCAGCGATATGCATCGAACCAACAGTGCACCGATTAAACAGGAAATAAACAACCGTTTGCGATTGTAGGGACGTAGTATAAACAAATAGCATGCGGTGACGAGGTTGTTGCTGCTGTGGATTTCAATATGGAAGTCCCTGGTGCGTTTCCCGATGGAATACACTAACACTTTCCTAAACAACAAATGTTCGACTGTCCCAAATTGAAAGAGTTTGCAGACGACATTCCAAAATGTGATGGAATTGGAAAATAATCTTCTTATTGGGAAGAAAACATCGTGGGAAATGGAGAAATTGCTCGTTACGAGCAATTTCTCCTTTTCTAACAATGTTTTTTTAAGCCATCTGCAACAAAGTGGTCAAATGTCGTTATTGTTTGGGAAAGGGTTAGCAAACCTTGTCCAAAAGCGTAAACACACAAATGCATGTTTATTGTAATGAACCATAAACCCATTGTTCGGAAGAGGGTCTTGGTTTCGAATCCCGTGAGAAGCGGGTTCCATCTTGCGACCTTTCATTAATTCACATTCGGTGCAAGAACTGTTTATTAACCAGGAAGCAGAATCGAAAGTGATTTAAAACGTTGTAAGAACTTGTTTCACAATCGATGTATAATAAATAGGTAAAAACTAACGAACAATTGTAAAGAAAAATGCATATATGGACAAATAAACCGAATCAAAGTTCAGCAATACTTGAAATTCTGCGTTACAGCCAGGAAATTGGTGATTTGATTTAAACAGGAAAATAAACGTACGTAAAATGTTGACCTCCGTGAACCAGCGGCCTTGCAGATCGGTACGCTGCACTCACGCGAGGCACACTTACGCACTAGACTAGAGATAAGATCGATGATCCGGGTTTGATCAAACAGATAACCACAAATCGCAATTTCCTCAATTGCGCATCTATCCTTTAGAGCCATTCGTCTCCTATATCAAAATATGAACGTGTATTTATGCAGCTGCAGCTGAACATTTGAGACAACAAACATAATGGTAAAAGGAAATTCCTAGTGCTGAGAGTTTAAGTTGTTTAAACAATGATTTTCTTTAGTTTCTACCGTTTAAGCCTGAGGTTCTGACCCATGCGTATAACCTAATGCAAGGTATATACGCATTGTATACGCATGGGTAAGGCACCCAGGCTATTCCTGCTTGTACATTCTTATTTCATTTGAGGGAATGGGTGAAATAAAAGTTTATTTATCCCTACCTTATATCGGATCAAGGTCGACCAGTGGAAACAAATTGCACTGAGTATCATTAACGTCTTGGCAGTTAAACAAGGAGATCGGTATCATGTTTGCAGCAATGAAGTGAATTAGAAATGCACATCTTTACAACGCACACGTAATGAATCATATTTGTTTTCGTTTGAATAAGTGATATGAGGTAAATGACCCGATCCCCAAGTTCGACCAATCAGAGGCGTAGACAAAGATCAAGATAATAAACAAAACAAGGCGGATATTACAAAAACTTCAAAATAGAGATCCGTTTCGTCAAATAATGACAACAGTTGTCTCTTAAACAGAACACATCAATATTTGACAGAAGAGACCCTTTACCAACCGCCAATATTTCGAGTGTCCCAAACTAAAAGAGTTTGCAGACGACATATCGATATGTGATGAAATTGGAAAATAATAATCTGACAGAGGAGAAAACATCACGAGCAATTTTTTCTTTTGCCTCAATGTTGTCCAGAGATTGCCTCAATGTTTTCAGAGTCATCTACTTTAACGTCGATGAGGGTTTGTGAAGACGGGTAGAACCTTTCGTTATTCAATGAAGAGACTAACGAAAGTTCGAACATGCTTCAAGTTCAGTACTCTATTCAATAGGCCTCGGGGCTTACTGAAAACGATAAATGGGGAATGGCGTTGAAATGAGTCAGGAAGAAATCTGCTTGATTATAATGTTATTTTACCATTCCTAGTTCTGGCAAAGGTATACGAACTCTTAACGTCAAATAAATAGAGAATATTATGCTAGTGTCTTTTGTTATCAATGTTATCGGTCAGGGTAAGGAGAATTGATAATGGGCGAGGTTTACCGAGCCCTTTATAAATTCTCCTTACCCTGACCGATAACATTGATAACAAAAGACACTAGCATAATATTCTATTTATCTAGTAACGATAACTGGAAGAAAAAGATACAGACAATTCTTCCTATAAAGCCCGATGAAACAGACTTTATTCTATTTAAATCAACCGAAGTAGCAATTTTGACCCAAGTACGCGATGACGTAAACTACGCGAAGTGACGTAATGACACAAAGTAATTCGTCCGTTGTTTTGATTGATTTTAAACCCAATTTAACTGAAATTTAATAACTGGATGGACATATCTTTATATGACAGTTATTTCAATTCATTATTGAACAGATCGCCCAACAAAATGTTCTCAATTCGGCCTCGCTTCGATAAGTTTACTCATGCATAGAATTCATTACACATTATGACATAGTGTACAAGGACAGTAAACACAGTCATCATTTCGAGAAAAAAAAACCGATGACAGCGGTCTATCGATGAATTATTCTGCGGATTTTGTACCATAACATTGATTAAAGATAATGGATCCGACATTCAAGACAGTTCCATAGAAAAAGAAGCAATTAAACTCGATGTATTGTTATTTGTTGTGGTGTCATAACCATTCATGTTTGGAACGATGGAATGAAGACATCGGTGGAAAATAAACCTGGAGTTCAGTGTGCAGATGGAGAGCTAAAGCATTCTGGACAACAATCACTATAACCGAGAGTTGCAGGTGGGTTTCACTTATTTGTTTCCTTAGATTGTCAAGCACATCTTATTATCGTCATTCGAAATATATGAATAGATCTAGTTGTACACCGACTGAACATTTTTGTCCTGCAATTTGCATGATTTCTGTTAGACTGGTGACAAATGCTTTTGGGCCCCTCACATTTTTTACCATATCATTCCTGGCAGAGTAGTAGGTCATTCTTATTCTATTGATTCTTGCCTTGTCAAACATTGCTTTCATGGGATTTTCCTTTTTTCATACCAATCATCTGCCTTAGAAACACACCTGACCAAAATTTAGATAAAAGATTGAACTGTTCAAGATAAAAGGGGAATAAATATTATTAATGTTTATTTAATATCTTGTTGTTTCTGTTGAAATTGTCTTTGGCTTGATTTTCTGGTGTAAATTATGTAAAATGAAGTACATGTACATTCAGAATTCATTTCCTTAATTGCTTTTAATTTCTACTTTCAGGACTGTGTGAAATGCCAGATTTCTACAACAAAATTCACTTAACTTGATGGGCCAAGTCTGAGAGAAAGAACTGTGATGATATGCTTGTATTGGATATTCCAGACATCAGATTCTTGTGTTAAGATTTTAAAAGGATTATGGATAACTTAAAGTGTTTTCTATACTGTGTTTTAGAAAATGGACATATTTCAAAATATTTCACTGAAAATGTTACATTTAAGTAAGGTAACAGAGCCAGATGTTCTGATCTTTTTCAACAAGTGTGTGAGATAAACTATAATTCAAACTTGACAACTGAACAAAAAGTGAAGTTTCCAGATTTCCCCCTCATCCTTGAATTGTTAAGCCAGTGAGTACTTTTGGAGAGGCAAATTCCAGTAGGCCTTTCTCATATAATATAGGACATTGAAGGCAGCCTCAAATAAATAGTTACCTTTTCCACTTATATAAAGAATGGGGGCAATTGGATTTTGTTTTCTGATTTGACTTGAGCAACAAGAAAATTTAGAGAATTTTACCTCTTTGAAGCTATTCCTCTTAATAACTGTTATTAACCTGTTATTAAATGATTTCCAAACAATGACAATGTTATAAGAGTTGTGTGTAGACACCTATAGAAAAAAAACTGTTGAGAAAGGAAAAATAAAATTCAATATGAGTCAATGTTTTCATTTTTCCTTAATGATTTGGATCCTTCCAATAAATCAACACATTGATTTCTGAATATTTCTGCTTAAGATGTATCAAAACAGCATACATCATTATTTTATACTATTTGATATCAACAGAAAACTCTTGAAAATGTTATTGGAAGGGTAATTTCTTAAACTAGGCAATTTCTCTTTTCAAAAAATGATTTCTATTCATATAGTCTACTTTATGAATTTTGGATGATCAACAATGTTTTGCTTTGAAATTGTAATTGTTTAATTTCCACACATTCATAAACTTATAGTAGTTTGCCTCTGTAATTTTTCTTTAAGATTTGAAAGAAAAAGAGTGAATAAGGAAAACTTGCTTGACATAAGTGATAACCCCTTCTTTCACAGTGTTTCAAATTCTTGCCATTTAGAAGAAAATAGCAAGTTGGTGTTATTGACCAATGTATGATTAGTCTATGATATGAAAAATAATGTTTTTCTCAAGATATCAGGTAGAGAATAGAGATCATCATGGCAAAAGGATTTATTGCTCATATTGAACAGTTAAATAATTCTTTTGTTACAGTGATATCAAAATCATTTGCTTAAGGCAAGGCATAGCAGGGTATCGTTAAGTCATGGTGTAAGTTATTTTAAATCAAATCACAATCATTACTGCAAATACGGAGTAATTGCTCAATAATCAAGGTCATTCATTGATCTTTTTCCTATTTTTTCATAATTATTGAGGATTTGCCTTCTTTCTCATGCAGGAACTTTTCAAAGTTATGTTTTTAAGTTTATTGTATGCATTTAATCTTTTTTCATAAACAGTTATATTTTGTTATTTGATTTTGAAATTAAAATATCAAAATTATCGGAAATCTTGAGTTCTTGTTGACGTGTTGACTCCTTTGTGTATATGCGTTGGTCGTTTCAGTAGGTCAAAAGTAGTTCCGGCAATGTTGATCATGTGTAACATCACGTGACGCATTGACCTGATATCACTTATTTATATCAGGCAGGCGATATCAGTCAGTGGATGGGCTAGTTGCTAGATAAAGATATTTATCCTGTCACTAGTGCCATTTTGGGACCGATAACTAGGTGCCGTATAACATTTGTGATATCCGGCACTAACCATGTAACACATGCACGTGACGAATCATGACGTCATAAGAGCGCAATGACGTCATGTTTACACCATTCTCTACTTATTTTTTTCCTTTTTTCTCGTGTTTTATTTACATCCTGTTGTTTTGAAAGAATACATAAAGGTAACAGGATAAATAGAATAGATGATTGGTGTCTTTGAATAGGAAAAGTTATCAGGCTCGGCATCGGAATATTATCCGTTTCGCCTTCGGCTCACCGGATAATATTCCTAAGAATTGCCCGATAACATTTCGGATTCACGACACCAACCATCTATTCTCTATATCTCACCAACCTACTTCACACTAAAACGAACATTCTAACAAACGTTCCATAGTCTTTTTGAGAGCGTTGTGTTCTTGGGGGCTACAGTGTTGTGAGATACCATGAGTCGAAGATCCATTTCCATACAAATCCTTACACAATTGTATGACCTAAACAATGTAGTCAAATATATATTAAATGACTTGTGTTTGCATGAATTGCCTTGTGCATCAAGCACATTTCACACATCAAAACATATAAATCACTATCTACGGAAGCCAATTCGGGCCATTTTGAGTTAGAACTTAGAAGGTAGCAATTCGTACTTAGAGCTTATATCTTAGGACTAAGAAATTAGATCCTAGAAAAAAGATAGCCCGGAAAGGCGGGAAAACGCCATTTTTATCGAGAACTTTCAATATGAGCGGCGTCATATGACTTGACGCCATTGCCAATTATGTATTTCCGATCACTTATTCAAACTTAAACAATGTGCGATTATTTGAGGAAAATCTTCAATAATTCAAACTGTTTTAACAGTATCTGTTTATCAAACCGACTACTAGCTTATTGAGTGTCATTTGCAGACATTTCTTTTTCAAATACGGGAACATAGTAAAACAAAAGCTTGATAATAATCGTTTGCCCAGTGAATTGCTGTCGTATTTAGTAACGTCGTTAGATATCCTGACCAATGGGAAGGAACATGTCTTCAGACCATTTAGTAAAATCTTGTATTTGACACGGTGACCTTATTCGTTAACCCATATGGACCATAATCAAACTTGACCTAAAATGTGTCAATATGTTTGAAAAGAGTGAACTCTAGTGTATATAGTACGTTTTTTATTAGTTCATAGAACTTTGTACTATGAAAATCCACAGTGTAACTTTAAAATATTCTATATTCAGAATGTATCTAGGCAACGATGTCTTAAGTCTGAAGTCATAAGATGGAGTTCTAAGATTTAAGTTCTAACTTCTAAGATATAAATTCTAAGATCTAAGTTATATCATCTAAGTTCTAAGTTCAATGATTGAAGTTCTAAGTTTTAGAAACTAATCAAAAACACTATATCCGTGCAGAACAAAGTTCTAAGAACTAATGAAAAACACACTACAGACACTGGACGCTCTTTACGGACCACTTAATTTCTTTGATCTAATTTCTAAATCCTAAGGTGTAAGTTCTAAGTTCTAATTACTGCCTTCTAAGTTCTAACTCAAAATGGCCCTAATGTGCTTCCGTAACTATCAACGAGCATTTGCAAACCGGATGTTTGAGCGTACCAATGATTGCTCTCGTTCCATCCTTTTCCAGTGAATATCGTATAATCAAATAAGTGTTATCAAGCATTTTAATAAAATACGTATTAAACTAACGTTGCAGATACCGTTGTCCTTTACTCTTGGTCGGAATTGTGAAGAAGATTTTCGAATGCACTTTAAACTAGTATTTTTTTGGAATTAGTCACAGTTCACCGGGAGACCATATGTATATGACTACCAGATAGATACCTTTAAGTGTTGAACTGGGGGCATTGAAATGCACGTTTGCCTGTGGTGTAATTGAAACGGTTTGCTCAAAACAACAACGCTACCCAATGCATACAAGAAGGTTGGTTTGGTAGAGTTTAAAAACTCCGTATATTTGACTTTCTATTATATCGTGAACAGAATTGCTCTTTGTTGAATTGGAAATATTTGCAAATGCCAAGTGGCTACACAATTACTAGGATATCAAAGTCTTTAAGGCTGAGTTCAAATTGTCAATGTGCTGATGTGGCTCTCAAATTCCATGAGGAGCTTATATTCGAATTCATAAATACTGTTAGTAAGATCGTTTTTCAGAGATTTTTTTTCCATTTGGTTTTGACAATGCGTCAATAGATTTTCCAGTTATATTGGTATGCTGGTTCAACGTGGATGGAGGAAGATCTCTAAACTTACGAACCCATGCAGTGAAGAACTATGTGTTCAGTAAGCTTTTAAATAGAACACGACGATCCCTTTACGGCAGCTATTCTATAAACGAAATCACTTATGTACCATAATACCCCTATTCTTTATGAATATGTGAAGTACTATCAGAATTATCGGGTACGAAATGGATCGAGTGTTAACCAAACTTGCATGCATGTTTTCGCTCCCTATAGGTAAGTGACCGTCAAGTTCATAGATAAGAAAGAACTCGTAATAAGTGATCGTAAAGTGACTTTTTACCTACGGTCATGGTTCAAATGACTTTATTGAAGATCTGCGGTCCAATCTGATACAGTGTTATAGTCAAATGAAGGGATTGTGTTTTAAACAACAAGGTGTGCATTACAAGACTGTTTTCAAAACAATTCGGTTCTAGTGATCATGCCAATGTATAAGATCAAGATAGGTAAAAAAAAAAAGAAACGTGATCAAAGTACATTGTGAAAGTAAGACACCTTTCTTTTTTAACCAAGTCTGATAGCTCTATCACTTATCAATGCTCTTCAGTACAAAGTGAATTGTTTCTTTGTCTATCAAATGTTCATCATGCACAACAAAAGGAACTTTTGAAAACTGTAAGCTTTCGTCCAAGGGGAAGCAACGGATTTCGGTAGCAAGTCTCTCGTGTTCTTGTTGAAACTTTGTCTTTATCTATCTTTGTAAAAGGAGTATTGGATGTTCTATGGAACATTTAATCGTGTACAAAAGTTGTAAAAGGTTTCAATTACTGCATCCAAAACGTAAATTTAACCAAATGATAGTTGCAATATCTGGAATGGCGAAAATCTGATTTTAATTTCCATGTCCGTAAATGCATTTTTTTATTTCTATGCACTTGTCTGTATAGATGTTACATAGTAAAATTCAGTAAATATTCACTTTTCCGTTAAGGCTTTTGGACAGGCTGGACAATGGGAACAATTGATTACGCCACCACTGTGCATGTACGTGGTAAGGAGGAAGAAAACAATCGATTAAGAAAATAGTAACGATACCTTGCTGCTTCCGGCAGATAACGATTTCCTTAAAGACAAGCGTTTGAACGAAGCGGACTTCTTTTTGTCCGAAATTAGTCCAATGACGTCACTCTCACTGTGTCCAGTAAATGATGTCTCCTTTAAGGACATTACTGACCATACTTCATGTCCGGTCTCTCTATCACAACGCGCGTGTTTCCGGTTTCAGTATGTAATTTGTTGGTCGTGCACATACCGACAAGGCTAAACACACAAATGGCAAATATGAAGAAAAGATGGCATTTGGAACTTGTTTGTTTTCTTCGTTGATATCACAATAACAATATTTTAATAACATCCGGACGAGTGGCTCAAACATGGCGGGAAAACTTCTTGTGTTTTAACTAAATTCATGCTAGCAAAAAGAAGGGATAGATAAGAAAACACGAGGATTGGCCATTAAATTACTCCACGTGTTTTCAAAGGCTTGAAACTATTCATTGCTCATGGAGACCTATGAAAACCAGAAAGAAAATGGCACACCTAAAATGGGACACATCAAATTTATTGAAAGATTTGAGGGTTTGGCTTGGTAGCGACAAAAGACACACGTAATTCGCAACAACTACCGAAAAGAGTGTCATTTGTTTCTTACGGTCCTAAATTGTCATTTTCGCAATACATTCCAACAAAATTCCAATTTCCCACGAAGTTTCAAAGAATCTACAGAAATAAATACTAACACCGACATTTTTCAAACCATAATTAACGTTTGTAGTGGATCCCATACGCACACTTATCTCACTGGTCAACTTGCGAACAGATAACAAACATGACGTCATTTGCTGTTAGCTTAATAAGGACATTTCTTATTTCTAGTATTCTAGGATACGCGTGGCTTTGGCAATGTGTCGGTTATATAAGTATAGCAGACTTTTATGATAGTTCTCACTGAGTTTTGCTTTTCTAGGTTACAAAGATCAACATTGCGAACTTTAACAATTTCGTTAGTCTTTAATATGTCTTTCACTCCAAAGTTAGCTTAACGAATTCTGCTGGGACACAAGCTTTAATATTCAGACAAAACCTTAGCGAAAAACTTTTTGAACTACAATTAAAAAAATGAAACAAATACAATAGTGTCCTCTGCTAATGTTATGTCCAGTTAACAACACACATCTTTACACCACCATTAAACTACACATATGTATAAAATCCGGGTCATGTCAAGCACGTGTATTTTCAACACTTGAATCCGTTATAAGCATAAGGATGCACTTCATTTTGACAACATTCGAAAATGACAATTCTTAAGTCAAATAAGATTTCCATTCTTAGATTGTCATAACCTCTGTACCTTTGTAAGTATACAGCAACATACAAATTCGACCTTTGCATAGAGAACAAGATGACCAGAAATGACACTTGAAATTGAGATTATGGGTCGCGGATTCGTAAGTACTTCAGCGAAAACTCAATAAAGGACACGTGTTATTATGAATGATATTATAACATCTAATCAGAGATTTCTACATGAACAGCATCCGACATCCAGCATTCACTTCGTTTATTTGGGATTAAACGTTGGTTCAACACAATTAAGCTGTACGTTGGTGTCAACTTATTTACATATGCTTTCTTATCATGTAAATACACGCCAATTACAGTGATCGAGGACGAATTTCGTGCATTCTTTATTTGTGAAAAATAGAATTAATTAGAAAAACCACTCCTAGAATCTCCACTCATTGTATAAAGCTTATACTTCTAGGCATACTCTATACACCATTCTACAAAAAGATAACCGACTTACTTTACAAAAGCTTTCAATTTATGTTGCTCATCTTTAAGAGATGCGAATTATACTTACTTCTATATTATTTTTGATTTTGAATATTTGTATTTTTGGCCGTCGGCCTATTAACTTCAAATAAACTTTTGTAGCGTGAAAGCATTATTCAAAATATGGTATATGAAGTGAATTTTTTATGACGACAACGATATTTTCGTTCGGTTACAAAATGAGATGTGGTTCGCGCATGCGCAGACAGCCACTCCTTTTGTAGTGTGAAAGCATTTTTCAAAAGATGGTATATGAAGTGAATTTTGGAATTACACCTTTCCTTGTACCTTGTATCCATATTTGAATGACTCAAATTTAACACTTGCAACATGTAAGTTTAAAACAGCATGCTCGACTACTTCACAGAATATTGGAGAGAAATATATATCTATGCTGAAGAATTTGTTTTTGAAATATGAAAATTTCGCTGTCATGGGACTTTGTCAAGACGTTGCCTACCGTCCTTGAGCACATTTCAGAAGTTTTAAACAATTCCTTGGTGTAGGTGACGGGATACACAATGCGTGACGCCAATGTCTTTGTGAGTAGTTTAAATAGCTCTCTATATTTTTCGAATAGTCGATCTTGATGTGGAATAACCATAACCCGCCATCCGAAACTCATTGGTTCGTCGAAATACTTCGGTCGTTCTCGGTATACATCGGTCGAGGCCGGAACTAATCGTATTAAACCGAATATTTCCGGCAAAAACCGGCATACACCGAGAACGACCGAAGTATTCCGACGAGAGAATGGGTTTAATAATGGTGGATTATGGGTTTTCTATGTTGACATGATATAATTGTGTACGTAGGTCACAATACCCGGTCGGAAATGAATACAGGCAATCTTCTTAATCTCAGAGCTACAGATTCTCCCTAATTTCCGATTGACACACTCAGGAAGGAGGGGGGAATAACCATACAGATTTAAATATTTAATCCATTGATAAGGTTTTCGGGTTAATAGCATTGCCTTCGACACAAGCAATGTGTGACGTTTATACATTTTCGAAATTGATCAATCAGTTTAAGGCTAGTTTCAACAATTCAATTCGATTTTATCTGGCAAAAAACACCCTATAAATGCCATTGGCCAATACAACATTTACAGACAGAAATTAATCAATCAGTTTAAGATTAGTTACAAATATGGTACAGACAACGTTTTTGAAATTCATGTATACTCAAGCATGTATGATAGGTAAACTTGACAAAGATGAAGCAAAACCCAAACATACAAAACACAAATTGGTCTATCTAACACATTTAACGTGTAGTCATACTGCGACGGGCGTGCTTGCACAGATACATTTTAATTTCATTCAATTGAACTCATTCCCTTATATTGAATACATATAGTGTTAAGCGTTGTGTAAACAAATTTTCAGTCATGTTATGGCTTTCCTGGATCCACCAGTACACGGCTACGTGTCTTGCCAAAGGACGCTCCATCGAAACGCATACCCTTGTGGTTTGCAACCGTTCTAAATAGCAAGCAATGGAACAGGACAAGCTATTCCCTTATATATAACGTACTGGGCATCACTTTCTTGATACAGTTAATACCTAGATAATAGTGAGTGTCTTGATAACATTCTTGACCAAGCCACCCCGTTTTGTAATTTCGGAATGATCCAAAGAAAGAGCAACAACACACGATGGAAAAAATCCATTGTTTTAACATTTAGTAGAAATAATGCATTGCTCATAACGAGTAATATTCATTTTGTCACCGTTTAATTTAAAGGCTTCAATAGAATATGCTTCAAAAGACAGTTTACTGAAGTCAATGACTACTTCGCGTTCTGTTTTCCTCAGGACATTTTTCCTTACGGTATAAACGTTTGATTCATATTAAGCGTGGGTTTTTATCGAAACACACACACACACTAACACCCTTTTTAGTAACATGGGGAAGTACAGCGCAAAGTGCGCAAAGTGCGCAAAGTGGTCATTTCCCGACCGTTCACATCAAAAAACAAATCTAAAACCCCTCACTCGTTAATATATATCTCACTTTGATACATCAGTAGCAGAAAGATACGACAAAGCGTTATAACTAAAGGATAGATTGCTTGATCAAAACGTCATTCGCGTTATTTCACAATTTTTCCTATCTAAGATCCCAAATGTTTCTTTTTTTCATTTCTTTTTTATTGTGAATTAGCTGTCATTGTTGTTGCCTTCAATGTGAATCGGGTATGAAGGAATAAATTAAGATACAAAAAAGACGGGTAATGACATTGTCTGCTGACTTATCTCACGGGTGTTATTTCCTTAAGCGACACCGTTTCCTACCTTAAATCATACTCGAAATAGTATCTCTTGTATGGTTTGGCTGTCGACTATTTTCTTTTGCCTTTTATTTGGACTGGTTTCAAAAGGGAATGCGCTTAGATACTGTACAATGAAGGGGCAATTACATTGTTCGCGGTCTTGGTGTCATCTCGACTACTAGTATCCGGCAGTTATCTCTCTTTCTTGATATCTCAGAAACAAGCAATAAAATGTGGTTTCCGCTACACTGTACATTGTATTTTCTTCAAATTGCAACACTTTGAAATAAATGGTTTAAACATTCTATAAAGTTACGAAATATAGCAAATACATTAGGTTACATAGAAAAATAGCATGTACTTTTCACAGAAAAGCAAACACAAAGTTAAGTATAAAGATCACGAGGAATCTGTCGAAAAGACAGAATAACTAAGCAATAGCTGTTACGGAAAAAGTGTTGTTTACAATTCAGTGCTTCTTATTCGGAAAGCATCCCTTATAAATCTTGCAGATTAAAGAATAATACTTCTGTTTTAAGATGATAAAATGTTGTTGAATTTACTAACTTTAGGAAAAGAGGTAAATGTGTGATACTAGTACATTTAGTATGAAATGCAAATAGCCATGAAGTAACCCATGCTACTAGTAACCGACAAAATGCTGGTAAGTGTTGGTGTCGTTTTTTGAGAATTCAAGCGCAATTAAAAGAGCCTGCCTCATCGATCTCTACGATGTGTTTGGCGACGTCGATTTAGAAATCAGCCAGCGGATGTCAACGATTGAAAATACGTTAGCTGTAGAACTTTAAGCTATTGCTGTCTTCTATATTAAATATACTTCATAGGACCAATCGTTTCAACTCGGCAATCCCCGTCACAAGTCGGTAGATATACCTTGAAGGCAGTACATGAATACACCAGAAATCCTTGGGTAATTCGCCTTATTTCCGGCGGATAACGCAAAATGCACACAGGCACTAAATATGTATTTAAATACACACAAATTGGTTATATATTACAATTGGATGATTTTTTTTACCCTTTTCATTAAAGATGATCATATCAACACATCTTTGTTTCATATTTTGTCAATCGGCTCTTTTCGGCAATCCCCGGCTTGTACCGGGGATTTCCGAGTAGATACGATTACAAACGGACATGCCCTTCGTTGTTGACCTACTTTCAAAAATGGCTCCCCATTACTTCCGAGGTTACTTTAAGAAATGGCCGAGGTGTTCCGAATGTTCTTAGGACATGGCAAAAGTATAAGGCAACAAGCTGTCAATCTGATACTAATGGGCGACAAGGTTTTGACAGAATATAATCATGTGACCACACACCATGATGTTGGATTGACATTCAGATTTAAGGAAAGTGCAAGTCGCTGCAAACTATAATAACACGCCTTTCCAACGTGTCTGTAAGAAGCAGAGCAACATTCGATCGGTTATAATTTGTGTTCATGCGATATAGGCTATATTCTTTTGAAAACAAGAAACTTTTTTTTACAATAACTTGACTCATTGAACAGTTATTGCTTTCTGCTTTCCTTAATCTACCCTACAACACATATCAATGTGTTCAACATTTCATATATCTCTATATATTTGAAAGTAGTAAAGTGGTAAACAATTTTCCCACCCATTAAGACAATAGCCGTCCACTTATGAAAATTGGTTGACTTTGTCCCCGATAATTATTAGCCGCATACCAAATAGATTAGGTCATTCTCTTCAAGCTAAGGGTCATAATCCGTTTGGGTTCATTATTCAAATAGATAAGCAACGAACATATGAAACTTCAGGTGATATGGTGTTTTTATTTCATTCAAACAAAATACCAATTATGTATACAGCCAAAAGGGATGAAAAACTCACGTCTCATCGTCTTAACTAAGATTGTTTAAGAGAACGAGCTTTTTGAACACTCAACCGTAAAGCTGACCACCAGTAAGCTGGATGTGGTTTAGGTAGGACTGGGAAGACCTGAAAACCAACCACCCAAACAAACTATCTTTTGCCGCTATGGACCTCCTGGAGAGTTTCTCGGGATCAATGCGTTGAAACACTTGCAGCAAGACAGTTTCTTGCTGACAGTTGTTAAGTATTCCTAGTTCAGCCAACTCCTGTGTATGTTTTTTCCATATACCATGTTGATTGTACATGCTTATTTTTTATGATTTAAAGACGATGCTCTATTTAAATGTCTAAAATAAACTCTTTTATAATTATTCTATTCGTAAGTCATGTGCATGTACAATTATCTTGAGCAGAAAATACGTGTTGAATACCAAGATCGCCGCTGATTTCGGGGTTTCAATAAACACCCTCTCAACATGGTTGGAAAAGACCGATGAAATAAAAAAAAAGAAGACAAATAAAAGAAAATTCACTCAAGGAATAAAATGGCTTAAACGGGCCACGGAATCTGGAATCCCCGTTTCTGGGCCACTTCCAATCTGAACACATCGGGTTTATCCAATGAAAACTCCTCTGAAATAATAGGGATGACGCCATATTGTTTCCCGCGAGAATGACGTCACTTTAGTTTCGTTTTTAGAAATAGATCTTAAATGTGAAATCTAAAAAGTCGTTAAACTTGATTGAGGAAACAACTATACATTTCACAACAACAATTTCACCATTTGGTATGAGTTACTGATAAAAAATGATTTGAAAGGATGTCCAACTCATCCATACACATTGAACTACTTAACGTGCAAGCTTAGAAAATGTGTTAATTGCCGGATGCCGATTTACCCGAAAAATTGTAACCTTACACTTATATCCGAGGTGTATTTCACAGCTCACGGAAATACCCGAGTAGTTTAGATTGGACCACTTCTTCAGCAAAAAACTGAAAAGTTTGCTCGGGAATTGTGACTGACTGAAGAGGATGTATTCTACATTGAGAACACGTACATCAATACGGTCTGATTCGATTAAGCATTGTAACTAATGAATCAAATACAGCATGTCATAAATCTGGTTTTTCGTTCTCTGCTATCTTCGTACCTAATGTTCATACTCCAAACATCTAAATAACGAAGTATCTCTATGTCAAACAGTGTTGAGGGGTCCCTTCAACTTCGACATGAATACGTTCTAGTGCACATCCGAATCCATAGAGTAAGTATCTGCATAAGTTTCTTTTTCACAAAGCTTCAGCAAAAACAGTGTATTTAAGAAATTAAGGTAAAGAAATCGATGTCCTTTCGAAATCGGGCTCTCACATTATAACCTCTGAAACGCTGTTCTTTGTTAACATATGCTTGTAATCATTGCTGATCAAGGGAACCAGCCTCTTCATTTCAAAGTTAACCCCATCGTCATGGCACCCAAGAGGGGAACCACTTAAATAAGAAATCATTGGTTTCGTAGTTTCATTTAAGCCTTAAACCCGCACAGGCAAAGAAATCATGCGCCATCAGCCTTTGATGTTTCTCCCACAAACCACCGAGCTGGTTCCACGTTCTACCAATAACAAAGTTATACCCAGCCTTGATCTGAGAGGATAACATACATGACTTAAAACTGGCAAAGCTCAAAGAGCTTTCCGATTTTTCGTTTTGTTTGTTTGAGGTGGATGACGTTTATTCCGTTTTAAAACGAGTTACAAGTTAAATCTCGAATTTTTAACATACGCAAGTGTGAAATAAGTGTAAAATATGGAGTGTAGATAGCAATTGCTCTTCTTCTAACTAGTATGCTGTCATATCTTCTTTGTCTTGAACTTTTTGTATCATACGAATATTGTTATCAACCGTAACTGTTCTTTGTTATAAATGATGATTTAAGTAATCTAAAAAACCATTTTAATGCCATTCATTTAAACATACAAACAGATTTTGCTCAATGAAATGAAATGTAAAATGTAATGTAGAAAGACCCGACCTTGGGTCCCTAGTTTAGACATTTGTTCTATATTCTGACTTATTGAATATATACAGCGCGGTGTCGCTTAATGCCAGACAATGTATAAAGTCATGCAAAATGATCCATACGTATGTGCCATGTTAATGTGAATGTCGTCTTGAATTTTAATTTCTTAAATAAACCAATTGTGGGGGACAGTGATGCAGTGGTAGAGCTTCGGCCTCTTGTACCGAGCGTCTCCAGTTCGATTCCCGTTATGCAAGGTGAGAATTGCCGGGATTTACCCACATATCGGTGCGTGTACCGGTGTAGTATCCAGGAAGCAGTCATCGAGAGTGAATTTTACAAGCTTCAAGCGTCCGTCGCAATCGATGTAAGATAAATAAATGTAAACACAATAACCAATTAATATCGCTTAAAACAACACTTAAGTATTTTGTTTTCTTACCTCTATAAGGGCCTCATGTCCGATACCCTGTCGCCTAAATGGATTGAATACTGCTTTAAATAATGATATCATTATTCCGTTTAAGTGGAACATTTAACACGAACCGCTACCATTCATGTCTTAATGTTTTCCTAAGCTATTTTTCGTATCAGTGTTGTGTCATTGACAACATAGTCTAATGATACCATCATGTCATATTTCCTCAGCAAAAACGTTTATATATAAACACTTTACATTTCAGATAATGTACAGCATTAACAATATCTTTGAAATGTATCAGACACACTTTCTTTTAATATTTATATATTGAAATATTGAGAGAAATTCAACATTAAATCACGAAGCACCAGATATCCACAATCTAAATAAATTTTGAAATAAATTGTTTCCTTTAACTCCCATAAAAAACAACAGTGTATGTCTTTTTAAATTCATATACCACCACTTGCTGATTACTTTCTATAACCAATAACTCATTAAGTGTCATCTTAAGTTGTCTCTCGTATGAACTGTTCGACAGGGGCCGTCAGAAAACTGGACAAAGAACCATTGTGTAATAGTTTCGCAGTATTCTGGACATAAACACGTTAACGAAGTTTGCAGAGATGTCCGAATGATTTTCAGACACCTCTGCAAACGTCGTTGGTGATTATTTTTCCAAACTGATGCGGGACCTATGTATAAATGCACTATATTGAGAAAAATAGGTACAATGTTACCTAATCGAATTATTCGAGTTGGACCTCACGAACCATCACGTACATGTGAGTCGAACTGACATTCCTTGAATACTTTCCCATACTATGAGCGATACCTAGTGTTTACAACCACCTATCAAGTGCGTGTTTATTCGAAGTACAATTCCTTTCTTTATAACTTAACAACTTGTGTACAGTGTAACCAGTATTTTGTTACGTTGGTCCCCATCTAACATATGCACAATACATGCCAACAACATGTCTATGCGACTGTAATCGTAAGTATTCCTATCTAATACATGTAAAGTATATACCAATTATATTTTCTAGTTTGATTTCTTGTGTTTAAAACGTATGCAAGTATATTGTCTTTTTGTTATTGAAATAATGTATCTCACAACAGGAAAGCTTCATATATTTTCTACTTTTTTAGCAATGAACGACTGAGAATATGTTATATTTGGCCTACCTTGCTATTGACTTGTTTTTGTAATTTAAATGATATATGCCTGTACTTGTGGGCATGAAGCCTTTTTACCATAATAAATTATCAATCTATATCTATTTATCTTTGTATTTGAATAAGCTCTTTAACATCATGAGCTCTTCTGCTGATCCATGTTTATTTTTGTCATGCACAATCTGTATTTGCTATATAACATGTTATGTTTATTATGCAATAAAATATAGTTATAGTTAAAGTTATAGTTTACCAATTGAAGTTCTTTCATGGACGTTGAGCATGCTCAATACACCAATAATGCAATAGGTTGATGGATTGAATTCAATTGATATACATTGCATATACATATATAAGATTTGCATACATTGCAAGTATATCAGATGGAGAAACCAAGGTTCGCAAGGGAAATATAGTTGGTATACATTTTTGAAAAATAAAGTGGGATACTAGAAGTCCAAAAGGGAACTCGAATACGATGACAAAAACAGAACAACTCCCACTTAAAAATCGCCACTTAAAGACGTGGGCTGGATGAAAGGAATGTTATCTATTTATAGTACCATTATGTGTCAGTATGACCTCAAACCCCTTCATATAGTGGTCATCCTTTTGTAGCAATTGTTGTAGAGGACTTTCGAAAATAATGTGACAGAACGATACATTGCTCAAAATGAGCAGTTTTTATTATCTTGTCAAAATGATATATACCAAATATTTTAAAGCTGATTGTTTCAGAGATGTGACGAAACTTGAATACCAGAATTTAATTTCTTTTGTATGAGATTTATTAGAGAATAACCATTGAAAGTTAAATCATCTTTTTAACATATGATATATAGCCTGTATTCAATAATAATGTATTAATGAAGTAAATGTATTTAGACCCAAAACCTTTGCAAATGATTTATAATTCATCACATACTGTCTGTACATACATAGATACATTGACGCATGCTTAACCGAGCTTGCGTTTAGAAGCTATATCGTATTAAAGGTTTAACCGCAATACAAAATCTGTAGTGTTCTAATGTCATCTTATTTTGACATGCAAATTGTCTCATGTATGAACATGCACCTTTAAAGAATGTGTAGAGCATCATGCTAATTCTTAGACACCTGCTGTTGCTTCCAGATTTGAAGTCTGCTATTCCAACATCGTGAAAAAAGTAAACTTCTATTCATAAGTGACGTATAAATCAACTCTTGCAAACTTAAGAAACCAAGGAGAAAAAAACGATAAATTACTCATAATGATTCATTTGTTATTTTTGTCACATTTGTATCAACACAATTTATTAGACACGCTGTTTTTTCTACTTGATATTGCTCATAGTCTGGACCAGTCACTAATTCTTATATGGGGGAATGAGTAGAATTTCCACTACAGTTATAAGCGGCTATTAACCGTTCAAGAAACAAGTTGAAAGAGTACGCTCACTTGCTTGAACCCAGCTTCGCAGTATCGCGATATGAGACTGGCGACCAGTATCCAAGCGCCTGATGGTACATTGTTTCTTGAACGAGGTAAAAATCGTGGTGTTCTTATAGAATTCATTTTTATCGACGAGCCTTTTCGTATGAGTTTCCACAATAAATGGCGTAGAGAAGAAAGCGAAAAGTCTTTTCATAGCCATATTAATATTTCAACCATGATATCTCCCTTACTTTAAGAATAAAAAGATTAGCACATTTTGCACTCTGAAATGAAGGATACAAGGGTTTTATGCATTTACATAACGTCTCATAATACTATTTTTATATCTATCTGGTTAGTCTATATCCATTGCTGGTTGCCATTGATAAAGATTTCCTGGGCTAATTACAATAAAGACGGATCACGAGAGAAACCCTAATAGATGCACTCTCACCGGGGCATAACTGAAAAGCTGTTTAAGTCGATGTAAAACCCAAATCATGTCATCAACAGAACCATCAGCTGGTTTTGTTCTCATTTATTCATAAAGCCATGTCAACCTACACATAACCTTTGGAATGTTGGGTAATCTTCTAAAATATAAATATATTTTTGTGCCGTCTGATTTCCAAAATCTATAATATCTGATAAACATTTTAGGAAAGATACCCAGAGTATCAAACAGGTTATATCACAGACCAGCCGCCAATTTACCTGGCGGCTGGCCTGGATCTAACCTGTTTGTATTAGCATGAAGTCGGTTCCTGCACTTTAAGGGTTAGATAGATTCCAGGGCTATTACATGTAAAATATAAAGGTAAATGTTTCATTTATTATAATGTCAGCCCTTGTGAAATGGCCAGTCTGCTTGGCTTTTGAAACACTTTTCACTGATCATACTAAGTACCTCACAACTTCTATTACTATGCCAGGCACCAAACGCATATAATTATTTAAACTAGCTCACAGCTCACGAACCGGCAATTTCGGAACAAGTCCCACGCGAAACATTTTCCGGACAAACGCCTCACGTGTGGCTTGAACCTTCGTCCACAAGGTCCCGAGGCTTCGTTTCCAGCACCATAAGGGTTAAACGGATTTCAAACGTAGGACATGTATATAAGCCTAAAACATAACAAATATATCTGATAGGCCCTATTTGACGAGTTTACGACCAATCCTCGTATTTGATGGAATCATTCCAACGTTTCCGAAAGCTGAAGTGGAATCAGCTGTTATTTAATGGCTCCTAATTGATTTCCACAGTTTCCTTGAAAATATAATAGACAACCTTGGTGTAAAAACCGAGCAACGCTGAACCATAAAAAGGTACAGCTGCCTTGATAAATCTAGGACAAGCGCCTAACGAGAGTGGCTCGAGCACTTGTTACACAAAACTTTGGTAAGATTTGATTATGTGTCACAGTAAACGTTTGTTAGATTTAAAAACGTGTCACACAGAACGTTGGTTAGATTAAAAAACGTGTCGCACAAAACGTTGGTTAGATTAAATAACCTAGTTCACAAAACGTTTATTAGATTATATAACCTGTCACACACAACGTTGGTTAGATTAAATAACCCGTCACACAAAACTTTTGTTAGATTAAATAACCTGTCACACAGAACGTTTGTTAGAATAAATAACTTGTCACACACAACGTTGGTTAGATTAAATAACCTGTCACATAAAAACGTTGGTTAGATTGAAAACGTATCGCACAAATGTTTGTTTTATTAAATAACGTGGCACGTGGCACACAAAACGTTTGTTAGATCGAATTACGTGACACACACACAACGTTGGTTAGTTTAAAAATGTGTAGCACAAAAAGTTGGTTAAAATAACGTACATGTTGCACAAAACGTTGGTTGGATTTAATAACGTGTCACACAAAACGTTGGTTAGATTAAAAAACGTGTCGCACAAAACGTTGGTTAGATTCAATAACGTGTCACTCAAAACGTTGGTTAGCTTGAATAACGTGTCACTCAAAACGTTGGTTAGATTAAATAACGTATCACACAAAACGTTGGTTAGATTAAATAATGTGTCACCCTATTTTTGGTTAGATTAAATAACATGTCACACACAACGTTGGTTAGATTGAATAACGTGTCGCACTAAACGTTGGTTAGATTGAATAACGTGTCACTCAAAACGTTGGTTAGATTTAATAATGTGTCACCCGGACTTTGGTTAGATTAAATAACGTATCACACAAAACGTTTGTTGGATTAAACAACGTATCACACAAAACGTTGGTTAGATTAAACAACGTGTCGCACTAAACGTTGGTTAGATTCAATCATGTGTCACGCAAAACGTTGGTTAGATTAATGAGCGGTCTAAGCTAGGGGTAATCTAAAATTGTTCTAAACAAATGCATCTATCAGTGCTTTCTTCGAAGCGATGGTCTAGGTTAGGGGTTATCTACAATTGTTTAAACAAACGCATTGCTTAGTACTTTCTTCAAAGCGATGGCCTAAGTAAGGGGTAACTACAATAGATCTAAACAAAGGTATACCTCAGTGCTAACTACAAACCGAGGGGCTAGATTAGGGATTAACTACCGTTGGTCTAAATAAAGACGCATCCATGAGTGCGTTCTTCAAGCCGATGATTTAACACAAACGCATACTTACCCCATTACCAAACAATAACGACAAATGACCAGTTTGTAGAAGATGAATCTTAAAAATATCGTAGGAAAAGGAGAAATTGCTCTCGACGAGCAATTTCTCATTTTCTCACAATGCTTTCTTCCCTATTAGAAGATTATTTTCCAATTTCATCATATTTTGAAATGTCGTTTTCAAACTCTTTCAATTTGAACCGTCTAACGTTTGGTAAAGGGTTAAGTACCTGTCTTTTTCCAAGGCGTGGCACTATAATAAATTACGAGTTGAGGTGTTCCTCTTAGACCACACAAGCACCTGTACTCCATCTAAGTAACTCAACACATGTAATTACTTCGTCAATCCTTTGCGGTAATTAGCCGCCCTTTATCCTTTCCGATAGTAAAAGTACATTCTGTTAATCAGTTCTACATGCATTTGCGTACACCTTCGACGACCAGGACATGGGATCTCGAAATATTTTTTTATTAACAAAACAAACAACACATAATTATTTCTAATTAAAGTTTGTATATGATATTGTGCGAATCTGTGTGGACTTGGTACGATTTTTACTACGGATTGAAGTCTCCTTGCGTTGGTTTGAATTGGATCTCAAAAATGTTTTGGCACTTTCAACATTATTTCTTTCAAAAGAATGCAGACAGTAGTGGTAAGAGAATATAAACACTTTATTTTGTTTTACCACCAAAGTACGACACGCTATTATGTCGTATTCTGTTCAAACAACTGGCGTCTTTCTTACAGGATAATGTTAGAAGTCAGACTCATTTCCGACAATGCTATCAAGACATATCTCAAGACGTGCCCACAAGGGATCTTGTGTGGCCCAGTGGTAAACGTTGCTGACATAGAACTCGGGGGTCCCGGATTCGAGCTACGCTAACACATCTGGCTTTGTGGAGTCATTTAAGGGCCCTAGCCTAGTATTGGCGGATCAAGGAAAGCAGTTACAAAACTGAAAATACGGCGTTAAACACCATACAAGAAATAAGAAGACGTGCTCAGTCGACGTCCTAACAGCAAACGATTAGTTACAGTTGAAAAAGAAAGGGTTGTGCTGGTTTTTGGCTCGTGTTACATGATATGTAACTGCATGTTAAGCCTAATAATGATTGAAATATTCTTGAAAACAAAATTTTGCCAAATCGATTAAACAAATCTAAGCATTAAATCAGAATTGACACACATAATTAACGTGGTTTTTATACTGCAATGTCGCAATTTTGCACATCAGTCAAAAGATAGTAAACTATGACATAGCAAACCTACTTGCATCGGATTAGGCTTGACTGTGTCTATATAGCTTATACCTAGTGATCTAGACACTCGCTCTATCACGGCAGCGGCTTTATAAAGACTAAACAGCTCCGCTATTCTGAACTACTTGAGGCTGGTTCCATCAAATATCAGATGAATTAGCCGGTTGCAAGATCAATCATATTTTTACCAATATTCATTTGAATATAATATGCTTCACAAGACAAAAGATGCTGTTATGTCATAGACCAATGCCTCTCTTTTTGAAAAGTGCATTCAAACTTAGGTCACAAAACCATGCAGCCAGACCAGGAGTCGTATCAGGGACCTCCGCAAACAGTGCTAATGCTCTATCGACTGAGCTTTCCGGCCCGCTTACACATTCGACACTACCTTGCAAATCCAGAACCCAACTACAAAAAGACAAAATATTGTCATATCATAAGCCGTGTATTTTTTGTTTATATGGTGTTTCAATATTGTTGTTTTTTTTTTTCAGTTTTTCATGTAACGGCTTTCCTGGATCCACCAGTACTAGGATATGGCTCTGAAGTGACTTGTCAAATGTCACTCCAACGAAACAATGTGTCCGTCACCTTTGCCACTGGGCCCCAAAGAACCCCATCCAAACGTCGTTTACTTTACCGGCGAACGTAACGTCGTCTGTAGCAAGGAAAATGTTCCAAGATGAATTACCTCCTATAACAGCCCTGAAATGTTAACACCCCGTCCGCCCTGTTGGTATAACAGGTCCTGCACGATTAGGCAGCCAGACAATAACCTGGTATATAGATTAACAACACGCTGAGTCGAAAACCAGCCAGCGAACCAACTATTTTACGGGGCGGCCAATATTCCTACGCCAATACGTGGCGGGAGATCGCCCCCTGGCGGGGAGTTCATCAAGCGCATGCGCACCGAGTTAACTAAACGTACCGACGGAGTTTTTCGTTCAAGGAAATGCTCGATGCAAGGAATTAAAGGGAACCATCTCAGAAAATGTTGTATGTGAGTGAAATATGTAATAAAAGATGACATAAACAATTCCCATCACGAAGCAAATGACCATTTTCAATGTCTTTATTTTAGAAATGCTGAAAACCGTTGGCTTCAATAAATTATTGTTGAGCGAGCATTGGGGATTTCAGTGGGTTTTTTTTAAAATCATTGTTTGTAAAAAGTAAATGGTCGCTTTCGAACGCACCATGCTAGCAACATAGGATTAGAGTGTATGTCCATTTCATAATCAGGGTCCAAGACACGGTCACCAATTTCAATTATTTGCCAGGAAATAAATAAAAGATTGTTGTTTACAAAAAAGATGTTTAAATGGTTTACTAAATCTGCAACATAAATATGCCAAATATCTACTAAACGAATATGAAAGAGGATAAAATGTATTAATACTCTGTTTTCTCTAAATTAATATATGTTATGTCATTTTATTCGTTTCAGATTTTTAGCCGACAACCAAGGAACGACATGTAAGAAAAACGGAGATAGAACGCATCCAAAAGGCATTACGTCACTTAGCAAAACACTACAGTTACATGTATAGACATCGCTGTGACAAATCTCGTTGTACGCTCCATTGATTTAACATATGATTCTCTTTAATCTAGAATTTATGTTAAGCAACTTGTGATCATCGTTTCTAACAATGTATAAGTGCTCAAGCTCAAAACCCGCAAGGAACAATTCAATCACGTATGTTATGGCACCACGGTGGTCTATAAAACATATCCAATTACTCGTTTGCAAAAAAAAAACACATCTTTTTTTTTCCGTCAAATAATTTCAAGTCGTTTTTATAAGATGAAAGAAAATCAATAAACTAACCCTACATGGAGTAATGGGTTTAAGATTGTAATAAGCCGTTTCTAATCAAGTCTAAGTGTGAGAAATAAATCAATGCCAGGAACAAAAACGGATGGACTCAAACCACAGGGGTACTTCTCTGTGTTTTACGTTGTTTCAAGTGTAGGATCTTTTCATCGCCTATAATGCGGTTTAAGATTCTGCGTCAATTGATTTCAAAATGCATTGCATCTTCGGGTGTTGCAATGCTTACCTTACTAACTTCATGTAATGTCGTAAATTGATTTTGTTAAAATACGTAGAAATAGAACATGAACATGAAGAAATAAGTTCTTTTAACCCTTTCCCAAACAACAAATTTTCGACTGTCCCAAATTGAAAGAGTTTGCAGACGACATTTCAAAATGTGATGAAATTGAAATAAATATTCTTCAGATAGAGCAGAAAACCTTGTGGGAAAAGGAAAAATTGCTCTTGATGAGCAATTTCTCCTTTTCCCACAATGTTTTCTAAAGTCGTCTGCAAAAAGTGGTCAAATTATGGTCGTTATTGTTTGGGAAAGGGTTAAAGAAAATGCATACATAACCTCTATCATTTCATCACACATTAAAAGAATGGTGGCTTTATTTCAGTCAACATCGCATCCACAAAATGTTAATTACTTTAAGGAATATAGATTTATCGGCGAATGGATTTTGATTTAAAGATCAATTGCATGGAATCTTTCAAAGAGGTTTCACGGTGATCGGATTAAGAGATATATTCAATAAATGATAACGATTTTCACAGTTATTACATGAAACGATTTTGCGAATGGTATCTCTGTATACTTGCTTTACACTCTCACAAAAAGTCATTGACCATATATACTGTATATAATTTGTGTGTGGGGTGGGGGGGAGGGGGGTCATCGTATCTTCGTATCTACAAGACAGTCTCATATGTAGATATGTTTCGTTTGAGAACGCATACGTATGACAGTCTTTTCCCGATATCCCGTTTGTTATACACGTACGACGATTATTTGATATTTCTGTAGTGCTTGATATTGCATCTGTATTGACGCCATGTCCAGTTATCCCAGCTTATCATGAGAAGAACAACCAAAGACTGATTTGTAAAGTGACGGGCTTTTTCACCTTATCAAGACAGCTCAGTTACTTAAAACATATTAAACGCTATCGAGTAATTAAAGGAAAAAACAAACAAAAACACAGGATATACAACTATTAAACCCCGTTCACATTTATCAATCATTTTGAGGCATCTCGTGCTTATGGGTGCTTGTTCACAGATGTTAGGAAATTGGGAGTTAAAAATCAATTTATTTCAAACTGATAAACAGCTGTACTGTTATATGATATGGCCTGCAGAATGGTTATTCACATCAAAATTATATCGATTTTAATTTTCTAAAGGACATATACTGTGAACTAACATTAATATCAATTCTAAAGCTTGACGTCGGTTTTGAGATCTCATATTCTTACAACAGTTTCTTCAAAATAACAAAAAACATACATGTGTTTCTTTCCACTTATCACAATGTTTGCATCCAATTTCAAATGGCCACAATGTTTCATATGGTGGAGTAGGAAGATAAAGCGAATGTTTCTCACGAATCAAGAATGTAAATAACCACCAGCAGACGCAACAGGTTTTCAAACCGTCTAGACACCTTTTTTAAAAACTAGAGCACTTACGAAACATTTTATCATTTTGTTCTCAATATTATGATTTTTCACTGACGCAATAGCTTTCACCGTGCCTTGGGCAAACGTCTCGATTGCGGAACTGTGAATGTAAACCAAAATGTCGTCTTTGTTTAATCTTGTCATCGCTGCCATCGTTTCGCATTGTGTCGGACGCATAACTGATAACGAAGAATGAAAAGGTGTCCGAATGACACCTCTATATTCCTGGTTAGCGACAATGCGTCCGAAATGTTGCGCTGTATTGCTGTGTTTTATTTTATCTAAATAGATAATGTGCTTTTTGAATACCTCACACGAGCTGTACCATTCATGGTGTTATATAATAACCTATTACCAAGAGTGACATTAGGGAAGCTATTACTGATACCATGTTAATAACCCTTTGGTATGACCCAGCCCAGAAATCGAACCCACAACATACAGAGCACTAGTCAGACACCCCACCAAAGCATTACGATGATGGTACTTTCCTGTATGGACCTGTGTCCTTTGTCCTCATGACTGAGCCACTAATATTGCTTGTTTAAATATGGTTATATATTTATTCATTATTAAGTTATATATTACGGCTTTTCTGATTTCACAAGCGGTTAAGGTTCTGACGTGTCTAACTGAAGGACATTCCTAAGAAAGAACAGCTACCAATGGGGCTCGAACCCGGAACCACTGAATTGAACGGCATTTTATGATTAATCTGGATGTTCTTTCCGGTTATATCAAATAGCGGCATTCTGAATCGCTTACCATTTAGCGCTTATGGTAGAGTATCGGCGTCACACTTCCGAAGAACTTCATGCGTACACGTATAATCGCAGACGAAGATTGCAGAGGTGTCCGAATGATATTTGGGAAGCCTCTGCCTTCTTCGTTATCCATTATGCGTCCGAAATTCTGTGCGCATAATGTATACGAGTACTGCATCCATGCGGGCTGCAATGCCGTTCTGAGAGTGTACTTGCACGCCGTGGTGTTAACAGTTGGAGTAATTTGCATGTCACGGTTTGATAATTAGGTAACAGCGTTTGCTATGACGTCGGTCATAACCGATATTGGCATGATAGGAGGGTAGAATCATTTTGTCTGTTTTCTCATATTCCTGTTATGAATATCGTTCATTTAACAGCAGTAAAGTTCAACCCGTTTGAATTCCGTCACCGTTTGCCTAATGGTTAAGGTGTCCGCCTTGGGACGGGGAGATCGATGGCTCAAGCCCCATAGGGGGCGTTTGTCCGGAAAGTGTTGCTCGAGGGACTTGTTCTGAAACGGCCGGTTCGTGAGCTGCGAGCTAGTTGAATTAATGGTCACCGACTTATATCCGCTTGACGCCTGGCATAGTGATAAAAGTTGGGAGGTACTTGGTATAATCAGTGAAGTGTCTCATAAGCAACAATGGCTGACCCTTTCACTAGGGGTGACACTATAATAATCAAAACCGTTGTTTTAATGATTTATGTTTTTTATGATTTACGATCAAATTCAAATGTAGTAAAACACAATTTTCAACAGCTATTAAATATTCGATGATGGTCAGATTACTTTTGCACCATTCCTTCAATTTCTTAACTAGAACTCGCAGTACTATTTCTAAGCCACTTCCAAGGTTATCGTATTTTTTCGCAAGTCGGAAGTAACATGACATTGACATCACATTATCCTTAATGTATGCTAGGCTGAAGAGCAAAACTAGTTAGAAAGTGTATTTTTACTTATGATTCATTTTCATAAGATTTCTTTTCAAAAAGAATTACTAGTTTTAGATGTTTTGCTTTAGGCGAAGTATATGAATTTTGCTAAATTTTATAACATGATAGGAGAATTTGAAGCCATAAAACAACGTTAATACTTCATGTGAAGGGTAATTGGCTGACTTTGCGACCTTTGTATTACACTTTTGATATAAGTTGCTTGGACTAGCCAGTAATACTATACGAATTGTAACTACTCGGTTCAAAATATTTATCTCTAAAGAGCACTTGTAGCATATGTTAGATAGACGTTTTGAAAGGCAGGAAGAATTGCTACTAACTATTCTCGTTTTGAGTTAGTCACAATGTATACCTGCTGTTCCTTTCGTAATCAACCAGGTACCAGGAAAGAAGTCAGTCAAACGGTCTCATATTTTGTTTTACTGTTTTTTAACAAAAGCTACGCAGCGATATAGATACCTCACCAAAAGTTACACAATTTCAGGAATATAAATCCCTTCTAACAGTAAAACAATAGGTAGACAAAAGGTAGACACTAAACATTCGACACAGAATTGAGATATTTGCCATTATCTTATAGATCAACTATTTAGCCATTGAAAATAAGCTGCACTTTTTCTACTCATGCGCTTAATACAGACATATTAGAAATAACTACGTTACGTCATCATGGCTGATTAATAAGTCTGCTGAATCATTCTATACAGTAAGGTCCATTCGGAACACCTCGGCCATTTCTTAAAATAACCTCGGAGGCAATGGGGAGCCATTTTTGAAAGTAGGTCAGCAACAAAGGGCATGTCCGTTTGCAATCGTATCTACTCGGCAATCCCCGGCACAAGCCGGGGATTGCCGAGTAGATACGATTGACAAAATATGAATCAAAGATGTGTTGATATGGTCATCTTTAATGAAAAGGGTAAAAACAAACATTCAATTGTGATATATAACCAATTTGTGTGTATTTAAATACATATTTAGTGCCTGTGTGCATTTTGCGTTAGCCGCCGGAAATAAGGCGAATTACCCCAGGATTTCTGGTGTATTCATGTACTGCCAACGAGGTATATCTACCGACTTGTTACGGGGATTGCCGAGTAGATACGATTGCAGTAAGGTCCTCAAATAAACAAGTTGAAAAAACAAGAGCTAATATCTTCTTGTCCCATGCCTTTAAGCTGAGAAAGGATTTCTTGAAAAAGTACGGTGCATAAAATGGTATAGTCAATATATTATATTTTATCATATCATATTATACAATACATGATAATTATCATAATACTAGGTTAACATATTGTTAAAATTAGATAGATTAGATGTAACATGGACATAAGGCCCGAACTGTTGAAATACCCATTTGTGTTGTATTGTACTATAAGAATGAAGCAAGGAGAGAAAATAACATCAATACCAATCTAAAATAAATCATTTGTCATAACAGCGACCTTTTTCATTTTCGTTGCATTCTACTTACTTTACATCGACCTTTCATTTTACTTGGCTTTTTGAAATGTATGGCAAGACACACATCGGGCATATCATCAAATGCACGTTGTTTCGATACATTGAAATAATGTAAGTTAAAATTGCACTTCTTTAAAACTGTACAACAAATGAACTGTTGTGTGATACGCATTGAAATCCATTCGTCAAACCCATTGGAAGTAGAGTTATCTATTATATAAGTTTTAAGAGCTTGTACACGGCAAATCATAAAATAATTTATTATAAATAAATAAATAAAGAAACAAATAAATAAATAAACAAATAAATAAATAAATAAATAAATAATAAATAAATAAATAAATAAATAAATAAATAAATAAATAAATAAATAAATAAATAAATAAATAAATAAATAAATAAATAAATAAATAAATAAATAAATAAAAAACAGTACTGTCCAAACAACATTTCATTTTGATTTTCGTATTTCAATTGTTTTTTCTTCCGTAAACAAGAAACCCTAATGTTACTAAAACACCAAAGAAGTGCTCCAAGAAACGATTTCTAAAGACAAGGGTTAAGCCGCAATAAAAACCTTCTAAGTGCTTCTTTCTTCGATCTAGGCCAAGCTGATGAGCCTCGAAAGGCTTTCTGTGGGAGGTTACCGAGAAACTCCTGTCGGTGAGATGATTGAGGCAATTAAGTTTCGTTAATTCAATTAGGAGAAAGGTAGGTCATCAAGGCGGCTTCAAACGCGCCGATATGCGTGGGTAAAATGAACCCCGTCAATATCTCTTTTCTTCATTATCTTCCTATACGGAGGGTTGTGTGCAACCTTGATTAAACAATCACGCCGTTTCGATTGATTGTAGCCTTCTGTAGGCACGTCGAGAAATTATTGCTGGAAAAAGAGAAATTGCTCATAGAAGTTATTCTCCTGTGAAAAAGCCGATTGCTCGTATGCACAATTTCTCCGTATTTAGACAACAGAATTGTATGCATTTCGATTATCAAATGCACCGATATTCGTAGGAAGAATATAATTAGTTTACACTTTGTTTGGAAGATGTTCATCGTACAATTGATTTTGTAAATCCCTAAAAAGATAGTATTAATTGGGTCCGTTGCAGATGAAATATAATTTGTTGGGTAAAGGATGTGTTACTCATACGTAAATACTTCGTTTGCTGATTATTCCACAAGAGCAACAACACAACGCTAAGCGTCAAGTTTGAGTCACATACTGGTTAATAAGTTTGAAAATATACCAAATTAATAGTTGTTTTCAACATTTTTGAACAATTACGCCGTTTCGATATTGACCCTTCCTTAGTACTGTTGGAAAATGAGAAACTATCTATTTTTCCTTTTTCTAACAGACAAAACACATACTTCGATAATCAAACGCACTGATATTTGTTAGCAAAATAGAAATTTTTGATATTTTGTTTGAAGGCCTGTCGTCAAACAATACAAAATAGAATGTATTGTATTCATCAAACATATCACGGCGTTAGTCCTTAAAGAAAATAAGTCCTTGTGTCTGATGCAGATGACATATTCTTTGGTATGGTAGGTGAGACTTTGTTCATGTCGTTTGTTCATTATTCCACATAAAGACGTACATATATGTGTTACGGCTATCTTACATTCACCAGTTCTAGGCTAGGGCCCTAAAATGTATTGCCAAAGGATACTCCGACGAAACAAGAGGTACCCGTGGGGCTTGAACCTGGGTCTCACGAGTTCTAAGACCGCAACTTTAGGACTTTTTTTTCCATCGAAGGCCGTTTTTCAAGTTGTAAAAACTAATGACCGGACCCCTTTGTCAATGTTCATATTCCAATGCTTTATCAATGTTTCTGTAATTTGTTTCTGTTAAGTTGTTTTTATCATGTACTCATTTTGCAATGAAATAGACTTTAGATTACACATAAAAGGATACCATTTTTGCTTTGTCTTTGGAACAAACCTAAGCCTTTTCAAACGAGGTGGGCACTATCTCTACACCATTGATATACTCTTATTTATTCATTTATATACGAGTTGTATATCGCGCCAACATTATGTTCAGTTATGTTGTGATGCCCGGCTTCAAACTGATGTATAAAGACTACAAATTAGACTTTATCCTGTCACTAGTGCCATTTTGGGACCGATAACTAGGTACCGTATAACATTTGTGATATCCGGCACTAACCATGTAACACACGCACGTGACGAATAATGACGTCATAAGAGCGCAATGACGTCATGTTTACACCATTCTCTACTTACTTTTTCCTTTTTTTCTCCTGTTTTATTTACATCTTTTTTTTTTAAAGAATACATAAAGGTAACAGGATGAATAGAATAGATGGTTGGTGTCTTTGAATTGGAAAAGTTATCGGGCTCGGCTTCGGATTATTATCCGTTTCGCCTTCGGCTCACCGGATAATATTCCTAAGCCTTGCCCGATAACATTTCCGATTCACGACACCAACCATCTATTCTCTATACCTTTGAGGTCAAGTCGAATAGAACCTTCAGCAATCCGTGAGTCATTTGGTAGACAGCGTCTAATGAAAATCCACATGCTGTCACCGAGAATTGAACTCACGCAGAGAAAGGCCGTATGATTTCAAGTTATGTACTTTATCCACTAGGCTAGGGACCCTTAGATACAACCCAGTTCTCCCGACCCCATAGCAAATTCTCAAACAATCTTATTGCATCATTGTAAATATTCGATATTTCTTGAGGCGTTAGAAACTTAATTTCGTCTTTTAATTGATTTGACTAATGCTTTGCTGTATGTGATTAATATTTATTTTAAGTTAAACTGATGTGTACGCCGTTTATAACTTTTTGCGGCTGATTATTTCAGCTATAAGTCGATGGACGAAAGGCGGATGTTGCATATTCCCGTTGTTGTATTTAGACGTCAAAACATTAATAGACAAAGTCGGGATTCGAACATGGAACCGTGTGCTTCCAGTTAAATTTAGAATTCCCATAATCCGCCATTTCGAAACTACATTTTCATTTCCATCGTTCTCGGTTAACCTCGGTCGGGGTCCAAAACTTATTGGTCAAATGCGAAAAGTTCCGGCCCGGACCAAGGTATACCTAGAACGACAGAAGTACTCTTAAATGGCGAATTATGGATATGCTTCCTTAAATCTGCTGATGTCTGAAAGAAATCAAGTCTTGACAAATAACATTACAAAGCTCTTCGTGGCCTCCCCGAAAGGTCTTATACAACTGACATGTAAGCACTGTACATAGTTATGGCACGTATTTGTTATCGCCGACAATTTATTAGCAATTTGATAGGAATTCTATAAACGTCTTTTACCGTATTCCCCATCATTGGGAACGTGCAATCTCTCAATATCGAAAGTTATATCAGATGCCAGAAAATAGCAAGAACGTGTAATCAAATATTTATACCATTTGGTTTGTATGGTGTTTAACACCGTATCAACATTTTTCGGTTTTGTGACGGCTTTCCTGGATCCACCAGTAATAGGATAGGGCTGTCAAGTAACTTGCCAAAGGTCTCTCCCACAAAACTAGAGGTGTTAGTTGAGCTCGAACCCGAGACCATCCCCCGAGTTTTAAGTCCGCAACCTTAACCACTGGGTCACACAAGTACCTTCACTTTTTAATAGAAACCAATGTGACTAAAGGATAAATTGCTTCGAAACCTTTACCACTGGGCCACGCGGTACTCCTGTACATTTTGGTAGAAACCAACGTGACTTAAGGATAAATTGCTCAGGAGCAATTTATCCTTTAGTCACGTTAGTTTCTATCATAAGGTATAGTGAATCTGCGTGGTCCAGTGGTTTAGGTGGTGGACTTAAAACTCGGGAGACTGTCCCGGGAGCCTTAGCCTGAAGTCTTCTACAAGGATATGTATTATTGAGTAATGAAACCTAGCTTGTCAGCCGTGCCATATTATCATAAAGTGCAACCATATCAGATACCGGCGTTAAAATTAGCCTTGGTTTTTGTAAACGCGTGCTGTCAGATTTGATACGACGGACCGAAACGGTACCTTCTATCTCATTGGACATGGCTAATTGAGGTTGATCATTATGAACATCGTCCCCTATAAGCCTTTTCATTTATATAGATTCATTCTTAAACACCTGCTTTCAAGTATTTATGGCTGGTTCGCTAGAGCTCTATATAAAGAAGGTTTTACCCTCCGGTTCAGTCTAAAGAAAATCACGAATAGAAAGAGCTCTGTATAAATAAGGTTTTGCCCTCTAGTTCAATTCAAAGTTACTATCTTGTTCAAGTTAATATCAAATAAGAATCCATACAAAGGGATCACCATCTTATTATTACTAAAAGATAACATCGAATTAAGCTCAAAACAAAATATATCATAAATAAAGACCTACACGAATAATGATTTATCACTCTTTCAATTCGGAGATAATCTCAACACAAGCTCTTTACTAATACATTTTTGCCTTCTTGTTCAATGAAAAGCAACGATCGAATAAGATCTATGCAAAGAAGGATTTACAATGTACCCTCTTGTGCAGTTTAAGATTGATGCAAAGAATTATATAGAATAAAGCTCAATACAAAGAAAGCTTTACCATCTAGTTCAATTTATAGTAAATCACAAATAAAGCTCTATACAAATAATTATTTACCACTTGCTTTATTTAAAGATGATTCACGAATAGAGCTCAATACAAAGAATGATTCACCATCATGTTCAGTATACAGGAAATCACTAATAAAGCTCTATATACAAGAAATAATTTACCACTTGCTCTATTTAAAGTGAATTGAAGAACAGAGCTCTATACGAAGTACATGTTTGCCCTCATGTGACCCTATTTGCCCTCCAACAGGTTTCCCCTCCTCCCCGGTGTACCAGCATTTCACGGATTGTATTTCAAAGGGAGATGTATATTATCTACACCAGCATCGAGATTCCCGATTGCTATTTCCATCCTGTACCCAAAGGTTTGTTTCAGATTCAAACGGATTCCGGGGAATAAACAAGTGTCTGATCTGTAGGTGCATTCGGAACACCTCGGCCATTTCTTAAAATAACCTCGGAGGTAATGGGGAGCCATTTTTGAAAGTAGGTCAGCAACGAAGTGCCAATCGTATCAACTCGGCAATCCCCGTCACAAGCCGGGGATTGCCGGAAAGAGCTGATTGACAAAATATGAAACAAAGATATGTTCATATGATCATCTTTAATGAAAAGGGTAAAAATACTATTCAATTGTGATATATAACCAATTTGCGTGTATCTAAATACATATTTAGTGCCTGTGTGCATTTTGCGTTATCAGCCGGAAATAAGGCGAATTACCCCAGGATTTCTGGTGTATTCATGTACTGCCTACGAGGTATATCTACCGACTTGTTACGGGGATTGCCGAGTAGATACGATTGCTGTAGGTGGTATTCTTCGGAATGTCTTTAGTTTGCGGACTATTTTCGGTTTTATTGTTCCCTCGACCCCAATTCTTTTCGTACACAATGACACACTCTTTAACATGTATAGTTCTGTTAGTCATTTTGTTGGTATGATGGATATAGGTTTTATAACGTGTTCAACGTTATTTCAGTCATACCGTGGGGGACAGCGTAGCTTTCCATGCTCTTGGGTACCGTTTTACTTAACAACTTAAGGTTAATATGTGAGTAAATCAAAACTGATAAACATTGATAGTATGATACTTTTCCAAATGAAAGTGCAATATTGCTATGTGACACGACATTGGACGCGTCCAATATTACTTAGCAATATTGCTAAACCTAATAATGAAACAAAAGAGAATGTTTTATGTTACTTTTGCAAATTTTAAGCATAAAATGTTTAGTAAAGCGGTGCCATGGAATTTTATCCACCATCGCTGCACAATATTATTTTCAAGCCACTGACTGCTTTCCCAAATGAACATACATGAATGGTGGTGAGAGACGAATTTATCAAGTTGAATTGGTTTCACTTATCATGGAGGGCCTAAATGTAGCTTGGGATCAGTACTATGTTACATACATGTACTTTATAGTATATTACATAGTACTAGCACCAAGAAAAATAGAGAGCCTTATGTCCACTGATCGCCGAAATGAATATTTGTTGAACCGTTTTTAAACATAGCCGCTTAAAGGGAAAGATATACAAACAAATAGAGTCGTGATATAATTAAGCTGTTCATCTTCTGTTTGGAAGGTTGTTAGTTCAAGCCCGTGCTGGGCAACACCAAAGGGCCAAACTACAAAACTATAGATTTTAAAATGATCTCTTAGCAGTGTATGGCTCAATGGGTGCCTTGTATCTCAATGACGCATATTAATAAATACGCACAGCCATGTTAACCTCTTTATGAAAAAACGCGTTTTACATTGTTCAAAAATTGAAAGAGTTCGCCTGCAAGACTCCAATCGAAGATCTAATTCGAAATTGACCGTTTGATTGGATAGTGCGTGTAGATTGGAAATGTGACAAATTTCACTTTTTAAACAATAAAGTCTGAAGTCGTTCAAAACACAAAAACTCAATCTTTTGTCTTGGTTAAGATGTATACTTATCTGATTTGTCACTCTATAGTATTTTACCAAAGTGCTCTCGTTTGTCTGTCAATTGTATCAAACTGTCATAATTTTCTTCTATCATATTTGAAATCCGTCTCCAAGTATTGTAGTATTCAGCCACCAGACTATCAGACTATGCTATTTTATAGTTTTATTCTTCACTATTTCCACATAAAAAGAGAGGCGTCTGAAAATCTAGACTGGGACCTGGCCCGAAATCACCGAAACGGAACTAAATACATCAAAATGAATGCCGTGAATGATGCTATGCTATGACAGTCAACACGTCTCAGCTTCAATCGAGAACATTTATAAATTGTATGATGTAAATGGTTAGAATGTTGTGGTATATGTTATGGTTAATGTTCACTATGGAATCGTTACTTCTTCCATGTCCCCCACAATCAACATTTGCTTGAGTAATAGTTCCTTCTTTTCCTCTCTATCCCTTCATGAAATCGTTTCCAGTTTTCATCCGACAATTCATGAATCATATTGACAAAACGAGAAATTGCTCTGATAAGCGATTTCTTCTTTTGTAAATATGGTTCACTCTAAATAACAAAAATGACAATGTACATTTGTCTTGTTTATTTGTATCGTCGGATATTGACTTCAATTTGGACCGGTCAGAAATTTCAAAGTTCCAAATTTCGAGGAATCAGAGATAGAATCGTATATATTGAGATGTTACACAGTGCACAACCTACACGCGAATGTCATTATATTCCATGTTCCTTTGATTTCCACTGCATTTCCTTATTCTAAGTGCTCAGCTGTTCCAGGCCAATTAGGGCATCATTCATGTGTCAAAAAGGAAATCACTTCGAAGCAAAGAAGGATAAACCATTTCTATATGTTTAACGCCATTTCAACAATCATTAAGTCACGTGTGCCCTCCATGGTTATCTACAAGAACAAGCCCATGAACTCATGTCTTATCCTATAGAACGTCATTTCTTGTGATAAGAGACGTATTCCGAGACTTGTAATGGCAGATTACTCAAGACGCCTTTTAATTCTCAGAATTCTCGAAATGGACTGATATCATATTAAAATCTTTCCGTGATAATCTGGATAAATTAATACTTGACTTTTCCGTCTAATGTTAATTCATAACAGACACGCATCAGAAATCTCTTCATATCAATCATTTAAATATAGATACATCTTGACTTTTTAAAAAGCAATAAAACATAGCTCAAAAAAGTACTCGTGTACGACTTCCGTAGTATTTCGGACGTATATTTGCCATAAGAAGTGGGTGGGGTAAGAAGTATTTTTCTCCACTTACGTTTTGCTGGATCGGTTTCCTCAACCTCAGGACGGTCCTCTGGCCATTAAGAACGGTGGTTCTACACGAGGAAAACACACAGGCATCTTTTAATCCCATGTTTGCGATCGAATGCTGCACAACAGTTACATGTTAAAGAGTATGAGTTTTTCACAATGTCACGTGATGTTTTTGTTTTGGGTCGTAGCACGTTATACGTGACCTCGTGAGTATTCTATAAACAGACACGTTCGGTTTACTCGTGCACCATCCATATGTTCACCGATACGTCCTCGCGTAAAAAACGTCGCGATTTTGTTGTTTCACATATATAGGAAGCCTATCTGGAAATTGAGATCAAATGCTCGTTTAGTTCAAAGGTGTACATTGCATAGATTACTCAGTAACGTTTAAACTTATTTATCTTAGAACGATTGTGAAAAAGTTCTTACTAATTAGATTAATCGCTCGATTCTGGTTCCTGGATACATAACCAGTATTCGTACCGGATATGAATAAATGAATTGTTACAAGCCACATCCCGCCACGAACAGGATTTGATCTCGAGAACCTTGTGTCCCTATGTCAATGCTTTACATAACTCAGTATGAAGTGAGCCCAACTGGCAATACAAGAGGCTCAATCAAGTTTTATGCCTGGCTTAACCAATATTAGTTCCGATGTTTGATAATGAAACTATTGCAACATGTGTCATCAATCATGATCGTTGTCTTCTTAATTGTCTATCTTTTAGGGAAATATTGTTAAAACCTTTAATAATGCTTCGAGGGTAAGGATAAGGGAAATATGGTGATACATCCGTGTCTGAATCTGTCATTGTCATAACCGAAAGTAGTAGTATAACTTGGGCGTTACCCAAATAACCCAATCCTATTATAAAGGAACGTATGACTTGTCGAAATTTATATAAACAGTAGACGGCAGAAGAGAATGAATGGGATACAACGACATTGGTTAGAAACATTTGTGACGAAAGGAGAGATTGCGTGTCACAAGCAATTTGTCCTTTGGTCACGAAGGTTTCTTATTTTGCGACTGCATGTCCTTCAAAACGTGGTATAATGGAGAAAAGGGCTGAAATTATTTTTTCTTGATGCGGAAATATCGAATATAGACCATACTGATCAGCCATGTCCCTATGGGAAGTCCGGTCAGTCCGTCTCCCGAAAATATACTTTACAGCATTGTTTAGGAAAACCAAGCAGCATGTCTGTTGGTTAATTCTGCGATGTTACTATATATGGCTGTTGAAAACGCTGTTAAATTCCAGTAAAAGCCAATGGTTGTGAAGTCTAATCTATATATATTTTCACCCGAGTGTAGAAATCTATATTAACTTATGTTTATATTACATCTGTTTTGAAACGAGTTCGTCGATTTTAACTTATCAACAATAGTTCAAAACTATGCGTTCTCGTCATCTATTGCACTTAATAGATATTGCCTTATTTAATCAGTAACTCCAAAGCATCTCATTTTCACATCTCCAATGCGGAAGTATGAAGAAAAATTTGTTATAAATTGTTCATATAAAGATTTATCTGACCATTCCGTCGCAATTACGTTTACATGTACCCAACAGCATAGAGAAAATGTTGTTTGTTTGGTGTGTTTTTTGCTTTTGTTTCTTTTATTGATGTTTTTTGTCATCTGCTGCGTTAAAAATGGACCAGTCAATTTTTCAAAGTTCTAGGGCGGATAATAAATTTACCCGTGCTCCGAAACCTAGGATTTGACCACTTTATTGATCTTTATCCAGGACCAATTTTTGTTGAATTCTGACGTCTGATTGGTCAATTAAATCAACTGATACGATCCTTAGCAAATCAAAAAGAGGTATTACTGATCTTATCAAAGATTAATCAAGGTAGCGTTATTTATGTAGACAGTTTGTTGTTTTCCTCTTTTACTTCCTCTCTGACGTAAAATGCTAGCGTTACATGGTGATAGTGCCAACCTAGCATTAACAACAATGATTTCGCAGGAAGGAAATAAAAGATCTTTGTTGCAAAATAAAACGTCTAAAGAATTCACAAAATATGCCAGACAAATATACTATATCTTTGTTAAATGACTATGACGGTTGAAAAGCCTATCAATTCTGTAATTCTAGGAAATTTTATAGATCTGTGATTAATCATTTTCCCTGTTTTAATGTTTGCTCGATTGACTAAATTGTGTTTTGTATGTTTGGGGATTTCTTCATTTTCGTCATGTATGTAAAGTTGTATATCTAACATGCTTGAGTATATTACGTATATGTTTGTCTGAACCATATTGATAATTAGTGTATTGACCAAATGCATTTACTTGCCGGTTTTTGTCAAACAAAGAATTTAATGGAATTGTGATGTCATTTTATCAGTCGAAGTCAGACCCTAATTCTGTTGGATATTCGTTTCAAAACGAATGTTATCAAAACGATGTGTTGTAAAATACAATGCATAAAACGCCTTACATAGAGTGATGTCTAGTATGGTTTAAAAGCGGTATTTACATTTACCAACACCATTTCTCAAGATCAAGACACGATTGTTTATGATGGGAAAATAATATCATATTATTAAACATGAAAAATGATATTGGCAAGGCAAAACTTCTCCTCAGGTCGCATACATTTTAAGTCGAATTCTATAATGCGCACTGAACTAGCATTTGATAACGAACCAAAGGTTTGGAGAAATTTTAGACACATTCAAATTCAAACTTGAATTGCAAGGCTTTTTGGCGACTTTACCGATTTGAATCACGATAGAATGTAAGGCCGATTTCTCCATTCCTTACCATATGGGTAAATAATTAATCAAATCAATTTTCTCAAAAGGGCACTTCTCACTTTTCAAACAATGGTAGTATTCCTACTAAATGATCCTACCCTAATTACAATATCAATTCCAAAAACCACTTAAATTGTCTATTTTCATTAACATAAATGATTTATGTTATCAGCTTTCTCAAACGGATAATTCCTATAGCGTTAGCAATTCCAATAGTCCTTTGATATGAAAACTTCTTTTCATTATATGTTCAACTTCTTTAACCACCTAAATCTCTCCTTATCATAATGATATCAGATTTGATTTGTTCAACCTTGTATTTGACAACTATCATTGCTTTAAATATTACAGTAGTTTTACTAAATGAATGTTTGCTATTTCATTAGTTCCGTAAACCACTTAAATGTACTAAGAACAAGTCAGAAACAGAACTATGTTCTATTAAATCTAAGACGATATAAAGAAGTAAAGAGTTTGAAAGGGCCGAACTCTGTAATCTTTAATTAACTTATGCATCTCACCGTTTATAACAAGTGTGATACGATGCAATAAGTCTAACTTCATCAATATAAGAGTCAATGTACGTAGTATTCAATTAGGGTTGGCCGTAGTTTAACGTTTGGATATACTATGAGAGGCGGACTTATAAATATCTTACTTTCTTAAAGACGCAAATATCGGTTAAAACAAAGGGAATATATTATTCACATTTAATTCACATGCACAAATATCCTTGAAACTGCGCAACTCGTTCACATGCCCTCACCAAGAACAATCACTGTGTGTGTTAAACGATCCCTTACGAACAAACTCTAAGTAAAATATAATCCACCTCACTAGATATATGCTCCGGTTTTCGTAATTCCCTCGACTATGGCACCAAAGATCTAATAGGCTATTGGTTTTGGGCCGGCAGGAAAACAAGGCGTATCGGTAAATTACTGTTTTACGGCAAACCGCTGTCAGTATCAAATACAAACGCGACCCGGGCACGGGAAAACAGGCCCCTGCAGTAAATAAAAGTAAGAGAACTATTCGCTTCTTTGCAAATGTAACGTTCTCGGGAAAATGACTTTGCAGGAGTATACCTATTGATCTATATAGTGCTTAGTAGTTTATTTGGCTTTTTAAGTATAAGTACATTTCTGCTTCATTGGTCTAAATAGTGCTAAGTGATGTATTTGGCTTTTTAAGTATTAGTACATTTCTGTTTCATTAACTTAAATAGTGTTAAGTAGCGTATTTGGCTTTTTTAGTATTAGAACATTTCTGCTTAAACTATAGAAATGCAATTCCTATGGATACATGTGTATGCACATCGTGGGATTTTGTTAGTTATTCTTACGATGAATTAGAATTGCTTCTGTACTAATGTCCCTGATGCTAATAAATAGAATGATTGATTGCTATGACAAAGTTTTTTATATGCATTTCATTTTGGTTTTTGTGTCGTTTTTATTTTTTAACTTTTTCTTTTCTTTGATTAGTTCCTTTGGTGTCTATCTCTTAATACATTGTATTCAGTTTTTTATCTTGACTTTAACAGTATTTAGATTTAACATTTTAATCTAAATCGGTGAGCATTGTAATCTTTTGAAGTGAAGTTATATGTTGTTAAATTGTTTGACTGTTCAATGATTGGATATAAATTAAACTGATTACTGTAGTGATGTACATGTAGATAAAACCACGGCTTGGGATTATGCCAGTTTCTTGATCAAAGACAAACCGCATTAACTTGTTATGAAGGACCATCTCACGGGTTGAAGATATAGTTTACAGATACAATGACAGTAGAAATCGTTGAGTGTAGAAGCGTTAGGAATAGCAAGCGGGTGCACCCAGTCATACCACACTGTTCTCATGATTTGATTGGTTTGGGTTAAATCTCATTGCTTAATGCAGTTTTCAACTAGTATCCAATAATACAATAATGAAACCTCAAATATCCATGTTTTTTGGTTTATTGAAACTTATTTAGTTTAACACTAATTTTGACGCAAGTATAATGTGTCTTAAATTCATCACTCTCTATTATGCTACTTTGATACATTACCAGTATTTGCACCAAATGTAGATTAATGAGTTGCAAAACGGACTTCATTATTCAATATAAACCATACAACACAATACAATTTATTTCAGAAAAAGCCTCTTGCCCACAATACGATTAAATATTACAACATTCAGATTAAGTTCAGATGTGTTCAACACTATAATCAATATCATCCATATAAAATTCCAAGATATTTGAAATTAATGCCCTCATGTCCAATCGCCAGTGCTTTTCCCAATGACCACGGTAATACCAGAGTAGTTACGATTACTGAATTGTATATCTTTACTTCCTCCACTATTGAAGACTATAGATGTAACTTTTTTATTTCACATCGATTGTGAAACAAGCTCTTACAACTTACATTATTCACTATTAGTTCTAATTTCTGGATAAAGAGCCAGAATTCGCGCCAATATTTATGTAACTGCCAGCATTTCTTTTCTTTTTTTCATACGGGTTTTACATCACATAAACATTATTTCAGTTATGTAGCGATGCCCGACTCTTAATGATGGAGGAAGACCCAATATTCAACTGCCCATAAGGGTTGGTCAAGCAGGCGGAACCATCGGCATTGCGTAAGTCAGTCGGGAGACTGCCTCTCATAAAAATCCATATCCCTCTCAGGATTTGAACCCACGCGGAGAGGGGCCATGTGATTTCAAGTTCTGTACTCTAACCACTAGGCCACGGAGGCCCCGGCAAGAATTTCTACCTTACCGAAAACGGGAACCAATCTTGGGACTCTCGATACAAAGACCAATCTCGTCCCTAACGGAGATCAAACCTACTGCTCTCGGTACCAGATATACATTCGCCGCTTCCGGAAATCGAACCAAGGACGCTCGATATCAGAGCCACAGGCACTACCATTGTCACCTACAAACACGAATACAACACAAGCGGAATTAATTCATAAGGCGTAGTAGCATAGCGTTGAACACTATTACTCTGATCAGATGAATGAGTTCAGTTATGGATACGTGGACTATATGCTGGTGGAGGCAGTGGTCCATGGTAGAGCGTCGGTCTCTGGACACATGGGTCGTTGGTTCGAATTCGGCGCGAGGACTGGGTATACACCCAGGATGCAGAATCGAGAGTGATCAATCTAAGTTGTAAGGACTTGTTTCACAATCGATGTAAAATAAATTTTGAAATAAGGTTTAAACATCCCACTTCTGGTCCTGAGTGGCTCAGTGGCTAAGGTAGTGGACTCAGAACACGGGGATCCCAGGTTCGAGCGCCATCGAAACCGCTGGTTTCGTGGGAGTGGCCTTTGGCAAGTCACTACAGAGCACTCACCCATTACTGGTGTACCCAGGGAAGCCGTTACAGAACTAGAAATTGTTGGTACGGCACTGACGAAGAGGACCAATATGGGACCTGTGTCGGTAATGTGCTAGAACTATAACTACAGTATATCTTTTGGTTGTCTGATGAAAGTACCACACCACAGCCGTGTTTTACCGCTTCCCGGCGTATAAATCCCTATCTGTAAGTAAGATAGTGATTAACCTAAGTTGTAAGAACCTTAAATAATATGTAAAATTTGTAAAAATATAAAATGTAAAATACATTTTGAAATAAAGTTTGAACATATCTGCTGGTTGTCTGATGTAAGCACCACACCACGGTCGAGTTTTTCCGCTTCCCGGCGTATAAATCCGTGTCTGTAAGTAAGATAAGGTCATACCCCAGCGTAGAGCCAATGACGTAGTTTTGAAAAATGTTTTTTTTCCCCGATTACACTGATACTAGACACTCCATGGGGAAAACGCTCCCAGCAAGCATTTAGCTTATACGCCTGCTTGCAACACGGGAAATATGTGATTAAATCTGTGATCTTCATGTTTAATTCAAACTAAATAACTTATTCGCACACGTCTGAATGAGTATACATTTATTGCAATACAGCGCTCTACATTGAGTAGATACAGGCCAACTTGCGTTAAGCAACCATCTTTTGAAGAGGCCAACCTGCTTTAAACAACCACTACAGAAAGTCCCATTGTTGGAATAACAGTGAACATCAATTTGTGTTTAGCGGCCAACCTGTCTTAACCAGCCAATTTTCTCAGTCCCATAGGTTGGCCTATTAACACAAGTTTGACTTTATATGAATCTTTCTTCTTCTGCAGCAAAAGTCTTTCCCATTTATATTATTTTTTGATATCTAAATATCTTAAAAATTCAAAGACAAATATCTTTATTTTCCCTTCCACTTTACGTGTAACTTTGGCTCCTAAATTGAATCGTTTTAAACACACATTGTACCTGAGAAATTAAAGAATTGTTCTGTTCTATAAGAAAATGTTCTATTCTGTTAAACTATTTCCTATAAAGTGAAACCATAACCGTAAAGAATAGGCTAGTAATAAGAAAACCCAGGCGAGATTGTGAAATCAGAGCAAAAGACAATAGACACATCGTGACGAATAGCAAAGAAAAGCTATTTAACCCTTTACCACCTGCAGACGACATTTTCTTACTTAAAGCAGACGTCTTTAGAGAAGCTTTGTAAACATGTTAAACACTTTCAGTTCTGCTGTTGTGATATGTGAATAGATTGAAAAAGTATTGTTGCAAAAGCGGAAATTGCTTGCGACAAGCAATTTTCACGTTTTGCCACAATGTGTTTTGAAAGCTGTCTGCTGCAAGATGAAAACGTGTGGCATTAGGTTGTAATGTGTTAACAAGATTTAAAAGGAATATGAATTATTGTTTTTATGTTTCCATCCGATTCGCTCAAAAGGGCATTGAGCATCCAGGGTTTGATTCTGTTTAGATCCGTTGTCATGGCAAGTTGTCCTTGTTTAGGGGACTATTTTATGGCCTTTTTGTGAAAAAATCGGGAGGGAAATTAAAAGAGAAATTTAATTACCAAGCTATTATATGAAATAAAGTATTGAAAACAGCATAGAGTTCCAATAAACCCATATAGTGCTGGAATCGGCTTCATGCTTATCCAAACAAGTAAGATCCTGGCCAGCCGTCGAGTAAATTTACTTAGCGGCTGACCTATGATCTTACATGTTTGCTACTCTGAGTATCTTTCCTCTACAAAATTAGACAGGTAATTAAGGTTTTGGAAAGCAGAAGACATAGAAATCTATTTCAGAAAATTACCCAGCGTTCTAAGGGTTAAGAGTACAAACAGACAAATCACAGACTTTTCTTAAGCCTGTCGATCTGATATGAAAAGAGAGGCAGGCGGCAAACGTAAAAGTATTGCAAATGACGTAATTTTCGCTACGTGAATTGTTTGATATCACTGTGCGAAGAAGTGTTGTTCTTTTAACATTAGTTCTTTGAAATTTTCCTCCAAATATGCTATACACTGAAATTATAGAAAATGATATGCTTAAAAATTGCCGAAGATGTATTTGTTGAGCAGTAAATATTATACAGGCTAGCCTACTTCCTTGGATTATATAAAAGAAAATGTTGTTGACCAGCACTGTTGTTTTGTGTGTGGGTGTATATGCTTACTGTTGCTGCTTTCAGATGAAATAAGAAATACGGAATTACCAAAAACTGTTGACGGTGTAAAACCCTAATAAACTTATAAACTACCTATATATGACGCGAGGACAATGGTCCGTGGTTAGAACGGGCCGCCCTCGGGACACGAGGGTCATGGGTTCGAATTCCGTGAGAAGAGAAATCTACCTTCTAAACTGTTATTGGTCTACATTCGACGCGAGTAATGGTTATATATCCAGGATGCAAAATCGAGAGTGGGTAATCTATTTTTTAAGAACTTGTTTCATAATCGATGGATAATAGATAGAGGTTCTGGATGAGCCATACAGTACATAGTGCCTAGATTATGGTAGAATAGAAAACATATAATCTTTTACATCTCTTTCTTTCGTCGGATAATTTTGGTGGTTCTCAGCTTACATCGGTCGGACCTGGGACTACCGAAATATTCAGTTTGATACTTATAGGACGAGACCGATGTATACCTAGAATGTCCGAAGAAATCCGACGATGGAATTCTAAAATGGCGGATTATGGGTATTCTACCTTAAACAGATTTGATATACGAACTGATTACGAAAGATAACTGTTCGAGACAGATTTAATAGCAATATAAATGAAAATTAAATGTTGAAGCGACGTAAACCATAATAAACTGCCCTTACATAACATAGACTCCACCAGCGTATTACAACGTGCTTCTTAATGAAAGAAGGGTTTCCGCATGGGCCGTACAGTACATGTTGCCTAGATTAAACGGACTTGTTATAAAAACTTATAACGTGACAGATTTCATGGCGACATAACATGAAAATATAACGTTGAAGCGATGTAAAACCCTAATAAACTTTACCTACATGAAGCAAATTCTAACAGCGCATTACCATGGGTTCCTTCTTGATGGAAGGGTTTCCACATGGGCCGTCCAGTACATGTTGCCTCTAGATTAAACAGATTTGTTATACGAACTGATTACGGACGATGATTTACTCGAAGATGCTATCAAACGAAAACTAACCCAAAACAAATATCCGTTAAAGTGTATCCCACGATCAGCCTGTGTGATTCACACAGTCTGATCTTAGGCCACACTTTAAGTTTAAATATGAATTCTGCTTTTATTTACATATGCATTTCAGTATAGCAATATGACCAGCCAGATCAACTTGTATGATGGACACAGGCTGATGCAAGACCACACTTCTCGCGGTGGGCATCTAAGGTCCGCGCTATGAAATCGTGTATTCGAAGTAAGGCGTTTGGGTTGGACAAGAAATGCACCCTACTGACATGAAGCCGGTGGAGTATATGCCCTTGGCATAGTATTTGTACACACACCACAACACGGGAAAACAGGGCTTATCCGTGGTTTTCGTATCGTGGTTGGAGTACATTACCTGAACTCTTATATGGTACTCTCTCCGAAAGGTTCCACGGTTTCTCTTTCCTCGTGGTTTTAGTACTGAATAACAACATACATTGTTCCATCGTCTCGTGAAAAAGTACTGAACCTGAAACAAACCTACAGTATGGTCCTCTCTCCGAATAGTTTACTCTATGTTCATCTTACCTCGTGGTCAAAGTATTGAATATGCCCTCGTTGTTAGAGAACGGTACCCGAACTCGCATGGTACTTCTCCGTTTGGGCTCATGGTTCCTCTTGCTTCGTGGTTTGAGTACTGAACTACCCTGGCCCCTCTTCGAGTGGATTCAAGACCCTACGTGACCTCGTGGTTGAAATACCAGACCCGAACTCGCCTGTGTTGATCATTCGCCTATGAGAAAATTTAAAACTCAAAATAAGATGTCGTTGAAACGATGAAGGCGTTGCATTATAATCTTACACTAAATTGTGCAATAGGGATGATTGGGTTTTATGTTCTGGTACTACATTTTCGATATACCAGTCGGGATTGCTAAGCGTTTTGTTCATGTTTTATGAAGGTTAACGTTTTTAGGTATGAAATTTGTAATCTTGCACTAAATTTTCGATATGTTTTAAAATTGGAATTGCTTTTTATCACATTTCCTTGAACATTTTATAGGATTTTTTTTTCTATTTTATTTTAATTTTTGTATCTCCTAAGAAGTAGTCTTGTTCTAAATCTTCGATGTGTTGCGCAATTGTGATATATATAATAGCTGTATGTTATGTTTACTTAGAAGTATTACGAAAGTACACGTTTTGAGACGCCTAACAGTATTCTTGCACAAAATCTTAGATATCGAGGGTTCAATGCAAGACTATAGTAAGTGCTTCACAAACATGAAACACTTACTATAGTATTGCATTGAACCCTCGATATGCTGTGTAACATTGAATTCTGTCTGTTATATTTCCTTGAAAATTTGATAAAAGCAAACATTTTGTGGCTTGTTAATCTTAGGCTAGCACTTAGTCCTCGATGCGCTGTACACTTGTTGACCGTCACTGCCAATCGGAACTACTCGGGTATTTCCGTGAGCTGTGAAATACACCTCGGATATAAGTGTAGGGTTACAATTTTTCGGGTAAATCGGCATCCGCCAATTAACACATTTTCTAAGCATGCACATTAAGTAGTTCAATGTGTATGGAAGTGTTGGCCATCCTGTTAAATCATTTTTTATCAGTAACTCATACCAAATGGCGAAACTGTTGTTGTTACATGTATAATTGTTTCCACAATCAAATTAAACGACTTTTAAGATTTCACATTTAGTATCTATTTTTAAAACGAAAGTAAAGTGACGTCATTCTCGTGGGATAGAAAATGGCGTCATCCCTATTATTTCAGAGGTGTTTTCATTGGATAAACCCGATGTGTTCAGAGTGCGTCACTGCCTTTAGAAGTTTTATGAAGTATCATTTTGTGGCGATTTAACAGTATTCTTGTTCTATATGTTCGAAATGTGGCCCAATATAGGTTTTGCTGCCTGACAGTTCCTTTACAAATTCTATAAAAGCATCGTTTTATTGGTTGTTAACCATACTCTTGTACTAAATATTCGAAATGTTGCCCAATAAAGGTTTTGCTGTCTGGCAGTTTCTTTAGAAGTTGTATAAAAATATACGTTTAGAAGCTTGTTATGAGCGATGATTGCATGTCATTAACCAAATTAACGATCGTGTTTTAGTAGGTCGAATAAACTACGCAAATAAAAAGCCTAGCCAGGTAGAGTACGGGATGAAAGTTGAAATAAACATTCAATTACGAAGCTTAATTAGCAATAAAAACGTTAATTGATTCCATACTGCGGAAAACCTTGGTTTACGTAGCATCCCTGTTAGCATGCAAATGAGGCCTACGGAATGTACGAGGGATTTATCTCGGCTTCAACTGAATATTTGCTATATCACGGTGTGTGATACACTTTCAAATACCTATTTAACGGCCCTAGTTATATCACGTTTTCAAATAATCATGGATTGCTATTACCAATGCGAATATTCGTTTAGAGTAATCAAATGGTTTCCATAGAAAAAAACACTTATGCAGTAAGAGTGGATACGAATAAATCATGGTGCAAAGATATCATCAACGCATGAACGCATATACAGTCAATGTTGTTGAAAGTGTTCATTCTTAACTGTGCATGAATTATGAAGTCAAACTATCATAATACAGGTCGCAATTCATTCAAAAAGGTCCTTGAAATGCCCCAATGGCTGGCGTCCGTATAGAGTGGTCAATTTGTGTCATACAATATCATTCTTTCTCATTTTACTTCGATTATTTAAAACAGGATCGGCTGTAGGTTGATTAGGATGGTTTTTTTATGGTTTTGCACCGTTTGAACAGTGATTCTGGCATATCTCGGTGGATGGTTAACAGGTATTTCTTAACCAGAAGTGTGAAATACTCTTTCAATATCGTTGACTTATTTCCCACAAGAAAAAAAATGGATCACTTGTGGGAGACAAATCAATGATGTCGCATTTATTTTCATTATGAACATCGCAAAGAATATAGGCCGAGTGGGGTCTTGAACTCATGACCACTGCATTTTCCCCGAACATGTTACATGTTTAGCTTGAAGTCATTTTGATAGCAATTATTAGGTTTCAGGCTTTGATACTTCCAGAATGCTTTGGCAATTGTCGCTGATTAATGCATAGAAATAGTTTACCATTGTAAGGTAATGATCTCATTAAAATGTGTGTTTAATACTGATAAATCTCAGGTTTATGGTTGTATAACACAAAAAAGGTTTACGCTGCATGAAACTATGTGCAAACGAGAGTATTAATGCTCTCCCAATGATATAACTATACAATACTAGGAAATAGTGTGTTGAACAATGCCAATCAACAATGAAGTAATTAGCCTCTACCGGCTAACCCGAAACGAGGTAGAACAAAATATTGTCATTCCATCCTTAGTCTTTTGTATTTTTCTGTGGTGATTTATTCCCCTTTTGCAATGACTGTTAAAAACGTTTTTGTATGGGAATAAGTTTAACCTGGGTTTTGCATTGACGTTACAAACTGTATCTTGTATAAACGAAATTACTGTTATACAGCGTCTTACGTATGACATCGTTTATCAACCAAAGCTTGATATATTCTTCATTGTAGTAGGATTCAAAACGTATTATTCAAAGGGGTGGGGTTTGGCAACAATTAATGGGGCCATCCAGGTAATCTCAGTTCAGCTTGAAAATGGCAATATTTCGACGCGAGGTATTAATATTATCTATATTTAGCTTGACATATGGGAAGAAAAGCATTTCGCATAATTCAATATGGACATATGTTAGATTACACAAATTGGCCATCACCAACGTAAAAGCTTGAAATTGGCATTATTTTGATAGAGAAATTAGCAGAAACCGCCATTGGATTAGTAGGGCTATGCATAAAGAACAACAAATGCGACTGGAAATAATATTTTATTTTTTTCATATTAGGTTCAATAGACTTCTGTAGCATATAAATCCCCTTTGAATGAAACATCTGTACAAAGGTTACTCTATAAATCATTTCTATAGAACCCCAAGTGCGGGGCGGTCAAAAGGAAATGATAATAAAAACATTCCAGAGCTATTTCTGTAAACTTATAACTTTGATTATCACACGGATAAATACTAATGTGAATTGGTGGATGATTTAAAACTATTATTTTAGATCAGTTATCAGCAAATATTTGCGGTTTTTCATAACACCGTGATATATAAAGAACGTTACCAAACAAATCGGTCCTGTATAGTAGCGAACAAAAATGCAGCGTGTTATTCTTTGAATTTCAATTGAAGAACAAAAGATTCTTGACATAAGCGTCGAAGTGGGATTAGCCAGATCACCATGACACAAACAAATTCGAAAGAAGCATTGGTCAAACCAGATTTATAGGGTTTGCAAGTGTTGGCTTTTTGTTACCCATTTTATAAGTTGAATAAATCTTTCTTCCCTTTGGTTCATTTCTCAGCATTGGTACGTGAGTTCTTCATTTGACTAAATGTCCCTCGGTCCTATTCAGATGGTTCTTTCAGTCCATATTAGTAAATGATATTCAATATAATATTCTTTATTGCAAAAGAAACGAAACATTTTACAGCAATATCCATACAATACATATATTTTATGACAAATAACATATAATATAATGTAATGATCACCTGGTATGTTTTAATTTGGAAACGGAGTTATTGCAAGATGATATAAGTATGGTCGTTGCTTGTGAAGATTGAAATACACAGACAAGTTAACGATCGATCTTTCCCTAGGATTGATGGGTCTATCGCATATGTCATAATGCACGATGGCTCTTTTATTTTCCCAACATCGAATTTCCTATTTATTAACAAAGGCTCAATAGTTATCGGGAAACATTTCATTGTATGATGAAAATGTGTTGAAGAAGAGCTGTAGCAGAGTACTAGTTTATTGGTGCAAAGCTTTAGAAATATTTGATGAAAATACTTTGATATGCTTCCTTTTTTTTGTTTTGTATGATGTTGAACATCGTATCAACATTGTTTTAGTTATGTAAAGGCTTTACTGGATCTACCAGTACTAGACTATGTCTCTGAAGTGACTTGTTATAGGTCACTCCTTCAAAATCTGGTGTCCATGGGGCTAGGACCTGAGACACCCGCGTTCTATGTCCGCGACCTTAACCATTGGACCCTTCCTTGTTTTGGCTGAACCCCTAAGTAACATACACTTTGGCCGGGTGTATATATTCCGCCAGAAGTAAAGCAATCCATATTCAAAAGCAATCTTCCTAAGCCATTTATACATAGATTTTCGTGTGAAAGATCAAATTGATGGATAAATAACAAGACTCACAGGAATGTCGAAGATATCCGAGGAATTTAATCGCATCTATATATACAACCTGTCGCGGAACAGGGGGTCGTCAGAAATGTTGCGATTGGAATAAAACGCATCCCTTCAGACACTACAGCTTATGGATTTGAAAAGTTATTATTAGAACCGAACTGGAATCGAAGTACATTTTGTATATCGAACACATAAGAAACGACTTGGAATCGATGTGTTCCGACCACCTGTGGTAATTAAACTCATCACTCTATCTGATACGCCACATGAATTTGGGAAGTAAGTATATCAGAACTGGACTGGAATCGGCATTTATCGACAACTTACGGTAATAAATCGCAACCCTACAGGTATTTAGAGTTCGTGAATTTGGTAAATAAACATAAGGACCGAAAAGGGGTCGATGTTTATCGACTACTAGCAACAGTAAAACGCATTCCTCTATCAGAAACAGCCCGCACATCCGGAAACATAAGCACAGAACCGCAATCGGCATACATCGACCATGTGCGGCAGTGTATCTGCCTATCGCGACGGGGATTGCAGGTTTGAAATCGCGACTTGGTCATACAAAATAACAGGTGTATCAACGGCAATCTGGGATGTCATTACGCCTGACATAGCAACTAGTCATAATGACGGGGGAAGACCCAAAGTTCATTTACATAAAAGGGGCTGATCAAGCCGGGTAGAACCATTGACATTCTGTATGTCAACTAGAAGACTGCATCTCATGAAAAATCTAAATACCATCACCAGTATCTGAACCCAAGCAGAGAGGGCCGTTTGATTTCAGGTTTTGAACTCTAACCATGGCCATGTATACCCCCTCCATAATCAGTTTTTTTTTTGTAACTTGAACAGAGAATTACGTATCCACTGTGACAAAAGGGGGAGTTGCTCATGACTTAGAAATACACGGGGTAATGACTTCATGTATGTTGATGAATGGAATAGCTTGGGGTCCTGGGTACCGTTTTACTAAACAGTTTACGCTTAAGATTTGCGTAAGTCTAAAACAACAATTCGTCTTATTTCAATATTGGACGAAGCAATATTGCAAAGTGACACATCATTGGAATCGTCTCTCCGAGACGCTTCCAATGAAGTGCCACATTGCAACATTGTACTTTCATTGAAGATACTATCCATGTTTATCAATTATGACTTACGCAAACATTTTCCGTAAGTTGTTTAGTAAAACGGGCCCAGGCCTGGTCTTTTTTCATACCCCGCACAATTTAGTCTAGTGCTACACGCTCGTAGCTTGGACCCCGGCTGAAGAACAGAACAGAAATCCTGGGTAGAGGTTGGTAACGTCGAAAACACTTGGTGATATGAGCCAAAAAATCGAGAAAAAATCGTTTTTAATTCGAAGCTTTGATATATTCCTTTCAACAGTATTTCAGTCATATTTATCTCTGCGCTCTTTACAAGTTTAGAAATAGTTGTAGATCTACTAGAAAGGAAATAACGGGTTGATTTGGGGTTAAACATACTTTTTCAACAGTGTATTTCCTCACCAGGGTACCGTTTTACTCAACAGCTTATGCTTAAATAATGCGTTAGTTCAAAACAACATTTCCTCTTATTTCAATATTTGGCTAAGCAATATTGCAAGGTAACGCATTATTGTGTCTCTTTCACATTGCAATGTTGTTCTTTCATTTAAGGTAGTATCCTTTTTTCCATTTTGACGTTCTCACACGTTTTCCTCAAGCTGGTTATTAAAACGGTACCAAGAACTGCACAATATTCTTCCTGGCATTTGACTGCGCTTACCCGTTTAAAATCTGCATTTTTGACAATCATGTAATGTTTTACGTTTCTTATCCAAGGGAAATAACTAGATAAATACTCTTTTACGATATGAACTTTGAGTTATTTCCCTTAGACCGCAAAAAAGGCCCAAAAACGACGATTCCTTTCAAGATGAAATATTTCTCCATTCAGACAATCCATGACAATACATGTGTATTGTAATTGATAAATCCTTTTTGACAATCTATACGGATCTTAATTGGATAAAACATTATAAGAACGAAAGACAAACATTGATTCGTATAAGTTACCTCCCTTTGATTTGCTGCCCGGCTTCGTATGTTATTCTCCTTCCGGAATTTTAGACCCGGAACCAAAACATAAATCTAAACAAATCAACCGAAGTTCCAGATAGTTTTCTATCAGAATCGAAGTCAAAATAAGGTACTTAATTGCGAACATTCACAAACACCCCTTTCATATGTGATCTGCACTAGTAACGTTCAACAATAGACTTTTGATAGTGTTACATAACATGCTTGAAGCTAGATAACTGTCGAGTTGAATCGATCAATGTTTTGCGGATTTTCATTTTCCCAGCAAGACGATGTTGCACTGGCAAGTAGGGCCTGTTGTTTTGAGTCTGGATCTTTCTGACAATGATTTAACACTTTTGAAGCACTCGTTATTTTTAGACATTACGAACTATGCAGACGAATTGCACACTACCCTAGGGCCGCTCCTAAAGTTCTACCCTGTCCCCTGTCATATTATCAGCAGATGACAAAGCAATTAAAAAGAAAACTAAAGAGAAACAAAAAGAAAATCTGCACTACTTGTGTAGACATATGAAGACAATACGAGAACTTCTTTACAATTGTCAATTTTGAGTGTTAGTCTTAATTCAGGTTGAATGTCATTTGAAACTTTGTTTAGAGTTTAACATATTATGGGAAGGGTTTGAAATGTAAGTGTTTAGGGGAAAACCGAGAGGGCATAGTGCTTTTATTTCCCCACAATTAACAAAGTGCGGCGAAAACCATGTGTCACTGACTCTGGATAAGCAGTCAGTATTAGATCAATTCTATACATCATAAAAATGCTTTATGGATTGATGCAGTCTGAAAGTCTGGAGGTTTGTTTATTTTACCAATCATGTTGACAATTTATTTTCACAATTAATCCTTATTTCATGTTTTTTTCTAGCAGGAAAATTAAATTAAATGTAGACAAAAACAGGGTTTTTTCGTTAAGAATTCCAAGTTACAGATCCAGGTTGAGATTGGACACATTCAGCCAGACAACCCTCTTTTATCATTTTTGCTCATGATCAATTTTTTCTGCGCATGCGCAATGGAATGTGAAAATCCAATTAAGCCTTTTTTTAATTGTTTAACAGCAATTGATGCCATTAATTGGTGGTATTTAAATTTATTTTACACCTAGTCTCGTCAATTGACTTTGAAGGGCCATTATGTGCATTAAATCCGAAAATCAGAATTTGAAGTCCGACACAATTTGGATCGTTTGAAATTTCAATGTTAGATTGCCCCATCAGAAAATAAAAAGCAATCTTCACATCAATTTATTTTGACCCCTGCAGGAAAGTCTCAAAATAACTGAAATACTGTGCAGAGCTTTTTTCGCTTGAATTGGAAAGATGCCTAGGGCTATACATTTTGTGAATTTGAATCAATGAAATTGCTGAATTAGGGAAACAGAAAGCTGATTAATGTGACGTTGACTTTTTGGGAAATCTGCTTGATTTTAAAGAAATTTCCAACTTGGCAGGTGCCTTTTATGGGCCTCTATTATAAAACAAGAAAAGCCGTGCTGTAGACACAGCGCTAACCCATATGAACAAATTCATTTAAGGAGCTGTTGACTGATGAGACGGACGTGGCACTAGATGCCAGCATGTCTACCGTCAAGAAGCACCTCACCTCCGACAGCAAGCATGTCCTGCCATCGTACAAGAAACTTCCGCCCATACAGTCCCCACCACCGCCCTACCCCGGCCTGACTATTACCAAGATCAACAAAAAGAATCAAAGTATTGGCGATGCGTCTGTCCAGCAGATAACATCCTCGGATCAGAAGGTGGCGTACAATGGATCTACAGTGATGGGAGGAGAGGAGAATGGTGTGAAGTTGATCGGGTATAGATCCCTGGACGACCACAAGAAAGGGTATACACCACCAGGTGAGTGGAGTTAGATTTTTTTTAATGTAGTTTTAACATAACTTTTAAGTTTGTTTCAGTTGTATTATGTGATGGTTAGTGAAACTGTCCATGCTCATGGTCATGATATTTCCTCATAAGAAGTAAGCAATCAAGTCTTTCCAAGCCACTGTCAGATTTCCTTTAAAGAGACTAATACACTGCAGACTCATTATACCGCGACCCGTTATATCGCGATACTCATTATAACGCGGGTCTCCTATGGCTCCAAAAATTTCAAGCACATTAGGGCTTAAACAATAGCCTAAATCTCCCCCTTTCTGCAAAATGACACAATCTTGAAATATGAATAGACTACTTCTTGAATCTGATTGTTTCTTAAGTGGTTATGGTCTGGCATATAGCGCGTAAGGGACCCCGCGTTATATTTGTCAACCCCACTATTAACGCGGATCTAGCATCATGGCTCCCGAAGACCGTGTTATAATGAGTCTGCAGTGTAGTTTGTATGATAAGACATGGTGGTGAAATCTGATTTGGAAAAACCATCCCCGAAGGGGAATGCTGTCATCTTTATAAAACTGAAAAATTATTTAGATTATTGTTAAATGCATTAGAATGATAAAAAAAAGATTATCAACAGGTGATTGGAAGCTGAAGCATTCACTTTCCATACTTGTTTAGATCCATGATTTTCTTTACTTTTTAAACAGTTTGTAATTGTCTTGTCAAGATAACTTATCATTTCTTCAATCAATGCTCATTCCCAAGATAGGAATGGCCTTAATGGTGAATAATCATTTTATCCTGTCACTAGTGCCATTTTGGGACCGATAAGTAGGTGCCGTGCAACATTTGTGATATCCGGCACTAACCATATAACACATGCATGTGACGAATCATGACCTCAGAAGAACGGCATGAAGTCCTGATTACACCATCTCTACTTTTTTCCCCTTTTTTCTCGTGTTTTATTTACATCTTGTTTGTTTGAAAGAACATATAAAGGTAACAGGATAAAAAGAATAGAAAGTTGGTGTCTTTGAATGGGAAAAGTTATCGGGATAACCGGATAATATTCCTAAGCCTTGTCCAATAACATTTCCGATTCACGACACCAACCATCTATTCTCTATATCCACTGCTTATGGTATCAGTTAAGCAGATGATGGTGTGATGGTAATATAAAGTAACTTTTATGTTGGTGCAGTGGTAGAGCGTCGACACCTCTTGTACCAAGGGCCTGGGGTTTGGTCCCCTTTAGGCAAGATGAAAATTGCTGGAATTAATCCTCAAATAGGTGTATATATATGGGTTTTTACATCACATCAACATTATTTCAGTTATGTAGCGATGCCCGACTCTTAATGATGGAGGAAGACCCCATACTCAACTGCCCATAGGGGCTGGTTAAGGTGGGTAGAACCATCGGCATTCCGTAAGTCAGTCGGGAGACTGCCTCTCATGAAAATCCATATCCCTCTCAGGATTTGAACCCACGCGGAGAGGGGCCTTGTGATTTCAAGTTCTGTACTCTAACCACTAGGCCACGGAGGCCCCTTCAAATAGGTGTAGGTACTGGATTAGTATACAGGAATCAGTCAAAGAGAATGAATTAAATAAGCTTCAAGCCTTTGTCACAATCGTTGTAAAATAGATATGTTTAAACTAGACATGGGTTTATGTACTTGATAAGACAGAGTTACTCAACTTTTATTGCAGGATCAGAGCTACCCCCTTGCAGGATATGTGGAATAAAGGCGTCGGGTCTCCACTATGGTGTTAATACCTGTGAGGCTTGCAAGGTAAGATGCATCTGTTTCTATTGTGTTGAATGGTGCTTTAACTAAGTTTGTTTGTTTATATGTCAATACTTTACAATTTGTCTTTCAGATCAATTTCAATAGACTGTCTTAAACATTGCGTGAAAAGTGATTCAGTGTAAGGCTACGTTAATACAGGATGCAAGTTATTCAAAAACTCCTTCTTGCCTTAAATCGTTAATTATATTAGACACCACAATTCTGTCTCAGTTTTCAATGGTTGCTTAAACAAGATTGGCTGTTACAATAAGGTAAGATTAAATTCATAGGTTTTTATACTTGATTTTCAGGCCTTCAAAACACCCTTTCTCTAGGTCTCTGTATCCAATGTTTGTCACTTTTGGATTTATATAATTATAAGCAGTCTCTGCAAACTACACAGAATAGTAAGAAAAAGGGTAAAAATGATTTTATCAGAACTTATACTTGCAATTGATAATTGTATTTCAGGCCTTTTTCCGGCGTACACTCAAAAAGGACAGCGTTGATTTTCAATGCACCTGTAGTCCTGCTGATAAGAAGCGTAATATGGGGGAGCCTCCTCGGAAAACGCCTTGTGCTCGTTGCCGATATGATCGCTGTATCCGAGAAGGAATGTCAAAAGAAGGTGATTTATTTCTTTTCATAACAATATCATATATTACGGGTTCCATGCAGTACTATAGAAAGTGCTTTAGGTTTGTGATGCTTTGTGTTGGACTCTAGGGTTCCGGGTTTGCGCCCCAGCAATACCCCTGGCAAATGCATTGTTGTATAAAACACACTGAAGAATAGTCATTGGAAGCAAAATTTTTTTTTATTTCTTTAACCCTTTAAGGTATAGAGATAAGGCTTTTCTGTGACACCATAGGTATAAACCATCCGATTATCGGAGACCATTAACGCATACATAATCAGTCACCCTAGGTACCTATTTGCACAGGATTATCTCTGATAATTGTTATTGATTAGGGTACTGTTAATCAAACCAAAATTAATTCAATTTACGTACATCTAATAGATTTTCTCTTGTAAAAATACAATACTGGGACAATAAGGGGTGGCTGATATTTTTCACTAAAAAACACATTTTTTTGTATGAAAATCCATTTCATGAGAAACTGTGTGTATGCAATTAAGAATGAGGAGATATAACCTTTTTAGTTTTTTGGAATATGTGTCTTAGTTTTTTTTTATTTGATATTATCCCCCGAAAAAGTCCTTTAATTTCACCCAAAAAACGTTACATGGAAATTCAGCCTTCGCGGACTTGCTTATTATTCTTTAAATGTGAAAATAAAAATAACAGTAATTGGTTCATCAAAGTAATATTGGTTTTCAAAGTTATCAAAATGAAGATCAGACAGAATTTCCGAAATAGAAAGTCAGAGTGCTATCTTCAATAATCCAATAGCGTAAGTTACATATGGTGTCCACAGCAAAGGTTGACATTTGGCTAAAAATAGACTGACATATGAAGGCAGAAATATTCAATTTTGCATATATTTAAGTTTAACACACTTTTCAAATGACACTATGGCAAGTTGTTGCGCAAAATTCGGAGCAGAATAGAACATACTGCTAATTTTTCACAGACACTGTGTTTGGTGTCCACATGTAACTTACGACTTTTTCCCCTAGACTAGACCATCCTATACCCTAATTTCTAAAAATATCCGACCAATCAGCGATTAGAGTGATGAACTTTACACACAAACACATATTTTCATTACATAGTTGAAATGTGGGATCTATTTTTACCCAAATATTGTTCTTCGCGTCCGTAACAACACTGTAACTTACGGAATGCAGACGCTTCCTCAAAATGGTGTCCATTGAAACGTACAAGCTGTCATGAGAGGAATTGATGGATAACTTACAAGACAGAAAAATGTTTTTATTGTAAGTAGTCCTTGGTAATTATTTATTTATTGTCAAGCTATGGTTTTAGATTTGTTTATTACTCGCAACAATTATGGAGCGGTATTTCATTGAATTTTGTTCGTTACACAGACACCATGGTGTCTTTTGTAACGAACGTAATGAGAGTCTGGTCAAATACCTTTGTTTCACTTTTAGAAAAAACGTTTGCAATGGTGACAATTTTAAACTTTCTTTCCTTTCTTCACCATTGTTTCTATTAAATATCACACAGAAAATGTTATTTAGAAACAGTGTTAATGGTGTCTGCTATTGCTGTCAATTTGTTACTTGAATAAAAGACGACGAGAACAAAATTTCCTTTAAGTTGATGATTTTTTCTTCATTAAATGATACATACATATCAGGATTTAGGTGTACAAAATAAACAAACAATGAAACTGTATATTGAGGTGTGAATTATACAAAATCAAAAGTAATATAGTAACTTATGTGTTTTCCCCAAGAGATCCCTAATTTGATTTTCTGTTTTGTCATCAATTGAAGGAAATTTTGTTGACGAAAAAGTCCATTCATGACTCGAGATGCATACTTTGTCTTTGCATATTTCTCAACAAAGCTGAATCATTTTATTTCAATTTCCATTAAAACCGTTTCCAAAATGAAAAAAAAGAATGTTTTTCAACGCAATATTGCTTCGTAAAGAAGTTAAACCTGGTCATCTTATACATGTAAAACGGTTAATATCAATTCATAATGACAACGAAACATCCTTATATTTCCGTAAAAAACATGTCCATGGGTGATGAATTTACCAAAAGCTCTTTGTTGTAGTCAAAGTCGGAGGAATGATCTTATTTGCTTGTCCGTGAATTGGTAAGATTTATAGGCATTTCATCATCTTCAGGCTCAAAAAAACGATCAAATGACTGCTCTGAATCTTCATTGATGTCTGACATGCGATCGGAAACACCAATATTAGCTAAATGTCTTAAAACAGCCGTCTTTATAGATAGATAGATGTTTATTTACTTAAACTTTTACAAGTTTCTCGTTATAACATATAGATATACAATATAATATACATTCACATGATCAAGGCATTCTGAAGTTAATCTCAAAATCTTTATAACGTCCATTATTCAACGGCTTTATTGTCAATCACCTTTAAATTTAGAACAATAGCTCCGTGTCATAAACATTCTTTACAGATCGCGTGCCGCATGCTCTTTAATTGGATAGAATTTTCAGAAGTGTGTTAAGTTTCTAAAGAATTGCATGAAATCCTTATCGAGTCTTTACAAATCGGCATTGTTTTGATCTTTTATGACCGGATATTGAAGGCCTCTCAGTAATTGGGATGGTAATTTGAATTCCCTTCATCTCAATTTGCTAGCGGTATTTTCAGAAGGATGTCGTGAGACCATTATCAAAAGGTTCTCTCTAGAGCAAAAGTTTAAACCTTGAACCTATGATTTTATCATCGGAAATGAAAGAAAACATATTTATTTAAGAGGAAAATGAAATTTGGAGAAAGTGACTTGTGTGTAAAGTTATGTAATTAAGGGTTAAAGTTGAATAGATATTTCAGCTGTCAAATAGCGTTCTATGCGGTCATCGATAAAACGTCAAAATAGGTTTTATACGGTAATAGGTAGAACGGCGAAAAGGGTTTTATACGGTAATCGATAAGGCGGCGAACGGCGCTGTATACCGTAAAGGGTTAAAGAGTGACATCACCTTTGAAATGTATTGCATATAAATCATACATACTGAAATAAATTAATGATATTCCTACATTTCAGCTATAAAGATTGGTAGATACACAATCAACAGAAAGCGTCAGAATGACAGAGAAGTTCACATGTTGAAGGAACAAGGAGGCGTGGTTGGACGAGGGATCAGTGAGAGTAGCCCAAAAAGCTTGAGTTCTGCGGACTCTCCAGCAAGTTCAGGTATGAGTGTGTTCTTTACTTTAAATGATACTGATTGGTCAGGATATTAAATAAAGGTAGAAGCTGCCTTATAGTTCTTCAATATTTTCAATATATTATCTCATTTATACTTTGTGAAAGGTGTCTGAATCTATCAACACATTACCAGCTTATGCCATATTTCTGCATCTTGCAGCAGATGCCCTTCAAAAAGCATTGTGGCAAAAGGAGAAATTGCTTGCCTAACTACTTGGATGAGTTCCTGAAAGCAGTCATTTAGAAAGAGTTTCATAAGCTTCAGACAATTGTTATAAAATAGATAAGGTCAATAGGCTTCAGACTTTTCTGCATGTTTAAATTGTTCCTCTCATTAAAGGTGACCCCAGTGTAGCATCATCAGAGGTGATGTCCCCAGACACAACAACAAAGTCTGACAATGAGGAAGCTAACCTTGCCATCTCTAACAAGCGTCTCAAAAAGAACGACGGCCAAGCAATGGCCATGGGCTTTCTCGACTCACTGGCCAACAGTCTGTTTCATAGTCTAATGCAGAACCAAGATTCGCCCGTTTTAAAGAGCAACAGCTTGCCCGACGGACAGATGGTATCATCCGGAAACCCATACAACCAGCAGGTCACGCCCCAACAGAACAAGTCGCCCTACAAAACAACACTTCACATAGGTAAGGACATGCAAAACGCAGGTCCTGTCAGTGTTAGTCGGCTGGCACAAGTACAGAGGGGAGGGAGATTTGGTCCTGGGCACCCATCCACAGCTTCAAAAACCATGCCAGGCAAGCCAATGGGATCATCAACACAAACCCACAATGGCTTGGGAACCATCCAGAATTCATCCGTGACAAGCAGTCAGAACAAACCCGAGTTTGGTGTGGCAAATCCAATGTTAAGCCCACAGAGAAGTCCAGTCGTGAGTACAAGTGTAGTGGACAGAGAGATGACCAGTCCCATTGCAGAGCCCAAGTCCCTGATAGAAACGCTCTTCGAGGCGGACGGAGCGGTTCCCATTCAAAATGAGACATCGGCCATTGAGGACCTGCTAAATGAAGTTGGTGAATTTTCCCCACAAGGTATGCCAGCTTCACAAACTTCGACAGCTTTATCTGCAGGTCATCCGTCCCCTGGGGTGAATTTGACCGTTATGTCCCAAGGAAAACAGATCTCAAACGGTATGGACCCTGACGATTGCATGAATGAACTCTTAAATGCTGAGGGGCTGTTCCCAGGGGATCCATTAGACTTTCCACTTGAAAACTTAAGTGACAAAGACATTGCTACCAAGATTAAAAGCATGCAATATCATCAACAAATGGACAACGATCTACTTGGATCGCTTGATGATAAGTTTCACCTCAGTGACGAAGTGATTGCATCTAAACTTAAAAGCATGGAAGCTCATATGCTAGAGAAAGACTCCCTGGATGCCGCGACATTAAACGGCTTGGACGAACAAAACTTTGGTTCTGCTGGTAATGGGCTTGTGAATGGGGGGTTAAGCACAGGTGAACAAAACATTATCGCTACAAAGCTAGATAGTATGGCGAGACAATATTGTGACCAAAAGGAGAATAGTCAGAGCAATTCAGCCATGTTGAGTGGTTTGGAGTTAACAGAGTTTGAGATGTATCAGCCACAATCGGGCATGCCGACAAGCCCTGCTATGCCGATGACGGCAGAACAGATGGATGCTGCCTGTAATGCAATGATTGACGTGGCGCTGGCCTGTATGGTGTGTCCATTGAAACTCTCTTGTGAGGAGATAATGGGCCGCCATAAGGCGTACTTGGTAAGTAACATAGTTCAATTAATTGATCATTTAACAACTGTTTATATAAGTCATACTTTGTTAGTCGCATGTTTTTATTAATTGATCAATTAACAAAGATCAGATCTGTTAACCAACGAATACTTGGTAAGTAGCATAGCTCAATTAATTGAACATTTAACAACTGTTTTAAAAAGGCTTACTTTGTAGGTAGCATATTTTGATCATGATCAATTAACATCTGTTAACTAAGAAATAGTTGATCAATTAACAACTTTTTCAATAATGCATACTTGGTAAGTCGCATAGTTCAACTAATTGATCAATCAACAACTGTGTATACATACTTGGAAAGTCGCATAGCTTAATCAATTGATCAAGTAACAACTGTTTTCATAAATTATGATGCATGGAAGTAAGCCCTTGGGAAAGTAATATTCTTCCTTAAGCTTGAAAAAGGGGACTAAAGCCTCTCCCAATTTGCATGTTTTGTACTCCAGGCTGGAACCACAACATTGCTGATACAATAGTTTTCAAAAATACTCTTATTTGCATAAAATGCCACCCTTTTTATACTTTTTACCACTAGAAATATATGAATTCATAGTGTTTATCTCTTTCCTGAGAAAACATGGGTTAAATGTTACACTTTTGGCATGTGTACCAAATATACAACAGAAACCATAAAAGGAACAATCCAGTGCTTTCCAATGTTCGATAACGGTCCATTTAGGGTTGACGATCAAATATTTTTATGTCATACTAACTGCTGGCAGAAAGAAAATAAAGGGCACAATTCTTGAAATGGGATTAATAGAGTTACTGTGGTACCACAGTATAGCCTGTTCCACAATGACAATGTAGAAAAATAACTCTTTAAAGGATCTGTATGACTTTTATGCAAATGGACAGAAACTTTACATATGTATAGGGGCTCATTTCAGAATGAATTTATTTGCCAATTAACACAATGTTTTTTATATATGTGGTCAAGGAACAAAGTCAATAGTTAAACCTGGACCTTCCCAAATCAATCATTTTGCAGAGGAAACGAAACAAAAAACGAAAAGGAGTTGTATTTAAAAAAAGTTTGATGAGTTTTTACTGTCAATGTTAATAATGTTAATCTTAATGTTAATTATTAATCACTTAAAATGTCTCCATGTATATTTCCTGACCATTTGCATATCTTAAGAGTGTTTGGAATCATACCTAGCTCAAATATTTAATGAAAAGTCACAGATTATACTTCAAGAAACTGTTTGTGAAATGTATTTTGAAAAAATATATAAGGACTCTTGACATATGAGATTGATGAAGGATTTGAGATGTTTCATAAACAAAACACTGGCCTTATCCAGGTAAATGACAGTTATGTTGAAAAAAGGGGAGAAAAAGAGAACACAATCATGACAAATTATTAACTCGATCCATCAAAACAATTTATGAGTAAATTTATCAATTTTGCAGTATTGAGTTAAACCATACACAGATTTTTTTTTTTTTTTGATAAAAACAAAGTTAATGATAATAGAACTTTTCATTTTTATTTGTTTCAAATTACAACAAACAGGGTTCTGGTAAAATGCAATCTAAAAAAAGGGATTTTTGACATACTCCTATCCAAACAATACACTATAAAGAGAAAAATGTTGGGTTATTCGCTAATTATACAAATAACAACTCTGCACTTAGTTCCTCCTTCTCTCACAATTAGACTTTTGCAACTATCAACATAAAAAAATTACAAAACAATGAAAATTTGGATATTCAAAAATAGCTTAAGAAGACCTGAAGGTAGATTGAAAACACAAACATTGAAAAGGGAAGAGAATGTAATTGATCAAAATTTTGATGAGCAATCATATATATGGGCCACGTCACGGGAAAAGGGGCACTCGGACATATCAAACAGTGTAGCCCCAGACCAGCCGCCACGTCACTGACGTGGCGGCTGGTCTGGGGTTACACTGTTTGCCATCTTAGAGGACATCAAGTTCTACCTTTAAATAAATACAAATGATAACTGTCGTGACTAGATGCTGGAATAATAGCGCTAAGAAAGAGCTGAGTCAGTGGTTTCTATTTATGTCCGAGTGCCCCTTTTCGTGTGACGCAGCCCATATTTTCATAATGATTTTAATGTGAAAGATTATGTAGTATTAAACTATATTTAGGTAAAAGTCTTTTCTGATAATGTTTTGTTCATCATAACAGTTTCATTGACATAAGCTGCAATTTGAAACAAAATAGGGAATAGATATACAGAACAGATGGTTGGTTTTGTGAATTGGAAATGTTGTCAGGCAATGCGCAGGAATATTATCCTCTGAGTCGCTGGCGAAAAAGTATAATCCAAAGCCAATTCCGAAAACCTTTTTTTATTCAAAGACACCATCCATTAATTCTACTTATTCTGTTACCTATCTGGATCCAAATTATCAAACAAAAACAGAAAATAAAACACAAAAATTGAAACCCAGCAGAAAGTCAATACTGACAGGAGTTCGCAGTGATCACGTGATCTATTGACGGATATGTCTTACAGCACCCTGTTATTGTTCCATAAATTGCTCTAGTGATAGGATATAACAATGAGACCTAGCTATTCAAAAACTATTTTTCCATTCTCCAACAGGAGCAGTACACATTGAAGAGGAAGATGTTTGGTGACATGAACATCCCTGAGGCAGAATACCTCCAGTTCTACAACCAGACGGGTATCGACATAGATAACAGGCAGGAGATACTGATTGAGTACCTCAAATACTCCGAACAGTGCATCTCAGAGCTTGTGTCATTCTCCAAAGTTATTCCAGGCTACACTAACCTGCCATTAGACGACCAATTAACGCTCTTGAAAGGCAAGTTTTAAGGAATTTTGTTACGTTTTTAAAGTAAATCCTTTTTTTCCCCAACAAACAGGGGTCTTGGTAATGGGGATTGTCCTTCTGAATCCAGTTGTTTAGCAGGGATGGCAAAATGAATTGTGTATTTTGCCGAGCTTGTTCTAAAGCCTTAATGGACAATTTATTTTTAATAAAGTTTACTTAGATACTGTTGAAGTAATATAGCTGCCTCTGGCATTCTACCCTATATTATCTATTTTACATCAATTATGAAACCAGTTCTTCCTGTCTCCATCATGCGTCATGGAAACATAACCCGCACTTGCCCCAAAATGTGGATAAATGGGAGATTTTTTAGTTTAAAACTTTTTACAATTTACATAGATAGTGACAGAAGCTTGAAGTATATTAAATTTAATCCTGATGACTGCTTCCTGCATACTAAACCAGTATTAGCCCTGATTTGCGATTAAATCCGGGCAACTACAATTCAATTTCCGAGGATTGAACCCTGGACCCTCGGTTCAGAGACCGACACTCTACCAGTGCACCAATGTCGCCTTGATATGATATCATAAAACAAAAACAAAAGATAATTAACCTTATGAATGCTGGGTAATTTTCTGATGATAGATTCTTGTGTCGTCTGCTTTCTATATTCTATAAATATCTGCTTAACTCTGACGAAGAAAGATACTAGGAGTATCAAACAGGGTAGGTCACAGGCCAGCCGCCTATTTACTTGGCGGCTGGTCTGGATCCAACCTTTTTTGCATAAGCATGAAGTCGGTTCCAGCACTATAAGTGTATAAAACCTAACATGGGTCTGTACAAAGAGATTTTTCTCTTTTTTGTGTTATCCTTGATATTGATGTGATTGAAATTCTGACATGGTTCATAACACAATTATTTGAATTACATTATTTTATTCAATATATTGATTATTTTAGATGTATGTGTTTTTGATTATTGTCTTGTTGCTAAATATTGAAATAATTTATCTATATATAAATGAATCTATCTACTATGTTATAACAGCTGGCCGATTTAGCTTCATCATGATCAAAGACGGTCTCTACGGGGGTCAGTGCCAGGCAACTGCATACCAGGTTGCCACAATGCCGTGGAACAAGGAATACCACTTTGAGGAACTGAAGAAAATTGCACCTAAAGAAATGTTCAGTATGAAAGCAGAGGTTTACGAGAAAGTGTTTGAGATTGGTTTGACGATGGAGGAGAGTGTTATTGTACGAGCCATGGCCATCACCTATCCAAGTAAGTCAAAGTGTTTTGGATTTATAGTACCTACAAAATTATTTTTTTTATTTTTAATCTCACATACTTTACAATAACCATGTAGAAAGTAGATATAGCCACATCTTAAGGAATAATGATAAAACCAAATTATACAATTTCTCCAATCCATTACTAAACTATAACCAAATCTCATCGGTCATTACAAACAGGTATTAGAGTGGAGGAAAAAAAACTGAGAGAAAAGGATGAAACTGCTCAAATTTTGGTCAATTTTCTATTTTCTCTCAATGAATTCTTCTTTGTCAGAGCTACAACTATATTAGTTTTTTCTTTAAAAGTCCCTTGTAAACTGTATCAATGGAAAGTGCATTTGAGTTGATTTCATCTTTTTGGCTGGACTATTTGCAAAACAAGATAAGCAGTACTATTCACCCAGGGGTTGATGTCTTGCTTTGGTATTCTCATTAAACACGAATGAGTTGGATCTTCACACATTTATTTTTATGCTGTCACTAGTATCATTTGGGACCGATAACTAGGTGCCGTATAACATTTGTCAGGGCTGTGAAACCTCCTCGGATTTCCTCGGATTTGTGTTTGGTCTGGGTCATTTTTGAGATCGATCCAAGGAGAACATTTTCGAGGGGGGGTAGGCCCGATTCTCGCCGCAGTTTGGTCGACCGATTTGTCGATCGTAGAAATGATTTAGACACTAACTGATGACGTCACAGGCTATAGCGCACTTTGCAGAAGTTTGACCAATGAAAACTAGCGTATATTTATAACCGTCCAATCGTAAATCACGTACGTTCAGCCTCAGTACCCGAGAATATGGCGCCGACAACATGAATTTTCTGTCAGAAAAAGAAAGTCAAAAGGCGAAGGACCTTGATGAAGGCCTGTCGAATAAGTTTAAACCTGAGTGGTTCGACTGCAAGGTGCTAATTTCCAACGGAAACGACCGCAATGAAGTTCTCAGTGGAGACAGTTTTGCAAAGATTGCCTCGGCTGGTCTGGCACATTGCAAGTTGTGTGTGAAAAACATCAACTACGGACTTTGCCTTTGACCCACCAGGGGACCTAGGCGGTCCCCTGGACCCCTTACCAAATTTTCCTCTGATTTTACATTTTGCTGTTCACAGCCCTGAAATTTTGTGATATCCGGCACTAACCATATAGTACATGCACATGACAAATCATGACGTCATAAGAACGACATGACGTCATATTTACATCATTCTCTACTTATTTTTTCGTTTTATCTTGTGTTTTATTTACATCATGTTTGTTTGAAAGAACACTTAAAAGTAACAGGATAAATAGAATAGATGATTGGTGTCTTTGAATGGGAAAAGTTATCAGGCTCGGCTTCGTATTATTATCCCTTTTCGCCTTTGGCTCACCGGATAATATTCCTAAGCCTTGCCCGATAACATTTCTGATTCACGACACCAACCATCTATTCTCTATGTCTTCAGGGTCATAACATAGGTAAATGACCAACCAAGTACTATAACTTGGTTTTGTATCTCAGTAAAATTATGCCCCTTTTTGTGTATAGAATTTTGTTGAACATGCAAGTTTCCTCAGTAACTAATTTAAGGCTGAGAAAATTTTGCTAAAGTTTTACATGCAAGTTTCCTTATTACCTTTTCTAGTAAATTGATTGTACTTTCACACATGTTTTTTGGAGTCGTAATGTAAGGTCACATACCGAGTCCCAAAACTCAGGTCTGCTTATTATATCATTATCATTATTATACTCCTTTTTATACTTTCCGACAGGAAAAGAATGAAATGATAGTAATATTTCCATTGTGGTTCTGACTTTAAAGCAAGTCAATGTGAAGTAAAAAGGGTTTTTAAAAGCTACAACTTAAGTTATGTGTTGTTATAATCTGAAAACATTGTAATAAAAGGAGAAACGCCTCTGCCATGCAGCATGCACCTCCTTGATCATTACAACACTTGAGGTAGATTCTGATCTATGAATGAAGTGGAAGTATATGTAAGGAAGGTTTTCATAGGCACAAAGTAACTGATGTATGAACTTTCCACCTCATTCATACATTACACACTCCTAGCTCCTGGCTAAGGAAGATGCACCTGAATGCATTCCATGCTATACATCCTTTGCAGTCAAACATGTATTACCTCATCGCATTGATTTTCAAAAAAAATAATTCAAAATATTTTAATGTCAACCCTCTTCAGGAGGTTTCTAAAGCTGTCAGGATTGAATTAATTCTTTCCTGTCTTAGGAGATTGGAGTTAACAATAAATTGTGATTCCTTGCTCATTTAAAGTTATCATATATCAATCTCATTACAAATTATTTTCCTAATACAGTCTAACTAATCATACATTCATTACAAATTTTTCATTTACTATCATTAACTCATTACAATGTTCAATTTTCTCTTATTCACCTATTACAAATCATTATTTATTTTTCTTAAATCAAAAACCTTTTAGCCTGTAAATTATATGATATAAGTTTATACAAATCGTCATAATGCACGCTAAATAACCTTAGCTGTTGATGCGCATTTGATCACTATTTATTCAACCTTCCGTCTGTTTCAGAAAACGAAGGTCTCACGGCAGCGGACAAAGTCGAGGTGATTCACAACAACTTGACAGAGTGTCTACTCCATCAATTACGTAAGCGGTCAACGGGGAAGAAACCGTCCCTGACGAGTATCTTTGAACTGTTGTTCTACCTACGGGAGAAATCCGCGCAGGAACTGCAGTATATGGTGGAGATGTTCGAGACGTTCCCTCTCACAAACAATCATCAGTTACTGAAAGAGTTTGTCACTTAAACCGTGATGTGATAACTCTTTTTAACTTGAACAAAAAAAGGGGGATAATTGTAGCATAATTCATATACATTGCGTATGGACACTTCATTTCCAGTTATCTTTTCCTCGAGATTTGTGTATTTATCAGCCTTTAAATTATTGAAAGCACTGATTTAATGGGAGAAATTGCTCGAAATGAGAATTTTTTTCCTATTGTCATAGTGATTTCATATTTAGTTGAACAACAGTTTAAGATTTTGTGCTGTGAAATGGAGTGTCTTTTAACTGGTATTGGTTGTAATTGTAGCTTGAAATGTGCAGCTGTGTTTTATATGCATTACTCTTATTTTTATGATGCCACTGAAGTGACGTGTGCAAGATTGTATTTCATTTTTTGTGTTCCTGAGACATTTACTTTTAAATTAACTCAACAAAATTAGCCAAAGATTGTTTTTGTCGTTTAGTTGTGCAATGACATAAAGGACTGTCTCACAGATTGGGATTTTAATCTTTTTTAAATAAAATGTCTTATTTTAATAAAATAACATCACAGATCTATTAAATTACAGAAAACTAGGTTACACTTCTCATCTCCTTTCATTATAGTGCAGTGGAGATATAGCATGTTTATGTTGGAAATAAAGTAAACGTTTTGAATTGTTTATCTTTTTTAAACAATGACCTTTTATTGTTGCCCTTCAAAGTATTTTAAGTTGGTATGAGTGATTTGGATCCAGATAATGAAATAGGCAGACGACACTCTTATCACAAGACATTGCAATATATGTCGGAAAGCAAACTTTTAGAATTTATAAACCAAGTTTTTTAAAATCAAAACCTTGACGGCCCTGATGCTATTTTCCAATTACTCAATGTTATCATATGTTTTCCGCATCTTTTAAATGTAGATTTTGAAAATGTTTGAATATTTAGTGGTACCGACTTTTAGGTCTGTCACAATCAATGTAAAACTAATAAGACTAAACTAAAACATTCTGCGATATAGTCCTGTTAACTATCCAATCAGAGTTTTCTGTCAGTGTTGACAATTCTGATTGGCTAATTTTGTTTTGCACCCAACTAAAAGAATGAATATCTCAGAAAACCAAATTTGTTACGTTTTGTTGTGGTAACAATCAAAAATAAACCTTGGGAAAACGGATAAAGAAAATAAAATCATAAATGTCATTTTAAGTGTCACTGGAAATTTTGAATTGTGTAGTTCTTGTTTGTATATGTGAAATTTTGATTAAATTATGCAGCATTCTTTTGACATACATATATGTAACTCATGACATAGAAATTATAATGTGTAAATGGCTTTAATCATGTGATGTATCCATATGTGTATAATTACTGTTTGACAAGTGTTTTTTATACATAAATATGAACGAGGCATAATCATGAAGCATTCCTTGATTTCTACAGTAGTGCTATTGTATAAGTTTTCACCACTTACGTAAATACACGATCAAAACACGAATCATTTACAAACTGCAATGTGTTATTTATGAAGTTTGATAGTGCAGCCGACTTACCCGTCTGATTAAATGTGTTACAAAACTTTTTTCATCTGATTTATGATATCTGATATACAATATATGTTATGCAATTTACTAGGCAGGTTAGAAAGTTCGGACCAATTCCGTGTATTATTTACTTAACTTCAACAAAAATGACTTGCCCTTAAAATGGAAACTATATTATTTAAGAAGTTGGAGCAAATTCTAAGCAAATGCCTTCAATATGATTTTACATGTTTTTAATTCTGGCAATCTACCATGCATCACTACACATTGGATTGGATGTGGTTAACGTTTTCGGTTTTCATGGAACAAGTGCATCACATATCTCAATTAAGCCTGCCAAGATGATAACACATAATTTAAACCCAATTTATAATATTTATGTATGCTGTTGTTTTCAAATTGAACCAGACACACAGAATCCGTGTTGGTGGGTTGAATTGAAATGAATAGTTTGGTTTATAGCTTTACAATTGTTATGTTTTGTTTTGTTAGTAGTGATACAGTGCCTTTTACCAGTGCTCCTACTGAATGTTCCCAATAATAAGTCTTTCAAGACTGGTCCTAGATATTTCTCACAATACAATGTACAAATGGATCACATCTTTCATTTTCTCTCATATTTTCTCTTTTCAACATTCTTATAGAGGATGATCGAATCAGGAAAAATTCTGACAACCAACAAAAGAAATAATTTCATGTCATTAACACATTTGTAGCTTTCAGTTTTTGATCAGTCCCAAAATTCCCTATGACCAAACACATGGACCAACGTTGTTTGATTTGCTCTTATTATCAATATATACACATTGTGTAAATTGGCCTTCACGGTCATCTCAGACATTGCAGAACCTCGACACGGAGCAACTCATCGTCTTCCTAGACGGACCGAGGCCAACATACACATGTGTATATGTTGATGATATAGGCATATCAAACAAAAGAGGTCTCTCTGTGTAACAGAGGAAAGGGTATTGATGATTAAAAAAAAAAAAAAAAGAAAAATATTAAGGGGCCTCCGTGGCCTAGTGGTTGGAGTACAGAACTTGAAATCACATGGCCCCTCTCCGCGTGGGTTCAAATCCTGAGAGGGATAGGGACTTTCATGAGAGGCAGTCTCCCGACTGACTTACGGAATGCCGATGGTTCTACCCGCCTCGACCAGCCCTTGTGGGCAGTTGAGTATGGGGTCTTCCTCCATCATTAAGAGTCGGGCATCGCTACATAACTGAAATAATGTTGATGTGATGTAAAACCCATAAAAAAAAAAAAATATTAACTGCATGGTAACTTGTCTCATTTGAAATAGTTCTTGTCTTCAAGCCTGGCTTTGGTAATGTCTTGTGCAGCTGACCTCGAAAATCATGGTTTATGCAATTTAATTTTCCTTCTTTTTTCGTCATCAACATGATTTTTCAGATCAAAGTAATATCATCAAATTTGATTGCAATCTCTCATGTGTTAATTGTTGTTGTCAGCAGACATATGGCCATGTTGTTCTCTGTTATTTGTGGTTTATCCTTAGATTCCCATATTTTTCAATGGACATGGGAATTTCCTCAGTTTTCCTCGGGGTTTTTTTCCAGAAAAGACTTAAGTTTCTATTTTTAGATGTTATTTTTTGCTGATAATGGACATGGGAATTCCCTGTTTTCCTTTGGGTTTTGTTTTCTAGAAAATACCTTGGTATCTATTTTTAGGTGTTATTTTTATTGATAATGGACAGGGAAATTCTTTCTGTTTTCCTTGTTTTTTGTATTTTCTAGATTAGACATTGATATTTTGTTTAGAGATTCTATAATTGTTGAAAAATGTTAAGAGTGTTTCCAAATTTCAATTTTACCTTTTATGGACAGATTTATATTCTTTAGTTAGATTATCTCGATATGTTATTGCTTTAGACAATCTCTATGCTATTTGCTCTTTTAACCCTTTCCCAAACAACAAATTTTCGACTGTCCCAAATTGAAAGAGTTTGCAGAAGACATTTCAAAATGTGATGAAATTTGAAAATTATCTTCTGATCGGGCAGAAAACATTGTGGGAAAAGGAGAAATTGCTCATTATGAGATTGTTATGGTGTCACCTAGATTGCCGGCCCCTGGCAAAATTTTGACGCCATTTCCATGTTGTTACTATGATGTGACATAATTATTGGTTTAAGGAATTCCGCCCCTGATGGAGGCAAACTTGTATTTGCTTTAATTAAAGAATAAATTGAAATGTAAATCATGAAGGTACTTATCAATTCAAAGTCATTCACTAAGCCACTTTTCCGAATTTTTCTTACTTTGAATTTAAATTTACAAAATGAATATCAATTCAAAACTTTTTTGTTTGGTTCACTGGTCAATTTTCCAGCTATCTTAATCATTGCTTCTTTAGACCCTCAGAATGTTTTATAGAAATGTTTTACAATATGAAGGAATAATACTTGACTTTGTTGTTGTTGTTTTTGTTTTTGACATTGTTGTGTTTTTTAAAATTGTTTATACTTAGCTTTTTTGCATGGAAGCCAATTTTATTAAAAGATAAATTTTTGATCTCTCATATTGATTCATTTTATGACGTCTGTAGTTAATGATATTGAGATCAATTTGACAAAAAAAAAGTGAAAGTGTTTGTTAAGAGAGATTTCTTTTTGTGGACATGGTTCCTACTTAATAAGCAATATCAAAAACAGGGTGTTATTGTTTGTTCTTTGAGGGTTAAATGCAAGATTATTGTAAGCTTTTCACTGGCAAGATTATTGTAAGCTTTTCACTGACAAGATTTTTGTAAGCTTTTCACTGACAAGATTCACTTATTAATGTCTTGCATTGAATCCTCAACTTAGCAGCTTTTGTCAGCTATTGTCTTCATATGAACATTTTTCACTTTATTCATTCTGTGTTAAAGTTTTATAGAGGTCCTTTGCAAAGATTTTATACAATGAAATCTTTTAGACATTTCAATTGTTGTTGTTATTTTAGGGGGCCTCTGTTGCCTAGTGGTTATAGCACTGAACTTAAAATCAATAGCCCTCTCCATGTTAGTTGGGTTTTCCTCCTTCAGTAAGAGTCTGACAAAACTGAAATAATGTTGATGAGATTTAAAACCCCATATAAATGAATTTTATATAATGTTGTTATTTTAAAACATTTTTCTTATGTTCAAGCCTTTTTTTATTATACATATTGTGATGTATCCAACCTGATTGCAACAGTAGGAGTTGCAATTGAATTATTACAAAACATAAGTTAACAACTAGGAAATCATACGCCTAGCCTCACATTTGTCGTACTTGTCACTAGCAAATTTTTTATAATATTTTCTGTTGCCCGTAACCCTTTACCAAACGTCAATTTTTCTAATTGCCCAAATTGGAAAAGTTTTCAAACAACATTTCAAAATGTGATGAAATAGATTTATAATCTTCTGATAGCGCAGAAAACATTGTAGGAAAATGAAAAATTGTTTTCCAGAGTCGTCTGCAACAAACTTGTTCACAGTAGAGAAAATTTGATAGTCAAAATGAAATGGTGTTGAAATAATACAGTTTTTGAATTGTTGTTTGATATACAATTAAAACTAACTATTGAAAGCATAATTAAATGAGGAATGGTTAATCAATCTAGGTATGTACAGTATATGTGTTATATCTCAATTGTGATGTCGAACAAGGATTAGCATTACAATGTATACATTGATATAACATCAAGCAATACATCATACCTGAGAACCCAGCCCTGCACATGGGGTTATATGTTTTAATTCAGCAGTATCAGGTTATGACGATTTTAATGTTTTCCTTAAATATCCATTATTTGCCAAACAAACCATAGCATTATGTAAATGTATGTATGATTATAAAGCCCATATACATCTTTACTGTAAATCAGTCCCTCAAATGGGATTTTGTTGTCAAAATTAAGCACTTACTATAGATTTGCATTGAACCTTCGTATGAATCATAGTTCACCAGATACATATTTCCTCTTTATGACTAACTGGATAATTAACAAGAATGTCCCAGAAGAAAGTTATGCAGCCATCAGTAACAGTTTTGTTAAGAATTTCTTGTTAATACTGTATTTTATGTAAAACTTTTTTTTCTACATATTGTATATTCTATTTCATTAATCATTAAACTCTTGAATCTAAACATTTTGTTTTTAAACTTACATATACTTATTTTACATTGATTTTGAAACAACTTCTTTTAACTATGTATCACTCTGGATTCTACTCCTTGGACACAACCTGAGCTATCGCCAAATGTGGATAAGTGAAAGGTCGCAAGGCAGATCCAGCTACGCACAGGATTTGAACATACGACCCTCAAATCCCAAGGCCGGTGCTCTACCACCTGGTCACTTTCCTTGAAGAATTCATCTTATACATGCATATCTTATCAACATATAATGTATGAATGCATTTATATGGTAAATGTATCACAAGCATAGTGCACTTTACTATTGTTGTGGGTCCTGTTTGGCCAAATGGTTAGGGTTTAGGACTTCTGACATGACAGTCGAGGGTTAGATTCGCACCAGCGACAGTGAGATATTTTGTGGATTTTTTCCTAAGCGAGACACTGCAGAATCCTGCTTGTACTTGTTAAGTCTAGCAAATCTGTAAAATAATTGAAATACTGTTGGCATGGTGTTAAACCCCAAATAGATTCTATTTTTATAGTACCTACTAAGATACATGTAGTTTTTTTAATAGACGATTCTAATAACTACCAACTGTACATCAGTGCATGTATGCTCATAGGACAATGTCGGTTTGACCAATGTGAAATACAGTTACATGTATTTCTAAATATGTAAGATTCAGACATCAACGTGATAGTTATCTTCTATGTGATTTAGTGCATATTGCAGGGATGTTGCAGTTTGAAAATTATTGAACGGCCTTGATGCCAAAAAAGGTTATACTTGTTTAAAACATACATGCATTAAAAATCATTTATTTTCTATCAAATACTCATTACAAATTTTCTATTTACTATCATTCTTTAATTAAAAATTGTTAGTTATTTTTCTTAAACCAAATACATTTTAGCCTGTAATTTAATTTAAATTCACATTATAATGCGCGCTTTAAATGACATTAGCTGCCAATGCGCCTTAACCCTTTCCCAAACAACAAATTTCGACTGTCCCAGATTGAAAGAGTTTGCAGACGACATTTCAAAATGTGATAAAATTAAAAAATATTTTTTTAATAAAGCAGAAAACCTTGTGGGAAAAGGAGAAATTGCTCGTTACGAAAGTCGTCTGCAACACGGTGGTCAAATGTCGTTATTGTTTGGGAAAGGGTTAAAACACCATTCAATCATTCATTTTGATGCCAAAATTCCACTTGAGAAGTAGAGACTAGTTTCAAACAGGCAAATTCTTCTTTCGTCAGAATGTTTATGAAATTTATCGTAAGTTTACTACGCCAACTGTCCTCATAAATAGTGAAATTGTTAATTAGTACGGCGTTAGCATTGAGGTAAAATTCACTAAGCCTCGGGTGTTTATAATTACTCGGTCATTATGACAGCGCTAATTGATTAGTCAGTTAATTTAGGATTTTTCATGTACCCACCATTCATTCATAAAGGATAGCTTAATGGTATACACTATACGACAGGTATATCGTACATGTATTGAAAGCAGAATCAGTTAAGTTTGAAAAATTATATTCTTTTGTTGACATATGATGATTACAATGTGAGAAAAAGCATAATTGTTTGTTACAATTTTCTATTTTGTCACAATGGTTTGTATTGTATCATCACTACAGTTTGTGTTTAGATGTATACACATGAGGTAATGGGATGAACATGTTGACAGGTGTTATATTACATGTACGATGCATAGTTTTGTCATTGATCTAGTCAAAGGTATTTATATTGCGCTAAGCATCTTTGTGTTTTACGGCCGAAAGAAATACATATTGTTCTCATTTGTTTTCATATCGGTTATAAATGAAGTATATTTCATAAAACAGCTATAACTTAAAAGCAATTTCTATATGCTTAAAGATGTAAGTTCTACAAAATGTGTACTCATTTTAGACTTAAATTAGAATGTCAGGAAGGTTTTGACTGCATCTCTTAAATCTATCGTAACTTTGTCACTTCTCTGGGCCTATGCATTTCTTCTGCACAACATTTGAAGATGGAGCAAGAATAGTGCGATGTTAATATTCATTTATTAAATCCTCTTTTGTTTCAGCGAAGTTTTAGTCATTCTACTAATTCTTGGGTTGAAATGACGGTCATGTTGAGCATATATTTTTTCACACTACGTTTGACATCGTACCAACAGATTTTCAAATATTGCGGCGTTCCTGGAATCCACAGATATCGATACCAATACTAGAGCTCTGTAATGTATTGTCAAAATACACTTCAACAAATCCTTCTGCGCTGTTTGGGGTCAAACCCGGGAACCCGAATACAAATCAACCGCCTTAATCACTGTGTCTCTCATGACCTCCTAGGCAAGGAAGTAAACGGTCCGTCAGATGTTACGAGGTTCGAGTCCAAATACCAGACTTTAGTACAATGCCATGCAATGCCTTTCCCTCATTTAAATATCGATAGCATGAATATTGGCAAATATGTTTTGTGTCAAATAAGTGGGAGTACTATTTTTGACCCAGGAAACTAATATATATGAACTGTCGCCGGGATATAAATGTTTTTTTTTTTTTTTCGATCTTGTTGAAAAATACGTTGAAGGTCATAGTAAAAGAAAATGAATAAGAATGATAACATACAATAAAATACGTAAGCTCGAATGATAAAAGGAAAATGAACCTGGTCAAATTACGACATGACCACCGAATGTCCCTCGCGAATAATTTAAAATCACGTGACCTATAGCGGGACCTGTCACGTGATCACAATGCGTTAGAGTATCCGACAATTCGTCATCGAGGTATTTGGTCACGTGATAGAAAATATGTCAGTTTTCAAGGAGGACCTGAACGCAGATTTATCAATCGAACTGTATTATCAATCGATTTGAGTTGCGAGACAGTGGAAGTGGGATAAATTGATGAGCAAGGACGAATGCTTATGTTTATTAGGTGAATTGCACATATAAAGACGGGTATGTATACATTTTTTGTGTGACCCGTTATTTGTCTGTAACATGCATACATTTGTTTCTTGAAATTTTGAATACTACTTATGATTTGGCTTCACTTTATCGCAATCTGGGAAATCCGATCGCCATTGCGACTGGAAAAGTATGTTCCAATCTAAACAATAGAAGGACTGGTTTGAACAATTGGACCTCCTGAAAATAATTGAAATATTGTTTTAAACGTTGTAACAATTCAAAAACAGGTAAACAATATATAAGGTGGCATAGGAAATACAGCAGATGCTCGACTACAAATACGCTTCTTGCATGTTTCAATAGCTTGAGAAAAATGTTCTGCTTTGTTCATGTAGAAACAGTGAATTAATTTTCGGACTTGTTATCGCTATGGATGTTTCAGAGGTGACCGAGTAACTTTTGACATCGCTGCAGTTATCTTTCATGGGGGAGTATCTACGCCAGATTAGGCGGGTTAAACAAACTCTTATATTTGCAATAGGCAAAAGAAAATATGTTTCTTGTGTTGTTTTTTTTAAAACTTAATAATCTATTACATATCGAGTGTGAAACAAATTCTTATGACTTAAATTAAGAACTCTCCATCCTGTTTCCTAGACACTAAGCTATTCATCATATTCATATATGTGTGTATTACATCGCATCAACATCATTTCAGTTATGTTGCAATATCTCACAGAACCCGCACGCGAAAAGGGGCACTCGGACATTAATAAAAACCGCTGATTCAGCTCTTTCTTAGCGCTATTATTCCAGCATCTAGTCACGACAATATCATTTGTATTTATTTAAAGGTAGAACTTGATGTCCTCTAAGATGGCAAACAGTGTAACCCCAGACCAACCGCAACGTCAGTGACGTGGCGGCTGGTCTGGGGCTACACTGTTTGCTATGTCCGAGTGCCCCTTTTCCCGTGACGTGGCCCGTCATATTATGGATTGATGCAAAGTCGCAAACCCCCGACTCGGCTATTCGCGGGATTTGAACCGCGACCATCACATCCGAAGCGTAAACGGTCCTTTGGACCACTGTCTTCCATGACAACTAATTTTTGTCTCACTGAGGTCTAGTTATTCAATATTAGTCTCATTGTTTACGTTTCTTATTACGCCAAGTATCATTACATACATTAGGCGTACTCTGATCCTTTATGCAAATTGATCGCTTGTATAATCGATATTATAACACAAACACATTTGACAAGATAGAAACACTGCTGGATCTTATAGAATCTATGTTAAATTGAATATCATCCAAGAAAAGATGTTCAGAGCCGGGACCGTTTGAAGCTGTTGTCTCAAAAAGGGAAGTTGCTCTTCTTTAGAAAAATGTCATTTTTCCACAATGGATTTTTATTACATTAACAGGTCAAACGAAATCAAACTTAAGCGTTTCAAATCACTTCTCTAAATGCTCACTATGGAGAAACTCTCAAGCGTTTGATGTAACATTGATGCTAATTAGGGAGATACCTTAGACATACCATCTTTTTGAAATGCAAATCCCAACATAGATGAAGGCTTGTCTGAAGGGGTCAATGACTGGCGCTCTATTTAACATTCTATATACATGTAACATGTGTTTGTTGTCATATACATATACTCTTTATCAAGTCATCAAGATGTTTCGTTTTGTCTGCATTGTGGTTAAGTATAGTATAAAAAGGGACCAATAGCTCTTACGAGCCATTTCTTTTTTTTCATACAATATTTTCAGCCTTAGAAATTTTCCTTATCATGATTTTATAAGCAACATGCAAAGCGTATCGATCTGGGACACTTGCGTTTGGTAATAAGTGAAAATGTGCAAACATTACCGGATTGAAAGGAAACAATTAAACACTATCCTTTGAGTTTGACAATTGTGTTGTAAATAGTTTCCTTCTTACTAAAATAATTGTCGCAAAGACCAATATAAACAGGATCATTTGTATGTAAAAAAGGAATATTCGAAAGATGGAAAGATAGTTCTTTACTTAATCAACAGGGTTTTTGAATTTATATGGAAATCCACCCTTTCATTCTTCAACACTTCTTCCTCCGTTTGTGTGCGTACTATAAAACCCGCTCTGTGTAGATTCAGTCATTACCATTGCGAAACTAGCAGAACTGAGTAGAATTGAATTCCATGAGACGTATCTTTCCGACTGACAAACGCCAGATTAATTGCTTTATGTAACAAATTAATCAAGCTTTGAACGCTTTTTTAGTTAGGAATAGTCCTCCTTCGCTTAGTTAGCTTGCACTTAACACATTACTAAACAATAACGACAGTTGACCGGTTTGTTGCAGACGACTCTGAAAAACATTGTGGGGAAAAGAAATATTGCTCTAAACGAGACATTTCATACCAGAAGATTATTTATGAATTTCATCGAATTTTGAAATGTCGTCAGCAAACTTTTCAATTTGGGACAGTCGAAAATTTAGCGTTTGGTAAAGGGTTAAACACAAACAGCCCAATACGTTTGATATAAGCGAAACACACGTTTCAAAATAGTCGGCATAATAACTAGCACCGGAATTGTTTTTACATATAAACATTGTATGATCTCATTCAATTTCAATTTACTTCCAGGCAATGCTTATTTACTTCTGCGACATAGAGCCGCCGGCTGGACCAAAGTTTGCCGACCGAATGAAGTACAACTTCCGGTTTATACAGCCCCTGGTGGACAACGTCCTGGATCTCGAGTCCTCCCGAATCTTACCGGAAATGACCGAAGTGTACCAATACTATATTTATTCGCTCACGAACAATATTCACTCTCACGGAAACAGTTTGATATTTCGAACTCGCGATCACCATTATTTCGTGATAGAGATAACAAGCAGCACTCAATACGATGGGCGTCCAAGGTTATATTTAACAGTCGCTCCCTTCCTAGGAAATATCGACGAACTACATTACCGCGGAAGAGTTTGGGAGACGGGACTTGGGTTAGTGTATATGGCCTTGAACTTGGTGGATAGACTCGGTTCGTATTTCCAGTACAGAAACAATGCGATGCGATTCGCCGAAAAGTTTTTGACAATCGTTGGACTCGGGTTTTATCGCCTGTTAAAAGACTTCGAACGTGTTTTGTTAATGACATATGGATACAGTGCCGCGGAAATATTCTTCGATCTATTTTTAAGCCAACACAAACAATTATCGAATAATCCGAAATCATTTATTTCGACCGAGATTAAGACGATCGAACGGGCGTATTTCTAGGCAAAGGGAGTGCAATATTTTCAAATTTTCGTACCTTTTATCATTTTAGTACAGAATAAAGTCATAATCATGTTACTCCTATTTTTTTTGAGTATCAAACAAGTGGAAACCAGCATCTGAACAACGATTGTTCAGCTTTTCGATTTAACATGTATTTATATCGATCGTTTGTGATTTATTATAGTCACCTATAAACAAGCTTGCATACAATACAAACATTTAGGTACATATACCCTTAAGTGACATTTTGTATTGATTGTCGAATAAAAAATCTCGACGGATCTAAATCTGACGACCATATTACGGCCTTGTTTATGCGGCTAATGCATTTAGGTGGTATCGAAACTGCACCAGACCTATATAACGCAGAAGTGGTAAATCCGCTTATTTCATGAAAGGCTGGGGATTTAATCGTTAATAAAAATTCGATTAGACCTGACCCTTTAACACGAGGATGTAGCCTCTGACTTATGGACCAACCCTGGTGTTCTTGGCACCACTTTGTATGAGTCATTCTGTTAAGTTGAAGTTGTTGACAATTCAGAAAATAGACAAACGCTATGTATACATAGGTGCATACCAATATAACATGTTCTTTCTAAATTGAGTCACAGTAACTGATATAGATAGGGGGTCTAGTGACCTTCCCATAACTGCTGAAAACAGGGGAGGTAATACCAAAAGAGAGAAACCCGTGTATCCAGCAGAATTAATTCCCTTTGTTAATATGTATGGAAATGATGTTCACTGCGTAGGAGGATGGCTGTAGCCTGAGATCTCGGCCCATACGGGGTATACGCCTTGGCCTGGACCCCAACGTAGAACAGCTTTCAATCCATCAATAGGAGTCCGTCTAGTTCGGAACCCACAATACTATAGCTATGACAAGTTTATATTCGAATGGAAAACAACTGTTTTTATGTGAACTGTTTATAAAATCTCGAAAGAAGGTTACGTACATACTAAGGTTGGTACGTGCTTCAAACCTTGACATTTATGTTATTATATAACGATGATAGTTATTGTTGTTATATCTTACTTTCTTGTAATGTTAGGCCGTCTTTAATGTTTTATTCGACATTGTCGCAGAGGTCCATTGATTCAAGCCATTGATATTATATTTATTTGAAAAAGTCTTTTAAATGTGCTTGTACACAGCTGTCATGGAATTTGGATCTTCAAAACCTCATAAAAGCTGTGACGTTATATGATGCGCACTTAAAGATAGTCGTTGGAAGCAAAATTTGATCGTAATTTTATTCTTTAAGGTGCATATACAGTAAACTAACATGTACATGTGTTGTATTTTTATCCAACAGCATGTCATTGCTTTTTAAATATACCGTATATAAACTGTACATGCTTATATAAAACGGTGCTTCCTGAATTAATTATGCCATCAATAGTTACTTTCGATTGTTTGTCAAACAGCACTATTTATATGAAAACTATTGTTTCAACGACAGTCCATTTTGACTTTCAAATTTTCTCTTTTGTAAACAAGCAATTTTAGCTTGTATGTATACCCCATTAACCAGAGTACATTTGAATAAAGCCAACAGATCATGTACGAAACGTTGGTTGTTTGGTCTTTAGCATGCCGCGGTGCTATATAGTAACGAAAGTATGTAATTGATAAAAGAGCTTCGAGCACATTGTTACAAATTGATCTATATAACCGAAATACAGTAAATTGAGTTGTTAGTATGTTTTGTGTTATGTTAACGCTTACCTATTGTCTGGAGGATCCTGACAGCAGGCCTCTACCGGATAATACCAAAGACCATGTACGATGGTAGTAAATGTTGTTCGTCATGGCAATCTGAAAACGAGAATAACATTAAGACTGTAAAAGACAGTTCAAGAAAAAGAAAAGTGTAAATCGTGATATTTGAACTCCATGTAGCATGAATATGTGAATAACACAGTGATAGAACTGTTAAACAGTTAAACCATAAACTAAGTAAAACCGTATAGAAACGCATGATGACCCTTTTACTTCGAGGAATGGAGATTCTACGGCATCTAAATGTTGTGACTCACATAAGACAATTGGTAAAACAGCCATAGCATAAGATGAACGAAGCAGGGACAATGGATACATTTAACATGTTCTCTCTGTGTGTGTCCATTTCATCGCAACGTTTAATAAATGCATACGAAGCCTTTGTGACGTAAAGAAGTATATGCACATGGCGATTTATGTTTACTATTGTCAACTCAATACCAATTTTCTATTAAAATTCATATACTTTTTATACTAAAGTTTGCATCATTCGCACAATTCTTTGAAGAGCCATCTCCATCTACTCACATTTTTGCAATCTCGGCAGATGTTTCAATAACCGATTTAAGACATGAGCAATTTTTTCCATTGCTCCTACGCATTCTACCATATTTCACAAAGATTTATTCTTGTATCTTTTCTTTTTCATTCTTTATGGTTATGGAATGTTTATCTTTTTAGGTTGGATCAGTTACACAACCACATACAGGGAAATAGTATGTCACTCCATTAAAATACCTATTAAACGTGACTATGATAACATCAGCAAGTGGTTTGTAAAGTACATCATTCAATATGAAACGTTTTGATACTCCTTCTTATGAATTCCCTTTTATCGATTCTTTTTAAATGATGGCAACACCATTTGTCAATAATTGAAATTGACAATTAGCATTCATTCTTTTTGTTGTGTTAAGTAGAAAATATCAGGACAAATTGAGGAATTAGTTATCGCGAATTACTCCGTTGGGTATTTTGAATTTGGTCGTATAAGAATGCATACATGTGAGGGAACACATTAAATGAACAAAACACATTGTAAAAGATAGGATCATAACGTGTTAGAAAAAGCACTTTGTTCAATTAGTCAAGTCCCTTTTATCGACAGTATCGCCTGAACCCTTCTTCTTGTAAATGTGTTTTAATATGGTTTGGCTTTGACATCGCTTCAACAATATTTCATTTGTTTGCTGATCCGGGGTAACCAGTGTTATGAAAGATTCCTATTCCTTAACCTACATTTTTGACAGAAAAATTCCACTGAGACGACCTGAAACAATTACCAAACTTTTTCTTTGAAATATTGCATGCAATAGACATGGACCGGTTTTTCATCATAAAAATCTCTTTCATAGAATAACTTGTGAAAAATGTAGAAATAACAAAAATGACAGGAATTCCTTTTGTAATAACGCTTCTATTTGGCATGAAAGCAAAAGGCCATATGAAATCCCCTTTTATCGATATCATTTTCTGAAATTTTCGTTCGTCTATTTGTTTTAATAGGATTGGATTTTATGTCGCTTCAATACTCTTTCAGTTATTTATGGACTTAGTGTAACTGCATGTAGTTATATTTGGGAAAACATTATCCACTGACCTGCCAATCAGGGCTTGACCAAGCCTCTCCGGATTTTGTTTTTTCGATTATCCCATATATCATGTTATGATTTTAACCAAATACTCCCTAATCCCACACTTTGACACATCTGCATCAACTTTATTAAGAAATCATTGTGACTAAAAATAAAGTGTTTGTGAATGGATGAATTATCAAAAATAATTCTGGTAAAATATGAAAATGTTCATATAGGAAATTTTATTTGTTCTCAAACTGATCTTAAAAAAAGACTGTTTTCAGCGCATAAACGTAAGATTGCATAGTTGTATTTAGCGAACATTTATTCATTATTTTTACTTTGCGTTTCAATTTTTAACTGTTAATCCTACAAGTAACTAATTAAAAAGAGAATGGAAAATGAGGGAAGAAAAGGATCATTCACATATACAAGCAATCAAATTCGAAATTAAGGTACTAAGGGTCTAATTTATTGTTACTTTGCAACTTAATTAAAAGCAGTGAAAATCAAAATTACGACTGATGAAATTGGATAATGCCTAAAATAGACTCTAACCGGATTCACAAGGTACATTAGGCGTAATTAAAATCCTAACATAATTATCGGGGAAAACGAATTTTTAGACTCCGTGCCAGGGAAACACCAAATTATCTTCTTTCGTTTTTAGCCTACATTAATGGTAACAATGGTTTATCCCAGTGGCGGCATTTGGATTTTCGTGAGAGACAGTCTCCTGGCTGATTTACGGAGTGCCGATGGTTCTAGCCTACATTAATGGTAACAATGGTTTATCCCAGTGTCGGCATTTGGATTTTCATGAGAGACAGTCTCCTGGCTGATTACGGAGTGCCGATGGTTCTAGCCTACATTAATGGTAACAATGGTTTATCCGAGTGGCGGCATTTGGATTTTCGTGAGAGACAGTCTCCTGACTGATTTACGGAGTGCCGATGGTTCTACCCGGTTTATCCGGCCCAAGTGGTCCGTTAAGTGTAACGTTTTCCTCAATCATTATGTGTCAAACATGACTGATATATTGTTGACGCGATGTAAAAACGATGTTGGTAAATTGATAGGTATGGTTAATTGGGTGTCAGACCACACGACTGAAATTTTGCGTCAAAATAAAAAAAGAAATACACTGATTGTTATGAAAATGTGACCAAGTTGCCGCAATATGAATAAGACACTTGTTGAACGAAACAGGAAAGGAACACGACAGATCAGGGATTAAGATTGAAAGAAACAGCGTGAACAAGTAAAAAGGCGTAACAGAAAAGCTGGAAAGAACCGCGATAAAGAGTAAATGAAAAGCTAAAATCCTTTGTGGAAAAGCGAAAAGGCGTGAACAATTTGAAAAACGTAACAGGAGAGCATGATAGATAAGAATTACAGAAAAACGTTACAGAAAAACTTAAAAGGAGAAGCGAAAAGGCTTGAAAGAAAAGCGCAAAAAGCGTAACCAAAAAGGTAGTATCGTCTTCGTTTTAACAAAGTGATCAAAAAGAACTTCAGAGCCAAAGTATTAGAATTGACGACGGTGAATCCCGCGGAAGCCGGGCTATAACTAAAGACATGTTAACCCAGCGTTAAGAACTGTGAAAATCAAAGTGCTGAAGGCACTGAAGTTGGATGACGTGATTCAAATGGATGATAATCCTGCAAGGGTTAAAAGCAATGTTAACAGTATTTCATTTGCCTTACTGCTTGCTTTCATCAGCAATAGACTAAAAACTTTCATATGTCTCAAGGAAAAAACGCTAGTGAGTTTCAGACTTTGGACATCAAGGTTATGAATTTTACATTGGGCCACGTAGGACCCTACAAAATATACTACAGTTGCCAAATGCATCCATATTGGTTGCTCGAATATTTATTATAAGAAAATCATATGAGTATGAATAGGAAAACAAATAGGAGACAAATACAACAAAGATAGTTTTATTAGTATTTAAATGTATTTATATTTCAATAGCTTTCTCTTTTTATTAGTCAGAGACAAACATGTTTGAAGGTGTTTTCTTAAGTGACTGGAAAATAACAAGTTTTACAAAATGTATGTTTTTATTATGCATATTTATACATATGTGTGTTAGTGACTGCAGAAATCAGTCTTATGGACCAAAATTAAGTTTTTTAACTTTTTACATATTATGATTTGGTAACATGTCAAAATTGATATCTGAAAATTTCAAGTCAAAATTCATAAAATTAAAAAAAGAATCAGTTATATTGGGAAATTCAAAGCAGTCTCTCTATTTAATTGTGACGTCTGGTTGTTTAATTGACTCTGGTTGACGTTTCATCGTTTTGACTTCATCCTTCTGAGTATCGACAAGTTTTTTTGTGTGAACTACCTTGTATGAAAATAATAACTTCTTTTCCCTTGATCCTTTCTTATCCAAATTTTCCAGAAATATTTTTAAAAGAATGCCTTTTCTCAATATTAGGCGACACCAATGCAAATACTATGTATTCATTGTGAATTGTTTGTTTACCTTCTGCATTATTTCTGACATATGACTAACATTTACAAGATTTAAAAAACACCCGTTGCTTTCTCCTAGCGTTACATATTTCAAAAGGATAAGAAGATGATAGACTGATTCTGAAAAAAAACCTACTTCACAAAATAAGTAGTTATGTTTAGGATATTTATATAGGATAACAAATCAGACTCAAAACCTAAATTGACGAACCAAGACAACACCTCTCAAACAACGCTAGCTTAAATGTTTTTACTTCTTGTACTTTCCTTTTAATAAATATTCCTTGTGAGCTATACATTCAGTTTCTATGAACAACAAACAAAGAGCTTGTTGCCAACTCATAATACATGTACCCTATGATACCAGGAAAAACGCAATTCTCTTGTTCCATGCTGTCCTTAACATAACACAAAACTATCAAATGATATAAAACTATTTATCTTTTGAAGACCAACACTTTAAGATGGCAGTCCTTAAGGTTCTCCAATCCTACTCCTGTGTATTTTCTTCATCCTTGAATTTCACTCAACTGCAAAGGTCCTCCTACTGTTGATGGTTTTTTGAACACCTATAAAGAGTATAAATGAAAATGATATTTAAATATGAATACCTTTTTTTCTAAAGTGTTAAATGCCATGTCAACAATTTTCATTTATATTATGGATATCCGAAGCCAGTACTAGGTATGGGGTCTGAAGTGTCTTGCCAAAGAACACTCCCAAGAAACCAGAGGGGCTTTAGCATATGATCCCTTGGTACAAAGTCAACCACCTTTACCATTAGACCACAAAGGTAACTACAATGCTTTATCACAACTTTATACCATGTATATGTAGAGAATACAGAGTATTATTTACATGTACTATGAACGTGTTTTTCAAATTTAGATGGTGAAGTGCAACATACATGACATCAACTATTATTAAGTCTAACTGAATGCATATACATATATAAACAAACATGAATTTTTAAAAGAAATAATGAAATGGGTTTTTTTTTAATTTTACACACATTCTCACTATGGGGAGAAAAAATGTGAGAGAAATCTGGGGTTTTTTTTTTTCAGTTTTTAGTTATGAGCTGGGTTTTTTTTTCATGTATCATTTCTTCAAGAGCTGTCTCGAAATGATGGCTTGTAAATAATGAATACTTGAATTCTTATTATTGCTATGGATAGTCTTGGATGATATTCTTTCAACAATTTACTTTTTTAAATAAGGTAATACCTAATGACCTCAGCAAAATGTGTCCAGCATGGTAATTATGGTCACTTGTATCAGTTGAAAACTAGATGACTCGTAAATGATTAATTCAAAATTACGCTTATGGTTATCTTTATAATAAAGTTTTTGATCGACAGTGCTTGTAACACTAGAAACGATGATCATTTCTTTGAATTAGGAAATAACAGCTTGATTCAAAACATTCCACATTTATTCAATCATGATAATTAACAACATACCTAGGTGGCTGTTTGGTGTAGGATTTGTAAATTATTGGCAGTTTAAAAACATGAATTAGTCATGATGGTTAATTTAAAATTTTACTTTGTTTAAAAGAAATTCGCATATTCAAGAGATACCTGTCTTCACATTAACGCATTATTTTGTTGCCAGAAAATGGTTTATTTTTGTCCATACATGCCTAAATCAGCACATATTTTACCGCGACAGGCATTATTTCATGCAACTTACAAATGTCACCATAGCATTTGTTTTTACATATATGTGAATGTATATCTCCCTTATATTGCATGAATGCATTATGACAGCGTTTGTCACCCATTTGTGAGAATGAGTGATCAGTTTCTGTAAAGAATTGTTTATATTGCCTCTTTGAGGTTTTCGCTTTCTCGCGATTTGAAGCTGAAGTAACTTACATTATTTGTATAACTGACAGGACAAATATTAGCAGGTCATGCAATCAAAATATTAAATGGATTTCAATATACCTCTGCATCTGTTTCTCCAATCCAACTGTTAATAGTAGTGGATTAGTGGTACACCATACTGCCTTCACTGTTTGCTCCCTCTGAGTCATGGTTTCTGTTAGTGTCACTATACACTCTGGTATTGAATGACCCCTTCATCTTCCAGAAGACAATGCTTTTTATCTGTGATGTAAAAAGAATTTTCTGCTATGAGGACTTAACATTTGTCACATTGGAAAAATGCACTAAGTTTCAAACATAGCACCCTATAGAATAGACAAACTTTATCAGTATAATCAGGTATGAGCAATTTAAAACACAGAAATTAATTTGTCATAGTGATTTGTATAAGAAAGCATAAAATGCTACTGAGAACATTTATATTTGATTGATAAACATTCAAGCAATTTAGACAAAAAAGGCATAGCTTATCTTATTTTTCGGCAGTCTTTTAAACCTCCCCCAAACCCAGCTGCAAAAATGGGGATTGAACTCAAGTAACAAAGTTTCCACTTCAACCACTTACTGAGCTGTTAAAGATACCAGGGCTGGGAATCACATGGTCAGAAAGGATAGAGACCACGAAATAAAATGGCGACGGTCTCCGCTTTGACTTCTAAAAACCGGTGAGTATCCTTTTGTACAGTTGTTGTTGGAACGTATCCAACTGCGATCGGCGAGGTTCGAACACTGTTGTCGAGTGTTTGAAGAAACCGCTTATCTGGCATCATTACACCAAGCAGCGGAGAAAATCGGAACGTAAGGCGGGTACTTTGCGCTAGATTTCGTCCACGAAATCGCTCTATGCAAGGATACTCACCGGTTTTAAGAAGTCGAAGCGACAACAGTCGCCATTTTATTTCGCGGTCTCTATCCTTTCTGATTACGTGATTCCAAGCCCTGAGATACTCTCTCAGAGATGTGTCTATTTGGAGTTACAAACGTCAAAAAAATGGTATTGACAATCCTTGTCACTAAACCAAAGACTATTTACTATTTCTTTACTTATAAGATGCTAAAACCCTGTGCTTGCGTTAAATAACGTGAAGTGAGCTGTCGCGTTTGTCTGATCATCTTTGGGATTAACAAATTTACCAGATTTCAGCAAGTAAAGAAATTCAAAATGATCTTCGATTTAGTGACAATAATTGTTACGTATATTACTATCACAGCACTTTGAGTTAGTCCCTAAAAAACGACACCAACCAATGGGTAATTCAAATTAAGATCATTGAAGGAAAGATACTTGGTCACTGGTCTGTATCTATTTTTTTTTTCTGTGGAGAGTGATCCAATGGTCACTTCCCTTTGAGTGAGAGCTATACGGGTACTCATTACAAATGCTATGACAATATCATAGAGTTCATATAGTTTTTCGAGCTGGATGTAAACATTGTTCACATATAATCCTTGGCATTCTATAGGCCCCTGGTTTTGTTTTCCCTTATTTAATTTATGTTTGCAGCAATGAGTACATTGAGTACTTTATCGTAGACTCATTACTTATTACAAGAATGCATAATATTTACAAGCAGACTAAGGGGACCCAGTGAAAGATATTCTTACTTGTTGAAATGACTAAGTTTATCCTCTTTATGTTCAATGGCTTTTTTCTAAAAAAAATCGTTAGACCTAAACGAAATTATTCAAGACAAGCATTTAGTACAAGCTTCATACCTTCTCACCGGAGTGACACAATGGATTACGGTGTGCTTTATTGTATAGAAGACTGAATTTATTTTAAGTATCTTGTCTTGAATGCCAAATATTAGATTAATTTGCAAACATGTATTAGGTAAACAAATATAGCAACCAACATTGATGATTGACAGGTTATCGACAACTTCCGGTCATTTTCGTAACGCATTTAAACAAAAAGTTAACAATGATTTCGATGATGAAAGCAAAAATACCCATGCAAATCAATGAAATACCATTTTACTTACCGTTTATGTTGATGGAATAATGTTCCTTCGAAAACAATGCGAAGAAAACACGATTTACATCGAGAAAAATATGTAGGTCAATATCGCTGTATTTTCGAACAGGAAACCTGGAAAACTTGAGGCTAACTCTTTCAAAACTGATAGAAGGACCGATGTCAATCACACCTCACTTTAGTAAGATGGTGTTTAAAACTTGGGGGACCGGGGTGGGAAATTTCAATCAAAATGATACATGATTTATTATGTTTTATCACGAAATTAAATCGCCGACTGGTTGCAAGTCATGCATGAAACGTTTTCGTTTCTAGATAGTAACGTTTTCCCCACATGTCTCGCGGTAAGATGGAAACGAGGCGGGGCTTTCTTCCATGTGATCGGACGACTCATGTCACATGACTTCCTTATTTGGCTTGTTAATGGGCCTAAAAATAGCAATATTCGGTCAAGGAAAAAATAGTGCATACCATTTTCTATTAAATACGATCGTGGTGTCTCTAAAACTTTATGATTGACCACACATTATCTTTCAATTATAAAGTTTGAATAAAAAATACATATCAAACAGTATATTATGACCAGCTTTTTGAAATATTGACGAGTGTAGGAAAAGTTCAGATGTCAGTTTCTCCCACGGCGGTTCATTTTGTAATGAGGTCACCAAACGACTTCGAAATTATAGCCTTGTTAGATGACTGACGTGGGTGGGTGTTTCTTTGCTTTATGCAGTAGACCTCCTGGATCAATCCTGATTGTTTTTGAAAACTGATGAATGTATGATGACTCTTTGACGTTCATTGCAATTCATCTTCCCTTCAGTAACAGCGGAATGTCAAAACCCTTAGAAATCTGGGTAATTTTCTAAAAAGAGATTATTTTGACGTCTGCATTCTAAAATCTTAAATATTTGCTTAATTTTGTTGGGGAAAGATACTCAGAGTAACAAATAGGTAAGATCACATGCCTTTTGCCAATTTACTTGATGGCTGGCCTGGATCCAGCCTGTTTGCATAAACATGAAGTCGGTTCCTTCAGTATAAAGGTTAAAATGGAATTTTGCAGCGCCTTGTTAATGTCACATCTAAAAGTTACATGGAAGTTATCATTGAAGAACGGGGTAAAGCCAAAATCGTCCAGGCCTCCTGAGTCAAGTTTATTAACTCATAAATGAGTTGAGTTTTTGTAAAATAAATAATGATATATTAACACTTAGGGTACTGGAACCGTCTACATGCTTATACAAACAGGTTAGATCCAGGCCAGCCGCTAAGTAAATTGCCAGTAAGCTTGCTACTCTGAGTATCTTTCCTCATCAAAAGGGTTTTAAAAAGTAGGCGAAACAAAAAACTTTTTTTTAGAAAATTACTCGGAATTCTAAGTGTTAATGATGACAAAGTTATGATAGACGTGCGATGTACAGCCAAGATCTTCCAGGCCTTCTGAGACAAGTTAATACGACGATAAATTAGTTGTCAAAAACAAAAATTGATATATTAATGGAGGAGATAATAGCGTTTTAATTTTAAAGCGGTGACGTACACGTATTCATCCGTATCTTCTTCCTTCTTTTTCTCTCTTTGAGTCACGTTCTTAAACGTTCAAACACTGCTTTAGGGATGGGCTTTCGCTTATGTTTACGCATGGGTAAATCAAGACAACACCCATTTAGATATAATTATATTACCCAGCAAGCCATTAAGATTAACTCACAGTCGATGTCTAACCATGGCGCAATCAGCAGCGAACACGATGTTGCTGGGGATTCTAGTTTTACAACTGGTGTTTTATTCGGGTATTTATCTTTATTACATATCTTATCATTTGTTTTGGCTCGTAGACTTAGGTATCAATTTAATTCAATTCTTTGTCAACAAGAGTCGGCATTTTGCCTTTGGCCATTTACAATTATTCTAAAAACGGCTGAGACATATTGGTCATGATACACAAAAAAGATACCTACAAACACTTGATAGCATACACAAAACAATACAAATTTTTATCATACGTTTCTAAATTTGTGTCAAGATCCATTGTTTTACCAGCGTTATGTATTATATAGTGTTATTTTTCAATTACCTTATGCGTATTTGATCATATATCTTTTATTCAATTTCTCCATGTTTGCGGAAGCAGTTTATCATGATTCGGACAAACAACATGCAAGAGATCTTGGCGTTGGACAAGTCCTTCTTCCGGCAGGGTATCGCATTATAACAAAATAATTTTTTACATGTTGTTAAATCTAATAAATTGATACATTAAAAAATCCAACTTTCTTTGTGTAAGCCCATGAAATGATCCGATGTTATTTTTGATAAATATTTTTCTAGATGTTTGTGTGAAGATTTCATCCACACTTATAGTGATAAATTCATGTTTTTGTTGTTCATTGTATTTCGCAAACGATCAGGCTGAAAATTAAGCAATTTAAATGGTGTAAAATCTATCAATTCTTTCAAGTTATTTGAGTTTTGGGGATTCATACTTGGCAAATAAACTGTGGCCAGTATTCTTGCGATTTTTGGATATAACGATGTACATACTTTTGTTGGGTCTCTTAAAATGAATTGTGGACGGGACTTTTACCTCTTAAACTGCACGAATGGGCTTCAAGGGATGTGTTAACCATCGTTGTGTTATAAATAAAAAATGACGAAACGTTGTAAATTCAATATACTGTAGGGTATTCCCCCGGTACACTTTCATAGTTGTATATATATGATTTGCATCGCGTCGACATTAATCAGCCATGTTGCAATGCCCGGCTCATAATGATAAAGACAGGAAATCCCTTGAATTTTACTAGGTACGCATAAAGGCAGGTCAAGCTAGATAGAACAGCCGGTAATCCGTAAGTTAGCTCTTAAAAAAATCCAAACACAGTCAGCGGGGTGCATGTGACAAATTCAAAATTTACCTCTCTCAATGTCACTCAATGGGTAATATGTACAATTCATGAATGGAATCCACTAAAGGCGATCGGGCTCCAAACAACATGGATATTTAAAATGTCACACAAACAAACGTTCAGTACGAGATTATCAACAATTAGACAAAGCGAATAAATACTAACACAAACTAGAATAAAATATATCCTTATTTTATATTCGACACCAGTCTCTACCGAAGCGACCAAAGGTGAACATCCAGACAAGGTGCTACTGGATGCCTTCATGAACGCCCAACGTCGAATGAAGAAGCCGAATCCGTCAGATGACGATAAACCAAACAACGGCGCCAATGGTATCAGCTTTGGGGTCAAGGACAAGGCGTCGCTTTATTGTATAAATCGCGTCAAGGACTTGACGATCGATGACGAGACGCTTGAGCAAATGAAGGGTGAAGAGTACATCGAGAACTGTATCGCGGAGTGCATACTGAGTGTCAAGGCAGCAAGCGTGCTGGACGAGGACGATTTCCCGGATCCGGAGTGCATTGAGAACGGGTGAGTATAAGTCTGGATTACCTGCCCCTTAACATTACATTGGTACTAATCTATTATAGTGCGACGGGAACCAGACTAGGGTAAGTGTGTGCTTGTTGTGCTGTTTCGAAGTCCTGAAAATGGTATGTTTTTTGATAACGTGTGAGTGTTTGTTTATTTTGTTGTTTATAGGTCCTGCAAGGGGCATGACTCTATTCATTCTCCCACGCTGTGATCTCCCTTTCTAGATGGTTAGGAGATGCAATCTAAAGACATGGGGTTTATCCAATGAAAACGCCTCTGAGATGATAAAAAGGATGCCGCCTTATTGTTTCTCGCGAGACTAACGTCACTTTACTTTCGTTTCCAAATATAGATTTTAAATGTGAAATCTTAAAAGTCGCTTAATGTTATTAAGGAAATACTTATAATACACAACTTATAATTTCGCCATTTCGTATGAGTAATCGATAAAGAACGATTTAAAAGGATATCCAACACTTCCATATACATTGAGCTACTTAACGTGGAAGCTAGGAGGAAGTGTGTTATATGTCGTTGACGATTTACCCGAAATATTGTAACCCTACACTTACATCCGTCCAATCGAAAATTGATGAAAGATTTCAAATGAGGATGCCCCTGTAGACCCCTGATATACGAGCGCAACCCAACAGACCTTGCTTCATAAGCGCCCGCATTATATTTTGCTTTGTTTCTCCAAACCCAACAGGCCATTGTTTATACTTCATCCAATCAAGCTTCTTATTTCTTTACTCCTCTACACTAATCTGAAATGCTTTTGCTATAATATTCTCTGTTTCTTTCAGATATCTTTTGTTTTCTCACCGTTGCTGTGGGTTTTTGATTTGTTACGTGAAAACGTATTGTTTGTTAATAACACAATGTAGTATTGCCATGACTATTGTTGCAAATTATATTCCAGAAGGGGAGAGCTGTAACTAAGTTTTAGAACGTGTAGCTCAACCCATTTCCTAATCATGATTTGTACTTAACTTTCTATATTATGAATATGTATATTTTGGATAATGAACTATGTGCATAGAATTATAAGAAAGCACGTCTCTTTCAGACTCACTGCTCGAGATTTATCAGATGAAGTTCATCTATCAACAAGAAAATGGCGGCCGTTCAAGAAGATTGGAGCCTGGTTCCGCAAGAACAAAGACAAGATCATCAAGGGCCTGGAAACAGCCGGTCGAATCATTGGAGGAATTATCAAAGCGATTACCGGTAAATGAAACGTCTTCTCGAGAAAACGAGAGTCCCTTATAATTGAGAACTGTAAACATCGGCCATATTTCTTACTTTCGTATTGCACAAGATGTGTAAAAGCACGTATATCAAATCAATAAAATACTCATAATTTGATATTTTAGTGTGAATGAATTTAACCCTACCTTAAGCGACCGCATTAAGACACTCTGAGACTAGAATAAATTTGTATGCGCTATTTGAGAAATGTTGCTTAAAACAACAGAACAGAACAGAAATACTCTTAGTGACACAAACACCACAGTTCATGGTCATTAACATATGTACCATGAAAAATATTTATCACATGGATTGAGAAAGAAAACGAAAGAATAAGAAAATAGATAGAGAAGAGAAAAAAAATGAAAAACCCATTAGCCTTAATTCATATTACAGTCTAACCTGTGTTAAGAAACCACCCTTTTAAGCAGCCAACCTGCCTTAAACAACCAATACAGAAAGTTGCATTGTTAGATTTACAGTGTACATCAATTTGTGTTAAGCGGCCAAACTGTCTTAAACAGTCAATTTACTCTGTCCCATAGGCTGGCCTCTTAACACAAGTTTTACTGTATATAAGTTAACTTATGAATGACAATTAAAAGAAAATGTTGCGTAATAGATTGTAGGTTACAACGCAGACTGTAACAGGTTCAATTCTTGATACGTTAAGCGTGTTAAGCCAGAGTACCGTTTTACTAAACAACTTAACCCTTTCCCAAACAATAATGACATTTGACCACTTTGTTGCAGACAACTTTAGAAAACATTGTGGTGAAAAGGAGAAATTGTTCTTAACGAGTAGTTTCTCTTTTTCCTACAAAGTTTTCTGCCCTAATAGAAAATTGTTTTCCAATTTCATCATATTTTGAAATGTCGTCTGCAGACCAATTCAATTTGGGACAGTCGAAAATTTGTTGTTTTGGAAAGGGTTTAGGAAACTATTTGCGTTAGTCAAAACTGATGTGCGTGGATAGTATCATAGATGAAAGTACTATATTGCAATGTGACACGTCATTGGAAGCGTCTCGCAGAGACGATTCCAATTATGTGTTACTTTGCAATATTGCTTAGTACATTATTGAAATAAGAGGGAAAATTGTTTCGAACTTACGCATATTTTTAGCATAAAGTGTTTAGTAAAAGGTACCCAGGTCCATATCAGAAAGGAAAGTGCATGTACATGTACTGGTTTTATTACACGTTCATACGTTGTCAACCCTGAGATCCAACAACTGTTTTGGGTTTTTAGTTTGAAACTTATTTATTTTACATCGAATGTGAAACAAGTTCTTACAACTTAGATTAGACAATCTCGATTCTGCTCGATTCTGCTTCCTGGATACATAACCATTAATCGCGCCGAATGTGGAAAAAATGAAATTTCGCAAGGGCAGATCCCGTTACTCCCACGACCCTCGTGTCCAGAAGCCGACGCTCTACCCCTGGACGACGGTCCTCCACACCCAACTGTAATGCTCACTAAAATGATACGAGGAATATAGCATTACTTTACAGTCACAAACAATTACGCAGGTTTGCCTTTTGTGTCAATCATCACTGTGTACCTATTCATAAGGAACACCATTCTCCTACGCAGTGATCTCCCTTTTCATTGTGGTTACGAGCTGAAATGTAGTGTAACAAAGGGAAGTATTCCTGCGCGGAGTTTGAAGGAACACTGTACAACGTATTATTGTCTGTAAATGCTTTTAATTTGGCTGAGAAATGTTTAAGGAAATAAAACTCACCTGAGTTATACACAAAGAATTCAGTTCTGGGATCCTCCATATGTTGTGCCCCGACGCACAGTTAACGTTCCCCATGGCAAATGTTACAGCTTTTTCTTTCTTAACAAGGACTGAAATTCTAGCTGTCTCCATGTATGAAGAATGTCTGATGGACGTAACTGCCTACTAGTGATCTGAAATTAAAAAAAAAACAAGAGTTGTCCGTATGACAGCATGCTCGACTATTTGATAATGTCGGAGAGGGGTATAGGCCAGTGTAATATTATTTGTTTCTAAAATATGGGGTGCAAACAATGATTTCTTACAATAGTTGTTGAGAAACGAACATGCACGCAAATCTTTACCCAAGATTTTCTAATTACAAACGACCGCATGGTTTGCTTGAATTCAAAATTAGAGGTATTAAACTTGGTCAGTTACCTAAAGTATGTGAACATGTGTGAAGTATCAACCCATACCATATAAACGTTAATGAGATACAAACTTGCACGTAAAGATTTTAACAAGGTGTGACGCCGACAGCGACGCCGGCGCCGACGCCCGGGTGAGTAGTAAAGCTCTCCTTATTCTTCGAATAGTCGAGCTAAAAAAAAGGTAATTGAAGATGTCTTGATACCTGCACTGCTCTCACAGAAGATAGCATATCAAATTAAAATTGGCAACATGTCCTTCTGAGTGAATGAAGGACAAATGATAATTTTAATACTAAAATGTATTTGATTGGTTACTGTTATGGTTATCAATCATACAGTTGAAGTTATGTATATATCCAACACACGCATGTGTCTTTTTTCACAACAAACTATGTTTACATAGATATGTCAATAAACATGCATTTGTAACGAACGGAGCAAATAAACCTCTAAATAACACAAACAGTGAAAAACACTGTTGTACACCGAGCGTTTGTATTGTCTTTTGATACACTAGCACGTTCTCTACAATACATTAGGTTCCCTCATTTGCATAAACGTTCAACAAACGTTACACAACAAACTATGTATACATAGATGTGTTAATAAACATGCATTTTTCTTACCCTTGCTTTTTGCATCCTTGGCAATACTATCTCTTACAGACTGCGTATCTGACAGTGAATCGACAAGATCAAAACAACAATATAGCGAATCGATGTTGTGGGTCTGCCGTGGTCAGGTAGAATGACATTCGGAACACCTCGGCCATTTCTTAAAATAACCTCGAGGTATATCTACCGACTTATGACGGGGATTGCCGAGTTGATATGATTGGTAGAACGACCAAGGTCTACACGGCAATACACATATAAAACCACTTCCACGTGTTTTGAAACGCCCATTTATCCACTTTTTCAGCGGATATACCGTGGCTAAAGAGCATCTGTTCAGCTTGGTTTGATTGCTTTTACTGTCCTGGATAGGACTGTATAAGTCCAACGAGGTATATGGCCAATTTAAAAAATTGGTTTTTTTTTTTAATATATATGGGTTTTACATCACATCAACATTATTTCAGTTGTGTAGCAATGCCCAATTATTAATGATGGAGGAAGACCCCATATTCAACTGCCCGCAAATTGTTATCAAGGGAGATTGGCTAAATGCAACGAATGGTAACTCTGATCAGAACCTGTTATCTCAGGTAAGGTATAGGTCCAACTCAGTATAAGGCCGAGTCCAAAAAATGTAAAAAGGTGATAAAGGCTAAATTAAACGGTACGTAACTCTGATCAGAACCCCTTTTCTCAGGTATGGAATTGATAGATGTAAACAAAAACATCGCACGAGAGCGCGATGGACCTTTTCATGCATAGCTCGCCCTTAAACAATTCAGCGCCGGAATATTTGCTTAATGACAAAACATGGAGCCAAATTCATGGAGTTGGGGCCAAATTCTTAGCAAAAGGTCCAGTACAAGTTCGTGATTCATGGTACTCTTTACATGTTTTAACCCTTTCCCAAACAATAAATTTTCACCTGTCCCAAATTGAAAGAGTTTGCAGACGACAATTCAAAATGTGATGAAATTGAACAATATTCTTCAGAAAGAGCAGAAAGCCTTGCGGAAAAAGGAGAAACTGCTCTTAACGAGCAATTTCTCCTTTTCCCACAATGTTTTCTAAACTCGTCTGCAAAAAGTGGTCAAATGTCGTTATTATTTGGGAAAGGGTTAAGGTGAAAAATATTCAGCTCCTGAACATTTGCTAAATGACAAAACATGGAGCCGGATTTAGGAAATTGGAGTCAAATTCTTAGCAAAAGGTCCAATAAAAGTTCATGATTCATAGTACATTTTACATGTTTTAATTCCGTTAAGGGTTGGGAGTCAAATATATATTTCAAAGGTGAAAGTGTTCAGGTTTATTCCTGATTTTCAGGATTTGGAGACTTGTTGTTCCTATAAAACGATAGAGCAAACATGCATTTTCTTGGAAAAGAACTACATATTTTAGGTTTAGAAAACCTTAAACTTTCACCCATGGTATTTATAAAAAGGTAAGGTTGAAGTAAAAAAACAGTTTTCATATGATTTTTATTTAAACTCTGGGGGCTCGAACTCTGAGTCCACCACCTTAACTACTGAGCCACGCAGGACCCAATATGATCTGGTCTAACACAGTACCCGTAAAAAAAAGAATTAACGCTAAAAAGATTCAAATCGTTTTATTCGAGATTGAAAACACAGTACATATGGAATCGAAATATAAGCTGTTATAACCAACGGGAAAAATTGGCGCTTGTGTACCATTTTTCTCAATTAGCGAAGCATCGTGCTCTGCATTCAGAACTCGGGCTAGCGCTCTGTTTATGGTTCCCTGGTTTACAGTGTTACTATATTGTGAGCTTGGGAACCATCACTTGCGGCTGCTCCTGTGTGTTTAGTCTTTAGTTTGGTTTCCGTTTTTCCAGTTACATGCCATCATCAAGATACAAGTAAGCAGCTGGTTCCCTGAGTGTTGGCAATTATTTGCTGTGGCTTTTCTGTCAGTAGTATGATTGGTACCCTGCAATGATAAAACACGTTTCAACAAAATGATGCAATAAACGATACACTAAGATTTGTTTGCTATTCTATACCACTGCGTCACTGTCGTTGACCTTAGCTGTCGATGCGCCATAAAACACCATCCATTGATTCATTGATTCATTGATTCATTGATTCATTGATTCATTGATTCATTCATTCATTCATTCATTCATTCATTCATTCATTCATTCATTCATTCATTCATTCATTCATGTATTGTGTCTCTGTCGGTCTCCATATCCACATGGATCCCCCAATCGTATCTACTCGACAATCCCCGTGACAAGTCGGTAGATATACCTCGTAGGCAGTACATGAATACACTAGAAATCCTGGGGTAACTCGCCTTATATCCGGCGGATAACGTAAAATGTACACAGGCACTCTATATGTATTTACAATTGAATGGTTTTCTTTTACCCTTTTCATTAAAGATAATCATTTCAACACATCTTTGTTTCATATTTTGTCAATCGGCTCTATTCGGCAATCCCCGGCTTGTGCCGGGGATTTCCGAGTTGATACGATTGCAAACGGACATGCCCTTCGTTGCTGACCTACTTTCAAAAATGGCTCCCCATTACCTCCGAGGTTATTTTAAGCAATGACCGAGGTGTTCCGAATGGGATCCCCCATTATCAGTCTTTCGCTCACCAAAAGATACAACGAAACGAGATTCAACATATTGACTGACCACTTACCGTCGTTGGCCGCACACGAGGGCCCTTCACAATTCCTGTCTGTTCCTGGAATGGAAAGTTGGTACAAAAAAAAGTCATAAATACGTGTGTATAAAACTTGCATCAATTACCTATTGTGACAAAGTTACGTGATGGTAAAACACATATACATGTACATTGGATGGTAGGGTTGTTTGAATGGGGTACAATGGCATTCAAAACCATTTACCTTCACATTGCAGCAATATTCCACGTAAATAGAAGTCTAAACTATTATTAATTGTTTATACCTGAAAGTGGTGTGGCATTGTGAAATGGTTTTAAGAAGCAGATCGTTGTTTTCTTAATCAATAATTGTCATCTTTACACGATCACACGACCAATATTGTGAATTTAGTCAACATTTTTGTACTTCTAACCATACCAAATATCCGTGAACATTTAAGTATCATTGCCATTACGGAAAAACAGCTTCTCATCTGTGTTTAGATCTTATCCTATAAACTATTCGATATACGTTTATCCACATCATCATAAAGCGCGCTAAATCATCTAAGCTAACGGCGTGCCTTTAACCACCATTCATTCATCCATTCATATGTTTGTTGTTAAGTCTTGAATGTATTTATCCATTTTGTGTTATGAATGATGACAACATACCGGAGGACGGCTGGTTTGACATTGTTCCTCCTTGGCCATCTGGTTCCATCCCGCAGTAGGGCCCGCTACACCCACTGGTATCACCTCCACTACCACCAGAGGCAGAAACATCAAACGGACTGAACCCTATAGAATGTATTAATGAACACCGAATGGTTATATCTCGTATACAATATATAGTTAAGAGTTGCTTGATTTCTAGTGCGGTGTTGAAACAGTTTTAAGAATCAAAATGATGTTATCGAGGTCTATGTTAATGATATATGTTACCGTTGCAATGAACGACTTTAGAAAGTTTGAATCGCATTAACAACTAGTCAATTTAGCCTTTGATATGACATGGGATATTTGAAAACAGCCCAGTTAATTGTAGGGTTATATATTGTAGATTATAACGTAAAATCTGAATGTTGCAAAATTATTTGAAAACTGCTGAAATATGAACAAGATCCAATAAAAACAAATGCAAATAATTGTGATGTTTAAGAGGGTCACTAATTACAAGATCATTAAACTTACCACCTGTTCCACCTGACCCGCCCATAGAACCTCCCATACTACCTCCACTACCGCCCATCATTCCGCCTCCACCGCTCATTCCGCCTGATATACAAAATGGGCCGGTACAAGCACTACCCCCGCCTCCAGATGACGATGAAGCTCCGCCTCCAATACCCAGACCCATCCTACCACCACCACCATTAGCACAAAACGGTCCTGTACATCCACCAGCACCGCCGCCTGTACTGGATCCGCCACCGGGATGCATCGGATTGATTCCTGAAATCACAAATGGTCTCTATATACACAAAGATACATTTTTTATGATAATGGTTTCGATGGCATCATGTTTGCTGTTGTATTTTTTTAAAGGTACATATGGTTGATATTTTAAGTACACTGGTTGAATTGTGTACTATGCTGTTTTATGTTATGGTGTACCATTTCAGACTTCTGACACTAGGCATAAGAGAGCGTTTTGACGAGTATGCAGTGCAACGAGACGAAGGATCTTTGAGATAGTTGAACATTGACACGGAATGTATGTGTACCTAAGAACACTCAGTCAAAATGTAATATCGTCTCTCTAAAGCTCCAGATTTGGATTCCACTTCTTGTCATTTTTTGCAAACGTATCCATGTCTTCTTTCAAAGAAACATTGTCTCGTCTCAAACTCACTTTGTCCAATGATTGCATTCAAAGAGAGCAATGCTGCAATCACACTAATCGATGTGATAACAGTCTTAGTAGATGCTTGATGTCATTGTAAAAGGAGGTTGGCATATACATTTTACAAGGTATAGAGGGATATGAGATGGGCGGCGGATAACTTTGCCGGTAAAAGAAAATAGCTGCCGTTGCCATCCAAGTAGAAAGAACTCGTCAAACATAATGTTTATGAATGGATTTCTATAGTATGTTGGTAAGCACTTCTATGTATGGAAACCGACCAACTCCCAAAGCGCCATTCGTAATGCCATGGTGAGAAATATGTAAGGATACGTAAACTTATCAACAATGCAGATCTGCAATATCCACCATCCTCAATTGTTTATATGTATCTCTCCTTCAATAGTAAGATCGTATTATTTCAGATATCCGAGTTGAAGGCTTAGACACCGTACATTATAATGGAAGTCATTTTTTATCGTGCATTAATCTTACCAGATGAGCCAGGACACATCGGACCAGAGCATCCATCCCCATCAGAACCAACCCCATTTTCTGTTTTCCAAACGTCATGCATTTCACTTTCTGTTCCGGTGCCGCCATTACTCCACGAACTTCCGGCTGAAGAGTCACCGCCATTATTCCATGAAGTTCCGGTTAAAGGATCGTGGCCTCCAGATAATTCATTATTTGAAGAGGAACTGCTCCAGGAATGCGGTGTGCTAGTGGTATCCCCATGATCTGATGATATACATGTACACATGTTAACATAGTTACATAGTAAGAACATATAAGTCAAAAAGGAGAAAATATGTAACATCGCTGATCTTGGCAAAAAAAATCAATTAAACCACAATGCAGTGACCGAACCTTTTCACTACTTTATTGCCTTCCCTGTCAGATGGTACCCCATTTCTTTTTCAGATTAGATATTCCCGCTTCGCTCTTACATTCATTGCAACCCCTCATTTTAAAATCAAATTGCCCTACCCAGTGATGTTTGGTTTCCGTAGAGAGCTGTTTAATGGCAAACGGAAGACATCGACAACATATTGAATTTAGTGGACTATGGAGGAGTTTTGAATACCCCGTTGACTCATGTTACCCGATCTCTATCCGAGTAAATTGGTCCCCGCTCCGCTTCCTGATCAAAACATGTGAGGAACGAACGATAACTCTACAAAGAGTATCTGTGAGGAACAATGTTAACTCTGCAAAGGAGATGTCAACTTACCATCACCATCTCGCGAATGACCTTGACCTTTGATACACCTGCAAGGTTGACAACCACGTGAGTCGATGACGTCACCCAGCTTGTACCCGGCCTGACACTTCACCATACACATCAACATGGACGTACATTTCGTCGTAATGTTGTCACGTAAGGCAGCGAGACCTCCGGAACTGCTGGTACCTGTTAAAATTGAAGTTTGATAATGTAATTGGCGGTTACTAGGCCACTTGATCATACACCACGACTCACAATGAATTGAAATTATGTTTACATGCAGGGTGGGATGCGTGTTTTCTTGATATAAATTGGAACAATAACCTATTATTATTATTTTTTTCTTCAAAGAAAAACATCTACCCTTTACGATGTTAATGAGGAACGTTCTGTTACACCCATAATATCAGAAATGAATCTTATAAATGACAATACAACACATAATAAACATAAGAAAAAATCAAATTGTCGTGCCATCAATCAAAGAAACTGTTTAGATGAGCTGTTTTTTCTTTATTGTAATTGATACGAAGGAGAAACAACATGATTTTTCAGCTTCTTTTTTATTGAAGAACCGTAGTAGATAAAGCAGAAATGGCTGACCATTTCAATGTAGAATTTATTACGTTCTGGGATACAGGGAAATATCGACACATTGGCAGGACAATCTATTCTGATGCATTTTGGAGCCCTTTGCTAATTCAAAAAGGTTCCGAAACATTGAACGAATACTACATTCATTCGAGATTCTTTAATGCGATATCGCTTTGAATTTTTGATATGTTTAGCATATTTCAAAACAATGTTCTCTTTCAGACAACTTTAACAGTCCGTATACGTTAGCCAGATAAAAATGTGGATATGAGTGTATCCCCTAAAATGTCATCACAACATATTTTTTCCAATTAAATTGAAAAGCGGCAATTATCATTAATACATGATAATTGTTTAAAAATGAAGTCTTTTCGGTCCTTTTTTCCAAAGAACTTAGCCAAGTTCATACACACTTTATCATTTTTTTTTCGAAATACATGTAGGTAATTGATACTATTCGCTAATGAAAGATTATGAAGGAAATGTATAACAAGACAAATTGTCGAATGTAAATGCTATGTTAATAATACCTGTTCGGTGATCAGATTCATTCTCATCACATTTGCAGACATTGCAGCCTTGTTCGCGTTTCCGACATGACGAAGGGCAATTGGCGGGCGGCTCTGGACAGTCTCCGTTATTATTCCGATGATTGTCGCATGCGCAGACCGCACATCCGGTTCGATCGACCTTCCGGCAACTTTCGGGACAATCGGCTGGAATTCGGCGACACTCGTCTTCATTTCTGGTTGTGTCATGACTCGTGCCCATCGCTAGGAATTGTGGGTAGGCTATCCGTGCATTGTAAGGGTGTAATCCTGGTACCCGATTTAATTCTGGCGATGAGCTCCATGGCATTCCCGCAAGGACGACGGGAACCATAACGCCTGAAACGTTGCAAGGAATAGTTCGAACATATGCGGACACGGGCCATTTGATTTCAAGTTCTATACTCTAACCACTTGGCAACGACGGCCGCTATTTTGACTAAAAATGTTCTTTTTTTGTGAACAAGCACCTTCAGATATTTCTTTACTTAATTATGAAATGAATATTGCTTTCCATACAGCTTTGTCATATATTACTGCTTGTAACTCGTTCCAGTCAAGGCACAAGCTCTCAGCAGAAGGAGATATCATGCCAATCGTTCGCGCCAGTCTACAGCCACATGATATCGACATATCTCAGACAGCTGTGAATGGCGCCGATAACCTAACTGATATTGTTTAATCCTTTACCAAACGTTGAATTTTCGACTGTCCCAAATTGGAAGAGTTTGCAGACGAAAATTCAAAATGTGATGAAATTTAAAAACAATCTTCTGATAGTGCAGAACACATTGTGGGGAAAGGAGAAATTGCTCGGTAAGAGCAAACTGGTCAAATGTCGTGATTGTTTGGTAATGGGTTAACATATTACCACATAACGCCACATTTTTGCGTCTTGCAGCAGACGACTAACAAAAAGCATTGTGACAAAAGTAGAAATTGCTCTTACTATATATAACTCATTTGAGAAAAGCAGGTATTCCTCTTCGTGGTTCTATTCGTTTCATTAGGTTTTCAAGCATATGCGTCCTGGTTTATATGTAAGTGCGAAATACTGACTGAAATATTATGCAGTATACGAAATATTTCGTAAGATATGAAACTTTGTTATGCAATTACAGTCAGACTTGTGTTAAGAGGCCAGCCTATGGGACAGAGTAAATTGGCTGCTTAAAGGTCATATTTCCCGATAAACAAATTTTTCTTTAATTATGGTTTTTGAATTAGGTTATGGTTTCGTTATGACGGAGGTAATGAGTTTTTTCTCATACAGAAGCGAAAAATGTTGTTTTTGACTACTTTTATTCACCTTTATCGATTTTTGTGAATGACTTATCTCCCTTGTTGTGACGTCATTTGTGCTTCAAAGTCATATGAACTATCAGTAAGAAGAAGGTAGTTCTCAGTAACGACGGGGTTTTTGCACAAATTTCGGACATTTTAAGTGTCGAATTGTGTTTTGGGAAACGTAAATTGGATATTGAATATGGTATTTTGACAGGTCTTCTGGTGTTATTCTGCTTTTGGTCGCAGGGATGCGAGTTTTCCGACGAACATAAAAGCTGCAAAAAGTTTCGATAAGTAAACTGGACCGTGTTTACTTTACAAATAAGCAAAAGATATATTCCCCAAACAAGAACAGTAGGCTGTGTTACTTTCACTTCGAAGACGGCAAGTTAACGCATTGTTAGGCGTTTCCAGAGAATTGATTTTATTGATCTTTAAATGATCGGACTCAATTCAAAGTAATTTATACAGGTGAAGACGCTTCAAATTCATACTACTTATTGAGTAACCGTTATATTTCCCTTATTTCAAACACACCGACAACATTCACTAGTCTTGCTAGATCTTTATATAGAATTTGCACTGTGTAAATGTAGATAAATTCAAGAAAAGGATAAATCACGTTGATTACACCTTTTTTGAAAGTTAATTTCCTTGAATGACTCTCTTACTCGCCAAGTGAGTTTTGTTTGGAACAGATTAACTATGCTACATACTTAGTTAGGAATACTTAATTAGGCTGCTTTACGATTATATTACGTAAGAATTCAAAGGGTTGCAAGAATATGTTAATTTCATCCAACATCATAAGTTATTGTATATCCATGTCTTTGGGTTTTAAACGCTTAAAGGCATCTTGTTCTTATTTGCAAAACTTGTTTTATGTTTTAACATAACCGTAGAAACGTTGCCATTGTACGTAAATGAGACAAAATGAAAAATGTACGTTGATTGCTATGATAACAAACTGATTAAAACAAGCAAGTTTCTTTTATCTGCCGTTGTCTTTGAATGAAAATTCTAAATAATGAATATTTGATATCCGCAAACTGTCTCTGAACTCATCAACGCAAATGATAATGGGTTCGATCTTAACTTAAGCGTCTGCTTTTCGGAATTATTTAAATCACACACCTCATTTTTTTGCCATTGGTAATATTGGTTTAAATGACGTATGTCACACTGAAATGCAGGTGTTCAAACATGATTATTACAAATTTATATTGATAATTTAGTAATAAGATCACTAAATATATAATTTACACATTTGAACATAATCTCTTTGTTTACAATTTAATTGGGTAAATCACTTAATTGATTATTGTCAGTTTACCTCACATACAAAGGGTCAATCAACAAACATCGGACATTACAAGGATTAAGGGTCGTGATGCAAATTAACACCAATCTGCCACATTTGCACAGTATGTTTCAAGTCTCAAGTCCTTTATTGTTTAGGCGAAAGATAGCCTCTGGCGTTAATCTCTTAAATATCTCTGTTGTTAATTAACAGGTCTGACACGTTCTGCTATTCCAGACATGAAATAACAAGCGTCAAATCTCACACTTTCAATGCGCGGCAATTAAATTTATCTAAAAATCCATTGTTAAGATATAACCAATTAAGACCAAACTCTCACAGGATGTTTGGATTGATAAGGTGTGGCAGGACATATTTATCTCTCAATGTGACTTACGCCTGATAATTTGTCGTTATGTCGTTATGATATCCAAAGAAGTGAACATGTTGTCTTTTCTATTAGAATAGTTTGACACTTCAATAAGTATATGATAATCAGTATTCACCAAAACGGTATTAACTCTATGTTTTCAACAAAAACAACGTTTTAACATCAAAATCAAGTTTTGTCAAATTGATATTTAAATTCCAAAATCATAACAAATAAATTCAAATATGTTTATTTAAGGTTGTTAGTAAAATAAACTATGACGATTTTTTTGTTTTAGCTGTTAATTATCAAACCTGTCCGAAAATTAAATGCTCAATATGTCAAGGCTACTTACACGAGAGAAAACGAACATAAATGTAAAGTGAATATGAAGAACAATTCTTAAGTCAAAACAGTTGATCTAGAAAGACGACATCGGAATCAATTTCGAAATCATAGACCTTTTACTGGGGGTGGAGTTACTGAAAAGTTGCCGGATGATTTTAACAAATACTCTTGAATGTGCCAGTGTTTAGTTTTGAAATTTGGATGTGTGGTGAAAATGTGAGTTAAAGGATATCCTTCGTATCACAAGTAAGTTGATGTGTTGTGAAAATGTGAGTTAAAGGATAACCTTCGTATCACAAGTAAGTTGGGTTATAATACGGTTTATTTGTTCGCAATTTATGATCTTCTCCCGTTTCATTTCATGTATTGATAAGACAATGCAGGGTGAATTTGACAGTTAATAGTTATACGATGTACGGTTTTAAGACAATTCGTTTATTCAGATCTATGTCTTTGTTTACTACTCAATTAAAACCTTAATGCTAATACACGATCATTGACGAAAAAGTACTCGTGGTTGTTTTTTTTCAACAAATATTAATAAAAATAGATGTTTTCACAAATATCGTCAAGTTTCAAGCTGATTCTTACATATGAAATCCTTTCAAATTTACGCATAACGTCACTTACTCTTTTTTTCAGAAGAATATTCTTATAATATGACACATATTCAATAAAGAAAATGCACTGTCAATCCAAACATTGACTTAAGGATTGCTATTTCGAGGAAAATCGTCCCAATTTCAAGCCGTTCCTTTCATATGAACGCATTGACATATCCTTGTAAATTCACGCGTTAAGTCACTAATTTATTTTTTTCAAATGGATAATCTTATAATATGAAAAATATCCAGTATAGAAAATTCACTGTCAATCCAAACAATGACTTAAGAATCATATTTCAAGGAAAATCGTCCAAATTTCAAGCCGTTCCTTTCATATGAACAGGTTTACGCAATGACAAATCCATGCAAATTCACGGGTTAAGTTATTAATTTATCTTTTTTCAAATTGATATTCTTATGAAATGAATCATATTCAATAAATGAAATGCGCTGTCAATCCAAACAATGACTTTAGGATCGTTTATTTGAAGAAAAACACCACTTCTAACCAGCGATCGCTCTTCACGCCCTTTACATGGCGCATTCAGTGGATCACGAGTGACGTCACAGCAAAGGGAAGTAAGTCATACGAACTTTTATTAATCTGTGCGCTATGACGGTGATTTATGGCGTGATGCGTTATGCTAAAATGTTGCAAATAATTTCAATGTGATTCTTTTACTTCATATTTTAATTGTATGAAATAAACCCAACCTGTACATATGACCTTTAAGACAGGTTGGCTGCTTAACACAAATTGATGTACACTATAAATCTAACAATGGGACTTTCTGTAGTGGCTGTTAAACGCAGGTCGACTGCTTAAAAGGGTAGCTGCTAAACACAAGTTAGACTGTACATACATCCATTAGATCTATGTTTTCGTTTCCTTATACAAAGTGCTATCAACAATACTCGTGTAATTTTACGGCAACAGTACGCTTATTCATGTTTCCTTTGTTAGCTACCAGTACCGTGATATAGAAAGTTATTGGGTCCAAAGTTACTTCACAAGAATACATTGTCTGTTATAGGGCCATGCGATATCAATTGGAGAACTTCGAAGTGGAATGTATGCATCAGGATCATGCAGCCACGTCAAGGGTCTAATGTTTGAACCCAATAGGCGCCTCGTTGGCAAAGCACTTCAAAGCGCAAGCCTAGTACTGGTGCTTCCCAGAAAAGCCTTTATAGCACTTCAAAATTGTTCACGCGTCAAAGCAGATGGAATTAACCGCCTATTTGATAGAAGCAATATATCTTTGAATTAAGAATGATTCATACTTACCAATGCAAAAACACCATCCCAATATATAAGCCATTGTTCACTGAACAGTTCACAAAACTACAAATAATCGATTGAATATGGGTAATATCTAAATAGGTGAATGTCTTACTGGGTATCGTTGCATAACTGATAAAAGAAGACAGGAAACCCTTTCTCTTCGCAAATAACAAAATTCAAATATAGCATTTCAAAACAACTGTGACGAAAGTAGGAATTTACAAGAGCAATTTTCTCCTTTTTGTCACATTTTTGTCTACCCATTTGAAAATTGAGATGATGCATTTTATACATTATAAGTATATGCATACGTCGTCTGATAAGTCTTTCAAATTGGACAATTCTCAAATATTCGCATGGTGGAATGGGTTTTAGGCGAGGCGACCGACACAGTACTAGTATCAGATCTGTTATCCAACTTACAACAAAGACGAACAAAGAAGCCTTCTGTCTGCGACTGATGGGATAAGTCGGCAACAGGATCAAATGAAAACTTTTTTTTAGTGAAATATTTAGAAGCAACTATTGGGACAACGGAGATCTTGCTTGATCAAACAATTTCTTCTTTTGTCCGAACCGATTCCTGAGCTATGTGCAAGTGAATGCGAACTACTACTTCTTGTGAACTATTAAGTAGAAACCATTGGAACAAATGGAGAACTTGTTAAATTCATGCCATTACTTTTTTGTTCCAATTGATTCTTGTGTTGTCTGCAACAGGTACTATAAGCCTCTATTTCCTGTGAAGTATTTGGTAGTAACCATTGAGGCAAATGGAGAAATTGCTTCACAGGAGCAATTCCTTTTCTGTCCCAATTGATTTTTAAGATGTAAAAGGTGAAAACAAGAACTATTTGGTGGAAACCTTTGGAACAAAAGCAGAACTTGCTTAATTCAAACAATCTTTTGTCCCAATCGATCCTTGGGTTTTTTGTAACAAGTGCGAATTAAAACTATTTCTCGTGAAATATCTGGTAGAAACAATTGGGACAAATATATCTTGCTTGATTCAAACAATTTCTTCTTTTGTCCCAATTTATTCATGAGCTGCCTGCAACAGATGCAAATGAAAACTTATAGACTCTACTTCCTTTGAAATATTAGGTAGAAACCGTTGGGATAAAAAGAGAAATTGCTTCTTTTGTCCCAATTGATTCTTGTGTTGTTGCAAAATGTGTTTTCCAACATAAAACAACTAAAGAAAAGAATGATAGGGAGAATCAACTACAACATGGTAAGGATGATTATTCTTCCATTTACTAGAAATATATATGTAGACATTGTAAGAAAAGACAACAAAAAATCCTATTCAATAACAAATGCAAGTGAAAATCTTTGAACAAAAATTATGGCAGTATCTATTTGTATATATAATCATCTGTGTTTAACCCATTACCAAACAATAACGACATTTGACAGGATTTCTTGCATACGCCTCAGGAAAACATAGTGGAAAAAGGAAAAATTGCTCTTAACAAGCAATTTCTCCTTTTCCCACAATTTTTTCTTCCTGATCAGAAGCTGATTTTTTAATTTCATCACATTTTGAAATGTCGTCTGCAAACACTTTCAATTTGGGACAGTTGAAAATATGGTGTTTGGTAAAGGGTTAAGTGTATGTGTGAGGGCTCAAGCATTTCTGTAAGTATATATAATGGCAAGGAATGTACAAGTCACTAGGTATGGGCATTGATTGCCCAGATAGGAGGCATATAAGCTGAGCCTTATGTGTAAGGACTTTCAATATCGATGGATAAATCATATATTACGGGTAACCAATTGCTTATTAATCTATTTGTATGGGTTTGACATCACATCATCGTAATTTCAGTTATGTTGTGATGCCTGATTCTTAATGATGGAGGAACAGCGAGTCCCATATAAAACTGCCCACAAGGGCAGATCAAGCCACATAGAACCAATCTCAGTCTGTTAGTCAATCGGGAGACAAATGACATTGCAGGGATTTAATCTAAACTTAATTCATTTTGCATTGTTATGATGGAAACTTCAAGCTTTCTCAATGACTGCTTTCTGGATACAAAACCAGTACTTGCGCCAATTTGAGGACTTGTCATCAAAACTTGAAACTCATTATGTTGTGGGAATACTTCAGTCGTTCTTGGTATTCATTGGTCATGGCTGAAACTATTTGCATAACACTGAATGGTCCAAGCAACGACCGATGTATACGGAGAACAACCAAAATAATCCGGTGATGGAATTAAAGTTTCAAAATGGCCGATTATGGGTAATCTACCTTAAGGAAACTTTTGTGTCAAAGGAGAAAATTGATGATTATAAAGAGCAATTACATATAAATCACATTTTCTATGTCACAAAGATATCTGTAGTTGAACACATACTCTGAAAACTATGTATCAATATAAATATTGGCTATAAAAACAAATACAGTGAACCCTCGTTTATCCGAACACGTCCGTTCCCAACAAAATGTCCGGTTTACCGAATAATCCGGACTAATGAAGCAGAGCATGTTCTTATTCACATTAAGACATAAACGGTCTGTATGAGCGGTGTATACTTATAACCCTTTAGCAAACGCCAAATTGTCGTCCGTCCCAAATTGAAAGAGTTTGCAGAAGACATATCAAAACGTGATGAAATTCAAAGATAATCTTCTGATATGGCAGAAAACATTGTGGGTAAAGGAGAAATTGCTCGTCACGAGCAATTTCTCCTTTACCCACAATGTTTTCAAAAGTCTTCTGAAATAAACTGGTCCAATAATTCCGTTCCCTTTCAATTTTGTTCGGATTGCGAGACATCCGGATAATCGGTGTCCGGATAAACGAGGGTTCACTGTATGAAGCATATAATGTCAAGTTGTATTTTGTATATCGAAGAATAAAAACCCATTTACCAATCCTCCCTTACACTTGTATTTCGATTTTCTCACTAATTAAAACATCCATTGTGCAAAAAAGTAACATTTCTTGAATGCCTTTTGGTAGAAGAAACCCTTGTTGCAAAAAAAGTTGCACATTACAAACAGTCTTGACTTTATGTCAATGGGTTAGCTTAATCCAACATCTTCATAGTTCTCTTTTTCAACTAAATCAGAAGTTAAAAGAATTCAGAGTGGCAAAAAGATAAATTGCGAAGACCAGCTTGTTCTATTTTCTCACAATGGTGTTCAACCAGATATGGCAAATGAAAAGCAACGTATATTTTTTTTTTCACTTTTGTCTGCTCTTGTTTGCAATTTGAACAAGTTAATAAATTTCGTATCAGAAAAAAATATAATTTGTGGCTATTTTCATCATATCCAAGTACATATCAATGGTTCAGTGCAAAACTATAGAAAGTCCTTTGATTTCATTGCATGGGTGGCCTAAATATGAGAACAAGCATGTTAACCCTTTCCCAAATGCCAAATTTATGACTGTCCCAAATTGAAAGAGTTTGCAGACGACATTTCAAAATTTGATGAAATTGGAAAATAATCTTCTGATAGGGCAGAAAACACTTTGGGAGAAAGAAAAATTGCTCGTTACAAGCAATTTCTCCTTTTCCAACAATGTTTTCTAAAGTCGTCTGCAACAAAGTGGTCAAATGTCGTTATTGTTTGGGAAAGTGTTAAGGGCTTTTGGACAAACTATGCAACCTTGACACCTATCATAACCATCCCTCTTAAAGGAAATAAAACCGTAAAGCCTGTTTTTTAAATGCGTATAAACAGTTTAAGCCATTTGATTTAAACTTATTCATTTTACATCAATTGTGACGAATTCATTCTCGATGACTGCTTCCTGGACACTAAACTAGTGATTGTACCAATTTGAGGGCAGTCCCAACAATATTCACCTTGCTTAACAGGGATCAAACCCTGGACCCTCGATAGAAGGGTGATGCTCTACCTCTGCACAACTGTCGCCCATAGCTTAGGCAATTAAGCGCACAACATGATGTTAAAGATAAGAGATTAACCATAAGGGGCAGTTCTCTCCTATTTCAAATTGTCATCCAACCATTGATATACAATTTGAACTGTTGTTTTGAAAAGAAATAACTTTGAAAGGATAAAAAATGTTAATAGAAAAAGGAAAAAATGCCCCTTACACAAAACAAACCAAAAAAAAATGACTTTAGCAATCCTCATGAACAAAAGAAATGTTTGACCAAGAATAGAAATTCTCTTCGGCAAGCTCTGATATATTTGAAGACTAGAAAAAAAAAAACAACAAACTCTATCCACAGCATGACTTTCCTTTAGATGTGCTACTTTCTGTCAACTCCACAGTCGACTTTTCATGATCTTTCGATCTCGAATCACCATCCAATGGTAAACAGTACTCGAACATATACTCGAACACTTTTGTAACGTTATAACCGTTTTTACTAGACGTTTCAAAATAGGGCTCCCCATTCACTTTACTAAGGTCAATATTTGTGTTTATCTCCCTTGCAAATGCAACTGCATCCTCAATGCTTATCTCCCTTTTTTCCTGGTCCAACATGTCATGTTTACATCCCACCACAACTCGTAGGCAGTCATCCTTCGCATGTTCAAGTAATGGCAAGAAACGAACCCTGGAATAGGAAGAAGAACATCAATAGACAATGTGAGGCCAAGCAGTAGAGTATCTCAGGGCTTTTTCTTGTTATATAATGGACCAATTAAAAGCACCTTCCCAGTTAGGAATTTTTAAGTCATACCAGCTTTTTGGTTTCCAAATTCAACAATTTCAGCAATATAACTACCCAAAGTTAACATCACTAGGCTTCTTCCAAATTCAAACAAACATCTACTCATGAGAAAACTCATAATGGAGTTGACAAGTAGACATGATTATTGCAAAAAGTTGTGAAAAAAACAACCAAAACCGATCCATGTAATGACATGATTCTTGTAAAAACAAAACAGTAACACCTTCAATTAAAAACGTAATTGCCGAAACGACAAAAAAGTGCTGATCAATGACCAAGGTGTTATGAGATAACTCCATGTCACACCGGTCGAATCATTAATTAAGAAACATCTGCTACAAACCTAGTAGACATTGACAAAGACTCAAACACACATGTGCCATTGCCTTGCTCTTTAATGCGTGAAATCTGTTATGAAAACAAAACAAACACTCTTGCAATTAATATTTAGCAATTATCTTTGATCTGTATAAGAAACCATATCAATTTTTGTTGTTATTTTGTTTTATAGAAATGCATTCTATATTTTTCTCTGTTGGTGCATCAATCATTGAGATCCAATTCATATCAAACCATATACAAAATTGGTTTTTAACATAAAATAGAACAACACTTTATTGAATGTATCTAATAAGTAACCCATGTTTTGCATAGTCCATTGGTTCTTAATGAAAACTCTGAGGGGCCAATTCATTGCAATTACATAACAATTTAGAAATATGCATGGCCTATGTTTAACTCACCAGAGTGATTCATATGTGGAGGCTGTGTTGAGATCGAAGGCTAGAATCGCTGCCTGGGCGTTTCTACAGTAGAACGAGGATAAGCCAGTGTACCTCTCATCTCCCGCTGTGTCCTATAATAAACACAATCATTAATGGTTATATCTAAAATGTTATTTCAATGGTTATTTTAATGGGTATCCTAATGGCTATGTTAATGTTTAAACAGTTATGTAAATCATTATCTCATTGGTTACTTAAATGGTTAGTTAAATGGTTATCTTAATGGTTATTTTAATGGTAATCTTAAGGGTTATCTTCATGGTTATTTCAATGTCTATATTAATGGTTATGTTCATTGATTTTTCAATGTCCATCTTAATGTTAATGGTTTCTTAATAATTATCTAAATGGTTATTTTAATAATTATTTATCCATTTCAGCCATAAAGGATTCTGCATTAAATCCAAAAAGAGGTCTTTTTAAAGGATTCAGGCTTTGGCCATGGAATTAATGACCATCGAAACCAGTGTTTAGGAAATCTGCCACTTTGAAACTCATTCTGGCATCGGTTTACTTTAGTTTTTCTCTGTATACATAACATAACATAATTTCATTTCAACATTAAGCTCATAGGCTCATAGTTATTACAATTCTATATTTAAATGCATGCTATGAATATGATATGTACATTTACAACTTATACATATGCATAAAAATCAAAATTTGATAGACATACTGGGCCCAGTTGTTCAAACGATTGTTAAATCTAATCATCCGTTAAACTAACGGATGATTAAAATCCCTAACAGTCTGTCACTTAACAACCTGTTAATTAAGCGTTGCTCAAACCAATTTAACACCTTTGTTAACTGACGGCTTGTTAAGATTTTAACAAGCCTGTTAAGTCTTCTGTAAGTTGATAAATTGTGCAAGTGTCATGGCCGCCGATCCCAAACAGTTAAGGTTTTGGAGTCAAAAACTGCAATTTATTGAGTTAGAGCTGTTGCCAGGGTATTTCGGAGATTTTGAAGCGGTGAAATGTTTTAATAAATCGATCGGGAGAGTTAAGATGTCAAAGGAAGGGCTCATTGATGAATAACGGGATGTTGTCTATGGAGAAGGAGGGTCTCAACACGAATCTAACAGAAAGGTATGTTTACAATGATGTAATCTATGAAAAATGGCATTTAAAAAACATTTTCAAGAAATAAAAAATTCCATCTTCTTTTGTTATTATTAATCGTTTTGTAACCATGCAGTTATGTCCCTTGATAGGTCTTTGATAATGCGGTGTGTAAAATCGAAAAGTGACAGTTGTGTTGTGAACACATTATTTGTCTCACATGTCGATCTAACTACAAAATTTGGTATGTTAAACCTTCCTTAAATGTTTCGATTTACTTTTTGATCCAATGAATAAAGGCAACTACGTTTATCTATATGAATGTGGTTGGCAATTGGTAAAACTTGATTCGAACCCAGGCATGTACGTACCTATACAAAATGTCAAAAATGTGTACTGAAGGCTGATGAAGAAAGGATTGGTAATTTTTCACTTTAAAACTTCTATTTACATGCCATAAATTTCATTCGCTTTGAAACAAGTTTGGATTGACCTTAATATGTAGATGATAAGGCTATGAAAACGGTGTTATCATTATTGTAGACTTAAAGACAAAACAACATTGATTATAAATTATATTGCATTAGTATTTTTTTTTTTTTTTAGACGAGTGGCCAATTAGTTCGATGAATTCAAGTAGATATGGTTTGGAGTTTAAACATAACAGTGTGGTACCAACAGTAAAACACATCAGGTAAAATATCTTTTAATTGATAACAATGTCCCTTTACCTTTCATGAATTAAGCAATGCTGAAAAACAACATTTTTGACAGTTTTGTTTATATGACCACTCTGTCAAATACGGACCACTAACAAAGCTTTCAACCATTTATAATATAAGCAATGAAGACTATTGTTTACATACACATGTTTCATAATCCAACAGTAATGTGTATATATTATGTAGTTACCACTGAGTAAGCTAAGGAAATATTTTTGTCCAAGAAACTGACATATCAACTGAGTGTGGAATTTAACTAACATGCCAATCTTGGTATTATTTGAAAGATTAAAAGAAGGAGAACTTGTCTTCAATAACTTAGATATACTTTTAAGAATATTTTCTTTGTATAAATTAATATCTACATCAAAATACTATGATGATTTCTTTGTTTCTAGCAATTGGTAGCACATGCAGGTAATTCTTTAAATCAGTGTGACTCAAAGATGATTTGCACATAATGAGCATGAGTTCCATTTATTTCAAGTGTTTAATGTATACAATATTGATGCTTCACTGAGGGATATCCTTTGTCTCTTTTATAGAGGTCTTAATGCTATTTGTTTGCTACATGTCACAGGAAAATAGCTGCAGTACTAACTTGATGTCATGATCATACTTGAATAAGCTTTAATTTTTTTATATTCTAGATATTTTCATCAAAATGGACAGAGGACTACTATCAGAGAACAGAGAGGGTATTACACCAAAACAAAAATACAGAATGAAGGGGAAAATCTATTACTTGTGTTTATATGTTGATAATTTGACTTAATTTTAAGAAATTCACATCAATTATACTATCAATTAATTGATCTTAAATATATGCAATGAATAGCAACTTGCAGATGTGAATAAACAAATAATGAAATTGCTTATTCAAACATTAAACATTTTGTCACAGGGATATGCTTATTCCATTCCCTTTTAGGAGTTTTTAAATAAGTTCAAATTAAAATAGTGCATTCTTGTAATCAAATGCAGCTTTGTAGTAAATTGTGTGGGTATATGAGATATTTTGCAACGTGAATCTTGCCAAAAATACATTTGCTCATTCATAATAATAAAGCTGTTATTAGAATACCTGTATTGTTCTATGTACACATTTTTCTAATAACATGTTATTGTTACTTCAGCAATTTCAACTTCATGTATTTTGTCTTCCACCGATTATAAAAGAAAATATGCAAGTCATATGCAAGGCCATAAATCAGAATCAAAGTTATATATAGTGGTATATGCAGCATAAAGGGAATGTAAGCCTACAATTGAATAAAACATATTGTCTTATTTGATGTGTTTGTCATCTCTTTCTTTTTTCTCAAGGTTCTTGCTAAAGACATGCAGTTCATGATTTTGTTATATAATCAAAGCTAATTATACATCAACATGCCCTAGTGGTATATGTACATGAAGTTACTATACTTTTCTGTATTGGCTACCAGCAATAGCCTGTTGGGGAGGTGTCTTCTTATGAGTGGACCCTGTTGTATCTTCCAAACCCTAAGTCCCCATTCATATTTATATAGTGTTCACACTCTGTGTGAAGGTTTGGTATTCGAATCCAGACTAGACCATTTCAAAGGTCAAACTATGTTACGCACGGTAGTCTTAGTAATTGGATAATGTTAAGACCGGACAGATAGTTCAAGGTAGAAAAGAAATAGGCTTATTGGGATCCAGAGAGTATGGAAATGTGAAGTGTTGAGGAATTACTGAAAACGGCAAAAAAACGGCATGCAAACAATGTTTTGTCAACTTGCCCTTGCATCATTTGTTTTTATAATGGATACATGATTTTGTTAAACTAGTCACATTTTTAGAACCACACAGTTCCATTCGAAGAGAAATTTTAGACAGACGCATATCTAGGGTTCAGGCCAATGCTATAGTAAGTGCTTCATGTCTTGCACTGAACCCTCGATATATATTGGCATTAATATAAAACAGCCGCGTAAATATCTTTTGATTCATCGGATGGAGTTGGTATGTTGTACTGTGTCACGGCACATTGACTAGACTAGTTATGTGCATGATATCGGGCCATATCAACCAAATTATCTAAACTTGTTCGTAAGTAGAGTGCTGAGATGCATTTCCATGGGATTTTCGAGTTTCCATAATGTGGTCGTTCGGTGATTCTTGATGTTGATGATAATCCAATTTAATCTTGAACCGAAAAATTGAAAAAGGGCCAATTTAATCAGACTTTCTTATTACCTTGTTGTCAGTCATTTTATTAAATGAACATTTGGGCGTAGAGCAGGAGGACTCAGGTATTCGGACAATGCATTGCTATAGTATTGCGATGTAAAATGTCAACAAAAAATCGTTAAAACTGTATTGCAAAATAACCACGATGCCGACGTAAGTAGTCAGCTGCAACTACCAATACGATGCTCTTAACTTGAAAGAAATAGGAATATTCAACATATATTCCTTTCGAAGTTACTCTTTTCGGTTTTCTCTGGGATGTAGCAAAACAACGTATTGTTCATATAGTTCATATGGTTTTGAGCCAGATGTGAACATTGTTCACATAATCCTTAAATCCGTATTAATAAACGCTTGCTCGATTATTATTCGTTTTTGATAAAAATGTATATCTATAAGAAGCGTAATTGATATCAATTTTCTTTCTTTCCCTTTTCAATTGTAAACGAAAACCCCAACACTACTCGAAAAAAGGACTTTTTACCAATAATGCGCCCATATTGGATTCCTATGTTAAATTTTAATTGACCTCTAGACCTCGATTAAAGTTAACAGGCAGTTCCTTTGTCAAACGTCTGTTAAATCGGGTTGTTAAGTTCGAACAACAAGATTCAATCCACTTGTTAAATATAACAGCTTGTTAGGGTATTTAACAAACTGTTAACTTTAACAAGCGTTTGAACAACTGGGCCCAGGATGAGATTAGCAACAACTTCCTCAAATAAATAAAAAAAAAACATTGTTTGAATTCAGTTATTCCCGAAAAAGTTTCAATTTTAGAGGAAACGCCATACAACTTTTCCCAATTTTTCCGGAGACGGACCCATTCCCAAATTTTGATAAAAATGGCTGCTTATCTAAAGAGAGATCCAAGATCATAAGCAGGGTACAGTTATTTTCAAAGTTAATAAAGAATCAAAGTGCAGAACAAAAAGTATCAAACCAAGGGTTGACATTAGTTTTGAAATAAGTGGCCAACTTGAGATTTGAGGAGGCAAATGAAGCAAACAAAAAGTACATGTTTTAACTACTAATAATGACCACATATCATTTAAATTGTTATTTAAGCTGACCAAAATATCATTTTAAACGGTCAAATTGGCTGGCAGCCGGCTCTTAATGACAACCCTGCAAACGCCAAACTATATTACTAACTACTGGACTTACCCAGACGGCCACATTATAAGAACCCCACTGCTTCAGGAAGAAGGCTGCACCAATTGTCTGCAAAATGTAGGCAATAAAGAGTATGAGGCCTGGAACATAGGTACATAGCAAGAACTTAAGTGCTTTCTTTTTACAAGTTAATCAGGTGATTTCTTGAAAAAAAAATTATTAAAAATGTAGTTATAAGCAAGTTTTTTATAAACACTTATTTCATTACCTAATAAGTGATTGAGATAAAATTATAAAAGTTTTATTACTCTACAGTGAATAAACTATAGTAAAAGCGGACAGAACATCATGTAAAATTCAACCAATGACTTAATAAGAACACCAGTCATTCAAAAAGCTCCAGTGGAACATTTGTTTTCCGTAAGCTTCCAAGTTACGACAAATTTTTCTTTTGGCTTGCAATCTTGGTGAAAATTCAGGCCAATGCTTCTTTTCTTTTCAAAGTCAAAAATGCTATTGGAATAACACAATACAAGGTTTCAATTCATGATTATAGTAAGTGCTTCACATTTGTGAAGGTCTTACTATAGTCTTGCATTGAACCCTTAAATAGAGATAGATACTTACAGCCTCATGAGGGGCGAATTTTCCATCCATGTAACGTCCAATTAGAGAAGTTTTTCCCACATTGTAGTCACCCAGTATTATAACTTTGGCATCACTTAAATAAAAAAGAGTTAATGGTACGTCATTTATCTCCATTCAAATTTAAAATGTTTAAATGCTATCTATGTATTCAGTGTAAATCTGTTTATTAGCAGCGAGGTGAAATACCAGGACTATCCTACAAATCTGTGCGAAGACTGGTCATTTTTAATGGAAGCAGTCATCAAGCTTCCATCAGTATCATGTAAAATGAAAAGAAAAATAAACTATTGGTACAGAGAAAGAGCTTCAGCCTCTTGTACCGAGGATCCCGGGTTAGAATCCCTGTCAGGTGAGGGGAAAATTTCCAGTACTAACAAACAAATCCGGGCATAGAACTGATTTAGTATCTAGGAAGCAGTCATCGAGAATGGCTTTGAACAAGCTTAAGATTCCTTTACAATGAATGTAAAACAAATAAGGCAAACTTATGACAATATCAGAACAGTTTAAAACAAGTAGAGGAAGATGTAAATACTCTTTCACCGTATATGTTTTGTTTTGTTCTTCATCGATCATGAAGGAAGCTTAAAACTTGTTCAAAGCAACTCTCAATGACTGCTTCATGTGTGCTTAACCAGTCATCATGACGGTGTATAGGTTAGTCCCAGAAATTCGCACCCCACCTAACGGGGATTCAAACCCGAGACCCTCGGTACAGGGCCCTCCGTACAAGAGCCCAACGCTCTTACCCTGCATCAATGTCGCCATGTTGGTATTCTGCATCAAACGATAAAAAAAAGGAATGAAAACCTATGCTCTATCAAACATACAGGTTAAAATGTTCATAACATGAACACTTAAATGATCAGTGATAAAACGGAAGCAAAATTGGTCAATCTAACTGGTGACTTACGCTTTCCGCCTGCCTACACCAGCCATTGGTGGGTTTCTCGTCCCGTTTTGGGCTCAGCTTTATTCACAATTAATGGCTGGTATGAAGAAACGACGGACACTGCACGTTTTGTCTTGTGACAGCGCCTTTATTGCTAAATATAGACGTGGGAAAGAATCATCACAACATTTGTCATCCACCCACAAACCGGAAGTTATGATTTAGATTGGCTGGTCCCCGCGCTCGGTTTGACAGACGGTGGGAAACAGTGGAAATCAAAGTAATAAAGGTAACAAATTAAATTCTTTCGAATAACCCAAACTTTTTAAAAAGTTTTAGATTTTATGCCCAAAAAAATGAAAACTGAATGACCCTCCTTCCCCAATGAAAACCAAATATTACTCTAATATAATATACAATCTAATGCATGAATTAATTCAATCACGTCTTTTAGGCATAAAATCCACAGGGGTTCGAAGTTATGGTAGTCTTAAGGCTATGTATGTACGTTACAAGGAAACTGTGAAATCAGAGATTTCGTGAAATCCCTGAAAATTTCAGCGATTTCATGAAATCCCTAATTCACTAAGGGATTTCATGAAATCCCTAAAAATATCACGAAATCCCTGAAAATAATTTTAAACTTATTTTTACCTTTTTTTTTTGTTTCAAACTATTTTGCTTATGAAGAAATTGTTAATGGAATTAAAGATAAGGATAAAATAAGTAAATATATACATTTTTAATATTTTCAGACATTTTTTTCACAAACAAATGACTATTATAAGTGGCTTTATGAATCAAAGTTATTCAATACAAAGATGAATCAAGTTATACAAAGTTTGCTTATAAAACATGATCAGTGCAAAAATGAATTAAAAGAATACTAATTGTATTTTTTATAGAAATGTTCAGTACAAAAATGATTTAAATTAAAACTAATTGTATATTTTGTATTCTAATAAAACGTGTTCGGTGCAAAACCAGTGTAAGTGCCGAATGAAACACACAGGCCCTTAGATGTGATATTCTCGTAACATTTGTCGGGTCAATGCAATAAGATTGTAAGTGCTAAAGATAACTAAACTAAAACTTTCGATGATACTGTAGTACTCGTTTTTAGGGATAAGATACTTTGGAGTTTTGTTGTATTTTCCAATCAGTTTAGCCATAAACTGACTCTCTATGGTTGACGGTAACATCTTGACTATTCAAATATAATGATTTCAAAGCAGAAGGGGCTGCTAAGCTAGGATAGGAAAATGCAGTGTGAAAGCAGTTGAGTAGATATTTTAATTGGCATATTACACAATACACTGCCCATCTACCCCTTTCATGTATTAACTATCTATGACACCTGCAAGCCTGAATTAACACACCTGGGAATAACTTGACAGGTAAGTGTCCCCTGCTTATAACCAACTCCCTGCCATATCTCCCAGACAGTATGGGTACCAACTCTTTTATAAAGCAAGGTTATTATTTAGTGTCGGGTGCTGTAAATACACGAAATAGGAGGAAAGGTTATCAATGAATAAACCACTTTAAGTTGCTTATCTATTACACCAATAATTTCATGTTAGGTAAACTAAATATTAGTAATAAATTAAAACGAGGGCTTGGTTCAAAACTATTGTAAGTCCTTCATATGGTGATGGACTTACACTATTTTTGCCACAAGTCATCCGTGTGTGCAAACAGGGAGTGGGGGTTTCTTCCGTGTGTGCAAACAGTGAGTGGGGGTTTATTCCGCGGTGCCGTTTTTTAGGGTGGGGTTTATTCCGACGGGGGTTTATTCCGTACACCAATATTAATAAACCAATGATAAGAGTTTGAATGGATAATATTTAGGATTTCATTTATGTATAAAATAAAACTTGTCAAATTATCTTTTTAAGTATCTACATCAAAAGCGATGATGATCAACTTGTGAACAACTTGTACTTATACATGTCTTAATGCAATTTAGGATATTTCAAAGTGTGAAAACAAAATAATAATGTAAAGGGTACTTTAAATTGATTGATTACTATCACATTTCATTTTTTTTTAAATTTCATTTACGGTCCACAAAATAATAGTCCTCAAATGACCTTTTTTTTATAATTTTTATTTTAATAAACTCGTATATTTAAGATAATTTACTGTTTAAAGTTTATCACATGTTTTACTTAACAAAAATAAACAATATATACATGTATTTAGCTTTCAAAATTTAAAAAAAAAAACAAGTAAATCAAATTATGAAAGTTAATGAAAAATAGTTTTATTATACTAAATTAACAGTTTCCATAAGTCTAAAAGTCAAAATGAACAGTTATCTATAAAACTTTTATTGTATCATTATATTTCACTACTTCCCTGAATCTATTCAAATGGTCGTCAGTGAAACTGTGTAATATGACCTCTCAATTTCCAGGGATTTCGTGAAATCCCTGACATTTTTAGGGATTTCATGAAATCCCTGAGTGAATTAGGAATTTCATGAAATCGTTGAAATTTTCATGGATTTCACGAAATCCCTGATTTCACAGTTTCCCTGTAACATATATAGCCGTCTGACTACCATAACTTCGAACCCCTGTGATGAAATCTTGTTTTGATGATCTCTATCAAATATCAAATACCTCTTGCCCAAACACTGACCAAAATGAAACCAGCAATAATGAGTTCACTTGTGAGCGGTTTTGCATTTAGAACCCTGTAGAACTTTTTCACATGTTTTTATTCAAGACGTGAAACGTTTCTAATCGAAGCAGAATTGCCGATTAAATACTGTTTACTTGTTAGTCAAATGTCGAATTCTGCGGTAGTGGTGCAGAGGTGGAGCGTCGACCTCTTGTACCGAGGGTTCCGGGTTCGAATCCCCGTTAGGCGAGGTGAAAAATTCCTGGACTAACCGTCAAATCGGTGTGAGTACTAGAATCCAGGAAGCAGTCATTGAGTGTGGCTTTGAATAAGCTTTAATCTTCCTTCACAATCGATGTAAAACAACAACAATGGTACAGAGAGTTCTTGGTCTCGAAACAATCCGAGTTTGAGAAACAGAAGGATGGATGGTAATATGAGTTCTGTCCTGAGCGCATAACAGCGACCAGTTATATCGATGCTGGTCGAATCTGATATGCAGGGTATAGGACACATCTCGACAGAATCCCAGGATATCGATAATTCGGTTCTCTGTCTAATTCTCCAAGATACCCAGTCGTACCTAATTGTGCTTTTTTGCAAGCTAAGAGAAACACTTTTAAATTTGACAAACCCGATGAGTAAAGCTCATTTGAAAGCATAGGTAACGGAAGGAGAGGGAACTCCCATCTTCATTATCGATGGTTCTATCTGGCTTACCCAGGCCTTACTTAAACAAGTACCCAACTGTCTACTGGCTCCACTTTGTTCCACAAGATAAACAACGGGCAGCCTACACATTCTGATCGATTTGAATGGTCAGAACGCAAAAGACATTCCAAAATACGATATCAACAACAACATAAAGGACACAACTGTTTCCCTTGATTCATTGCTTCTCGACTTTCGAAGCAAACATCCCTTTATCAGACTTTAATTGTCGATTGATTTGTATCAAATCTTTTTCAAAAATTTCAATTTCAAATCATCTTCACCAATATTTCCGTGAACGAAACTTTATATCATGTCCAACCGTTCCTTTGAATATGCAAACGCTCATTATTAAGGACAGTTGGTGCAGTGGCAGAGCGTCCCGGGCTCGAATTCCCGTTAGGCGAGGTAACCCACGAATTGGTGCGAGTACTGGTGTAGTATCCAGGAAGCGGTCTTCAAAAATGAATTTAAACATCTTCAATCTTCCGTCACGATCGATGTAAAATAGATAATTTTTAAACTATATTCGATAGATGAGAGACCGGTTCCCAGTCAAGGCCTTACTCAAACTCCTCACAGTGATCTCCCTTTATGGAGATGATCACTGCCATCACAAATGTCACGTGACCACCTACTTAGAAACGAAAATGGCATAACGAGATGGCGGCAAAACTAAAAAATTGCAATCCATTAGTGCTTTATTTATAAACAAAACCATTTTTTTTTCAACTTAACTGGTCAGAAATCAATACAACAAGATATTGTTACTAAATTAACTAAGATATCCGGTAATCTCTTAACAAAACAGCATCATTTGAATTTCATCCAAATCTGGATGAAAAATCTTGTGGTGGCAGTGGTCGATGCAGCGTAACAACGGGAGATCACTGTGAGCAGTTTGGGCCTTACTTAGAAATTAAGGGTGCGTTGCATAACTCCGGCCGGGAATTGTGAATTAGTCTGGATTTCTGTTCCTTTCAATGGCCATGGACATTTGTTTTATGATTTGAAAGGACGTGCTCTAGGTTAAAGATAACAAAAAAAAAAAAAAATTAATATAAAGATATACTGAATTTATTAGATAAGACATTAAAAACAGAAAAACATTTCATATTAGTATTCATTATTGGTATGAGACAAATACGTAAAACATTTTTTTCCTGAAAACAGGGTAAGAGTTGAAATATCATTTGTAACCCACTGCTTTATTAAATAGTGTTAAGGACACCAAATCTACTTCATATATACAAAAGGTGCAATAACACATATGTAGCAGATTTATATTCCGTAAAGAAAATATAGATTGTTTTCCTTTTTTATTTATTTCAATAGGAAATATTGTTTTTTTAAGTTTACTTTCAAACCTTTTGAAAAGTAATAGTTTCCTGGTGTTGCTTTTTAATTAGTTTCGTAACACAATACCGTGCAACGTTGTCGGTAAAATTTATCGTGTCTACAAAAGGCTTTTTAACTGGAACACAATTCGAAGAATAATAACTTCCAGTGTTTAAGTCTGGTTAATTCAATGTGCTAGTTCACAGAAAAGAATGTTTGAAAGTCGAAATAAAGTTTTGTTGAAACGATACAGTTTTGTATAGCTGTGTGATTTACAATTAAAAGTAGCTATTGGAAGCATATTCAATTCAGGAAGCATCAATTGACCTACGTATTTGCAGTTTGTATGTGGTACATCTCAAAGCGATGGGACTCTTTCGAATAAAACAATGTATTAATGCAACGTATATACACAATTGAGAAAATTAGAAACGATCCAGTTTTGCTTCTCACGACCAATCTTTTGTACGAGCCAAATAAAAGTACAGCAGTTTAAAAGAAATTAGTTTCTAATTTCTGAATTTCCCCACATCTGTGAACAAGTACCTTTAACACAAATTAATCTGATCAATATTCTGCTTATTGATAAAAATGCAAGCAGCCTAGAAATGTTTCATAAGCAGCTGCTTTTGTTTTATAAAAAGGACAACATTCCACTGTCGTACGTGCGTAGTCCATAAAAGGTTTAAAACAAAAAGATACATTTAATAATGGTCTATCCCCGCTTGTCCAATATTTACAATAAGATTTCGAATCCCTCACTCCATGGTACCATACTTTGACGCACAAGCAGCAAATTTCTTAAGAAGCCATTGTGACTAAAGGAAAAATTGCTTGTGGCAAGCAATTTCTCGTTTAATCTCAATGTTTTCTAAGCAAATTCGTGTAACAATTCCATCAATTTTATTATCCTCTACTGGTGCTTCGAATTTTGACCAGTCGCAAATTAATAATAAGGCTGATGGTTCATTGGTTATTCCAGTATCGCTAATGGTGATTAATTGAATGACCAAGTTATACTTCTGAATTCAGGCATTGCCATCTCTTGGGGCCACATTGGGGGTTTGTTGTTCTTAATTTTGAGGGGAAAAAAATGACAACCGGGAAAACACGGTTACGATTATACACACATATACTGTACATAAACGTAAAGTGAAGTGGTCTACAATGGGCACATCTTAATTGAGTACGCTTAAAGCCAATGTATTCATGTAGGTATGGTATTCTGAAATAATCCCCGAAGGACTGAGGTCACTTAAAGTCTGTGTGAATAAGTATACGCTGTATATGATTTTGTATGTAAGACTGAATAATCGGCTCATGAGCCTTTTATTAGTTACCTTTTATATAGTTTCCGTTATTGAAACTCACGGGGCAGCCGTAGATTTCGCGCATGCCTAGATCATGTTATGTGAACAACAATGTCGCTGTTTGACTCCATTACTGCCTCGTGACTGTTTGCGATAATGTCCGATGGTAGCCGAACGCCTCGAGCATATTCGTCGAATATTAAAAAAGAATATCGTTCTCGTCATCATCAATATATAAGAAGAGTATTAATAACCCTACATGCACAATCCAGGATTTAGTTTTTCATTGTTAGAAATTATATACGACACTTAACACCACATACACGATTATTTTTATTATTATGGACCAGTCATTGTAGACCACTTCACCTCTAAATGTAAAGCGTGTGGCATATGCACTTGAGCTGAATGTCCATTCACACACAGCTATTCATGGCTCTTTGCAGCGATTGCAATCAGACCTGCAGACACCCAGGATGTAAAACAGCCCGTGACACAGAAGAAGAACCCTCCACTAAGGTTAAAGTTGTTATCTTTGTACGTCGGATAAAAAACCTTGGCAACGTACACCGCGATACCAATCGACAGGAATACACCTGCAAGGAAACACAGTGAATACATTATATACTTAATTGATGCATTTATTTTTCATCTATTTATTCATATGGCTTTATATATTGTCAACTGTATCTAAGCTATGTCGCGATGGCTTACTCTTAATGATGAAGGATGACCCCCATAGTCAACTGCCTATACGGGCTGGTCAAACCGGAAGAACCATTGGCACTCAGTTAATCAGTTTGGAGACTGCCATTCCTGAAAATCCATATCCCTCACCCATCGGGAATTTTGAATCTGAGTGGAGAGGGGCCATATGATTTCGAGATCTGTACTCTAGCCACTAGGCCATGCAGACCCTGTAATGATACTTAGAGCATACTCAATTCTAAATCAAACTGAAAAATAGTGGAAGCGTCAGATTGACGAGTATTCGACAAAATCGAACCCCAACTAACATGAATCGGGGCTAACTTATTGGGAACATTTAGATAGTAAAAGTTAGTAATAACAATAGTAACAATAGTAATGATAGTAATATTAATGATAATAATAATAATAATAATAATAATAATAATAATAATAATAATAATAATAATAATAATAATAATAATAATAATAATAATAATAATAATAATAATAATAATAATAATAATAATAATATATGATGATGATGATGATGATGATGATGATGATGATGATGATGATGATGATGATGATGATGATGATGATGATGATGATGATGATGATGATGATGATGATGATGATGATGATGATGATGATGATGATGATGATGATGATGATGATGATGATGATGATGATGATGATGATGATGATGATGATGATGATGATGATGATGATGATGATGATGATGATGATGATGATGATGATGATGATGATGATGACGATGATGATGATGATGATGATGATGATGATGATGATGATGATGATGATGATGATGATGATGATGATGATGATGATGATGATGATGATGATGATGACGATGATGATGATGATGATGATGATGATGATGATGATGATGATGATGATGATGATGATGATGATGATGATGATGATGATGATGATGATGATGATGATGATGATGATGATGATGATGATGATGATGATGATGATGATGATGATGATGATGATGATGATGATGATGATGATGATGATGATGATGATGACGATGATGATGATGATGATGAAGATGATGATGATGATGATGATGATGATGATGATGATGATGATGATGATGATGATGATGATGATGATGATGATGATGATGATGATGATGATGATGATGATGATGATGATGATGATGATGATGATGATGATGATGATGATGATGATGATGATGATGATGATGATGATGATGATGATGATGATGATGATGATGATGATGATGATGATGATGATGATGATGATGATGATGATGATGATGATGATGATGATGATGATGATGATGATGATGATGATGATGATGATGATGATGATGATGATGATGATGATGATGATGATGATGATGATGATGATGATGATGATGATGATGATGATGATGATGATGATGATGATGATGATGATATTAATAATAATAAAAATAATATTAATTATAATAATGATAATGATGACGATGGCGATGACGATTATAATAATATTATAATAATAATAATAATAATAATAGTAATAATAATAATAATGATAATAATAATAATAATAATAATGCTTACCAGAAGCAACCATCTGTCCGGCAGCCAGATACGGTAGGCGTGTCTGGTCCTTCATAGCGAACAGTTTCAACCCTTGACAAACGACAGCACCGACGATCGCGAATACTGCCAAAAACACCATTCCTAGGACTGCCTTTTCTGCACCTGTTTCTGTAGACAAAATATATTTATGTAGAATGATGTGTAGATATTTCATTTAGTGATGTAAAATAACAAAGTTGCATGTTACATAAAATGAACGAATTTATATCACCTTAAACCCTTAGAATGCTGGGTAAATATATGAGAATACAACTTTCTTAAACGTTTTATGTTGTTCATTGATATGTTAATATACATGATTTCCGTCACTCTTCATATATTCTTGCTCAATGTTTTGCTACAAGACCAAGGAATTCGGTTTTCAAAAACACATTCGAATGCAAAATGCCTGCATGTATACAAAATATGAAGATATGCATGAGTGCACTTATACAAGCAATTTTTATATTTACACCGAATATCTATCACCTGACCCAAATCTACCTTACAATTGCATCTTAGGTCATCCGAGTTATATACCTTTAGAAACCCAATAGCAATCGGAACTACTCGGGTATTTCCGTGAGCTGTGAAATACACCTAGCCTGGGGTCCTGGCCCATGCTAACCCGCATTAGTTCGCGGTATACGAACGGGCCAGGACCCCAGGCTAAAATACACCTCGGATATCAATCGGAACTACTCGGGTATTTCCGTGAGCTGTTTTCATTAGATAAACCCGATGTGTTCAGATTGCTCGGAAATAAGTGTAGGGTTACAATTTTTCGGGTAAATCGGCCCTGGCGATTAAAACTCTTTCTAAGCGTGCAAGTTAAGTAGTTCAATGTATATGGAAATTGTTGGACATCCTTTTAAATCATTTTTTATCGGTAACCCATACGAAATAGCGAAATTATAAGTTGTGACATATATAGTTGTTTCCTTAATCAAATTGAACCACTTTTTTTATTTCACTTTTAAGATAACATAACATAACATATTTTTTTTTGTAAATAAAGGCCTCCGGGCCAGAATACTCACAATGAATAGCATAGCAATCATGTTAAAATGAATTGATTAAACATACAACATTAATTTACAAACTTATACAAGTGCATTGATTTAGCAGATACTTTTCGCATATTCAATTCGCCGTATAGAACTAGTAGATGTACATGGATATGAATCGACAGCTCGGCGCAAAACCGGACAAAGCCATATTTTGCAAAATATGACTCGGTCCAGTCATGCACAAACTCATCAAAATATATATATGCAAGTGAGTGAATGAAATAATATACGCACCTGTATTAGAAACAGTATTTGAATAATATTGGCATGTCCGGTGTAATGAACGTCAATAATAATAATAATGTAAAAAGTGTGTGTACCTATTTTTCTCAATTGTTTTTAAATACTCTTCTCTTAGAAGTGAAGCCTGTATATATATGTAGACAATGATAGTATACTGCGTTCTCTGGGATCCGACATAATGCTATAAAATACTTCCCTACAAATGACATTAGTTATTGTTTTGAAGCATTCTAGTCTTATATCGCAATTCAATTTACAGAAAAAAAAGAAAGAAATGGAATTCGTCTTCAATAAGAAACAAATCATGATTAATTAAACAATTATTACAGTATCGTATTTCTCGATCGATATTCAAATGCCACACTTTCTCTATCATAAGTTCGTGTCCTGAGCATCGGAAGTTCGAAAGCGCTCTTTTTTTAGGAAAAGGCATTTTTACAGATAAATATCTCTCCGTGCTTAAAAGAGTTTTGTAGCACTTATAATGTTCTGCCTTTGGAGAAGCGTTGAAGGTCGATTGTAACTTTTGTATGGCACAGGCTTTGATACGACATGAACATTCTGGCGTCACCCACGTCCTGGTTGATTCACACGTTCCCGAAACCATTCACAAAAAAGTAGCTTTCTAATGTTTGTAGCCCATGTGTATTGACTTGCTTCGTCTATGTGTTTTATCACAAGATAGCACTGATGCGGGTATCTATTATTTGGTAACTGTAGAAGTTTTATCCAGTACTTTACACACTTAGTCATATACTTAACGTAGATTGGTGTTCTTCCACAGTCAGTCAGTGCAAGGAAACCTGGGACAAATTGTTTAAGACCACATATACCTTTACAAAAGTTGACGTGAATTCGTTCTGTGCAGTCTGAGTATTGATATCCCCAAATGTCCGATGCGTACCATAAAATTGGAAGTAGCATGCTGTCAAATAGTTTAAAAGCGTCTTTTGCTGGAAAATACCCAAAATGTTTTTGGAATTTGAAAATAGTTGCAACTACCTTTGATGCCTGTTTCGCTAAGTTTTCCCGTGTCATTGTCCAACTCAGTTTCGGTGTAAAAAACGCGCCAATTATCTATAGTGTGACACTGTTTCTAACTGTTCACCTTTATAATACCATTTCTCATATCTCCTTAGATATCCACCATTCCTAAATACCATGACTTTCGACTTATCAGTATTAAGCTTCATTCCAATGTTTTCACAAAACGATTTGATTTCGTTAATTTGTCTTTGTAGATTTACACATGTATCGGCAAAGCTTGAAACATCATCAGCGAACATAAAAGCGTATAGAAAACCAGTAACACCGGATACATATATTCCCCAGTTATCATGTCTTTGTAGGTATCTAATTAAGTCATTCATGAACATAGAAAAAATTATCGGGGACGACGTACAACCTTGCTTTGTTCCAGCTGTGCACCGGAAAAAGTCTGTAAGACCGCTGGGGGTGTTGATGCAAGATTTTAACTGACTGTACACAGATTGAAATATCTTTAAGAATTTCCCATTTACTCCTGATTTAGATAGACACTCTAAAAGTTTTTCATGTGACCAGCCGTCGAACGCTTTATAGAAATCAACATAGAACACATCAAACCTACCCCTTCTTCGAGAGATGTACTTTTGTATAAGAGATTACAAGTTGAATATATTATCTATTGTCGAGTAGTTCTTTCTGAAACCTGCCTGTGCTTCGTGTATGACACTGTTACTTTCACACCAATTTGCTAATGTCTTGGTCAGTATATTTATGAACAACTTACTCATAATATTTGTAAGAGATATAGAGAATAGATGGTTGGTGTCGTGAATCGGAAATGTTATCGGGCAAGGCTTAGGATTATTATCCGGTGAGCCGAAGGCGAATGGCGTCATCCCTATTATTTCAGAGGTGTTTTCATTGGATAAACCCGATGTGTTCAGATTGACCCAATAGATATACTCATCCTCGTGATCGGCCAAGCTTTTTATACTATTTTAGAATTACCCTACCCTATCATCAGTGTACGAACTCGACTCTATGAATTCCGGAAGTCGGTGACGATTATGTATACAGTTTCACTAATAGGCATACACAGTTGTTTATTTGTTGACAGCTCCCGGTTTTAAAACGCGCTTTTTAATTATTCTAGAACGAAAGGTAAGTGTTATTTCCTCAATTCTCACACTTAAGATAATGAACGGCTGTAGTCATGCATCAAGTACAAATCTTGCATACGTTTAACGGCTTAAAACATGTCAAACTGAAGACCCATCCGCTTCTTGTGCATGGAAATTCGACACATTTTTTTTTCACAATTTAGAGCGATAATTATAAATTTGGAAGCGGCGAATCTTTCGATATAAACTTGATTCACATAGTGTACCACCCTTTAATTTCATTGGTATGCATCTATTTGAATTCTGTTCTTTTTTTTTTTTGACATATATACTGTCACCCTAACTGCGTAAAGGCGTTCAGCAGTAAATGCCTAATCGAAAAAGCACTCTATCGTAGTCGCATTATTATAGATGTATTCGGACATGTTAAAACAAAGAAAACTTCCCTTATCGGTACACAGACCATGATCCAAAGGATGTTAGTATGGCTACCCTGAACTAAACTGGCCGTTTCAGCTTTGCACTCAATTTCCGTCCCAAATTATTAATCGCTGGCGAAGCTTGCTAGCCCATTTCAGTTATTAAACGCTTCTTAAACATGGAAAGTCCTGTACTAAGTGGCGATAGTATTGTATTGTCTTCCATCGGGCAAAGTGTTCGCAGTTCAAAATTTTAAGCGGCGAGGCGAAAGAAAATGGCGTCTATTTACAATCAACATTGTTTTGGCGCATTGATATGTTCGATCAGTCAATTTATCTACACCGTTTAATTCCTTTTATGTCTATATAATTCTTATCAGAGATTTCATTGCTTATTTTGTTTCCTAAATCGGGAAATTGTCGGCGCTGAAACAATTTCAAATTGAAGTGCAAAGGTGTCTTGTTTGTCATTCTTTACTGTGAACTATTTAGTCTGTCATGTTGACGTGTGACGTCACACACATTGCAAGGATTTCCGCAATCGTATCAACCCGGCAATCCCCGTCACAAGTCGGTATATATATATATATATTATCTTATTTATCTTAAGAAATGGCCGAGGTGTTTCGAATGGGATTTCTGTATCGATAGAAGGTTCGCCGACGGGTTTTTTCAAAGTCGGAAATTGACAGAAAGCAAACCTTTTAAGGCAAAGATGTACTTATAAAGTATATATATATTTAGAATATTTGTTATTTTCGGTGTATGATCGAAAAATATTTCATCTCGTGACCGTAAGAGCAAAATATTTTCACTGAAAATTACAAATATCTTCTTTATCACGCGGTTTATCATTTTACGACGCGTCAATATCTGTGACAATTGCTCTTATTGTTCGTATCACCATAATCGGTATAAACGGAGTCGTTAATTGGTTCATGTTTTAGTTTCTGTAATCTTTCGTTCACTCTTAGTCTGGAGCGCTGACTTAGATTGGTTGCTGTTGCCATGATATATTTATATATATATATATATATATACACACAATAAAGTCCGATGGGCTTTTACAAGTTGTCTCCCTTCAGAAATACGTTTGCCATGATAAGCGAACCGTTAAAACAACTGCATTTGTCGTAAGAATAGCCCAGAATCAGTGAAGCGTGACGAAGTCTTGACCATGCCCTTTGGGGCATCTTGTTTCAATGATTTTCAATACCCCACCCAGATATGTAACACTATCGAATGGTTCGAAATCAAAAGACACATTTCACAGAATGTTACGAAAAAAGCACTCACCAATTTGATTGATTTTTTTATAAAGCAGTCCTGTGCACATTTTCAAGACTATCTGTCTTTACGGCCCATAAATTGTCATTGAGTTTGGAGCTCACTTATTTAGGTCTTGTTCGGTCAAATAACAACAACTGGGAATCAACAACAACCTCCACAAACCACCTACCCCCCACCCCCCACACACCCCCCTCTTTCACCCCCTCTCATCCTCACATTTCATTATGATCGCTTTTATTGGTCTTAAATGCTGATAAATGACGCTCTTAAGATAGGATAGGTATGACAAGATGTATCTGAGAACATAATGACTCTATTTCTATTTCTGAGGTTTCAAAACAAACAGGAGAAACTATTTAATTTCAATTTAACAACAAATGTTCTTTAAATATATCATTATCAGAAAACAATGACGACAATCTGCAAAGCAATCAAATATGCAAGATTGGTGCTTATTGCATGATTCTCATTTGATGTACAGTGTAGTCGAAGTAACATGTTTAATGCAGTAAACCTTACTTACGATCGTCCGAGTAGCAAACTGTGATTCCCTTGGAGTAAGCACATCGTTTAAACAACCCAGCAAAGGCTTCTGTTGTTTGTCCATTTGACGAGGTGTAATGATATACCCAATTCTGTGCAACCAAAGACAAAATAACACCGATTAGCGAAATAATGGATACCACTAATCCTGCTTTTTGTTTCAACATCGTGTGTACAGTTTGCATTTCTACACCTTTTGGATGGATAAGTAGGTCCCTTTGGTCTTTATATAGGCGTTGTAAAGTTGTACAGTTGTTCGATTTTTAAAAGGAACCATGGGATTAAACTGTGAATCTTCCAAACTTGCATCCAAAACTTAGATAATTTCTCCCCTAACAGCTTCTTGTTAATAGATGTGAAGACAGATTAAAATCGAGTTATTTAAAACTCTGCGACAGCTATCCTGTTGTTTTATACGCAATGGTGTATTTCAACTGTTCGAGGTCTACCGAATTTAGACTGAACATTCTTTGTGACTCAGAAATAAAAATACAGGCACCATTCAAATCTGATGAGTCTGACTGAAGTTCCTCTATTTTTTAAATGCTCAGGAAAGGGGACTAATACTATATCAGACTGTATTATTTGGTAAACTTTTGGCCAGATTCAAATATTAACCACCAAAAAAGCCATCAGCGCAACTTAAAAGTAAAAGCGAACGAGAAATAACTTAGATTAGCCCGTTTAATAATTCAGAATGTCTGACCTGGCCACGTCATACACACATTTTTGAACCGACCAATCAGAATTCGTTATTCTAAATGTGTAAACAAACAGACTTTTGATTGACCTGATGAATTGGAGACAACTATATTTCAAGTCAAAAATGCTTATGTTAAAGACATTCATTAAATAGGATCCAACACCGTTTATAAATTAATGTTCAGTACTTTTATGACCATAATAAAAGAATTACGTATATTCTTTCAGTAATTTAATTGTACACATATCCTTTCATGAGCCTTTAAGAATATACACAGGTCATTTCTTGATCAATTTGGGATTGTAAGGTGATTTTGGTCTGAGTAGGTATTTTTGGTGTAATCTTTTATTCGTCTTGGATAAAAAATATTCTGTATGTATCTTAAAATCACGGCTGGTGAACGCTCTGCTACACCACCGCGTTGCTGACGACGAAATCCGCAACTTCCGCTTTAGCGTTTTTGGGGTAGTTTTTTGCTATTTTTTTGCAATTTTAGACAAGAAATCAAACTTCCAAAAATTATGATTCAAACCTAATTGAAACCAACCGCCTATACGTAAAGTTTCAGGCACAGCCGATTTCGTCGTCAGCACCGCGGAAGTGCGGAAGATCTTTCACCGGCCGAAATAAAGTTCAACGTTATAAGATACGTGGACCTCACTTCACTTTAGTGTCTATACAAAATTGCGTTTTAAATCCGCTTAGCAGTATTTTGGCATGGAATGGACACAAAGCAGTTCTAGTTCTGATATAGCAGAAAACGAGAGAAATGGAAAATTCCATGCCCCCTGTATTTCAGAATATATAAGCCAGGACTACGATATTAACCTATAAACGGTTGTATTGCATCGGTGTAATGCCATTCAATATACGCGTAACTTTTATAGTACTGGAATCGATTTCATGCTCATACAAACATGTTAGATCCAGGCCAGCCGCCAAGTAAATTGGCGGCTGGCCTGTGATCAAACCTGTTTGCTTCTCTGAGTTTATTTCCTCATCAAAATTAAGAAGATATGGAAGGTTTCGAAAAGCAGACGACGCATACAAATAGTTTTAGAAAACTACCCAGCATTCTACGGTTTAATGAACATTGTTTGATAGCTCCATGCTGAGCAGTTGTCCTTTTAAAATGACATCCGGAATTTTATTCATTCCATCAAAGATTTTCTATCAATGTTATTGAATGGCTGTTTTTCTTGAGATGAATACGTAGGCACATGCCTAATTTGGCTAAAGGCATCTCTCTTATTGTCTTTGCATCTGTATGCGGGACCTTCCGAACTGTTCGAATTGTAAATAACTAACAAACTGTAACGGTATATCGGTCAAATAATTCATTGCCAAAATACACGGTAGTAATTTTAGACCTGAGTTACACCATGGAATGGTTCGATTTCCCAGGACCCAAAAACTGTTGCATATTACATTGAATGTTTCATTTACGCAGTCAATTGTGTAAAGTGCGGGAAATGGGGTGAGATATAGGCTTGTTAAAAATGGCATTTGAATTTCGATATTGAGTAAAAGACTTTGTTACTGAAGTAAACGTGTTAAATCACATTAATTTATTATTGATTTATTTTCTTGTCGCTCCTCATGTTGTCTAAAAGGTAAACGTGTCGTGGAAAGGGTTAGCCGAAATTCTATCCATAGCGATCTCACCTGAATTTCTTAAGAATAAAATCATTTCTACTTTCAAAATAATTTCCACGATAGGAAACCAAAACATTCACTTAACTGGGGGTGTTTATTGAACAAACAAGGAATGTCTATGCAGAGATCGGGAAATGGGAATACAGAATAAAAGACATTTCGATCTCTGTATAAGATAGCTTTATGCAAAGGAAGAAAAGTGCTTTAGACACATGATTTGATTCTTAAAAAAACGTTATAATCTAGCCTTTTCAGCTGAAACCATAATGATTTCGAATCCAATGCAACATTCTTGACTGTTTTAACCCTTTACTAAACGGCACATTTCTGACTGTCTCAAATTGAAAGAGCTTGCAGACGACATCTCAAAATGTAATGAAACTGGGAAATAATCTATTGATAGGACAGAAAACATTGTGGGAAAAGGAAAACTTGCTCGTCACGAGCCATTTCCCATTTCCCCATAATGATTTCCAAAGTCGTCTGCAACAAAGTGGTTAAATGTCGTTATTGTTTGGTAGTGGGTTAAATAGATACATTGTATCCATTAAAATCAACTACAGAGAATCAAGTCAGTTTCTATCACTTTATTTCCCAATCGCAGAGCGAATCAGAATTTGATTTAAAAATTAATAAACGCGATATAATAAAACTTGACGGGTAATATACTGTCATGTATTTAGGGCAATACCGCATAACTATCCAGTATAATCTTGATTTTTGAAATAAGGTTGCGTCAGTACCTTATTGGAATAAGGGTGCGTCAGCACCTTAGTCCATTAAATTCACATACCGCTTTTTGAAGGACAGTACTTTATCGATACACAAACAGCAGCCTGACCCCGATTACTCATTAAACATCCGCTTCACTGTGCGGACTAATACATTCTTGGAACTAGAAATGTAGTCCGGATTTACTTGCTTTGTTTTGCTCTATATTATTATAACTGTTACCTAATGGGAAATCGTAAAATGTCCAGATGTTTGAAAAATGGACTATCGTTCAGTCTCTGTTCACAGAAATGATAACAATAGTAATGGTTTAAAAGGAGCGGCTGTTTTCCTTGAGATGTTGCCCAAAGAAGTATTCAAATCTATCCTCATTCAACTTGCTTTAATCGCACCTTAGTCCTTCAGTGCTGTCAGCGCTTTGATTTTATCGTCCGTGCTGATTGGTGACAAGGTAGATGTATGTGTTTTGTTTTTTGCGTCGTGCAGGTTAGACAATACTACCATTGTTAAATTACGAAAATATGTGTTATCATTTTGAGATCACTAATTCTGTGCCATAACATTTTTGGTTGAACAGCTCATTAATGTGTTCAAATAAGTTTTTGTGTGTTATTGAATGATATCAACCATTAGTCCGGCAGTTAAACATAAATTTTTTCGATAAGCTTGCAACAGCTTCTATAGAAAATGTTTTTGTATTTTCATGTAGCTCAGACATTGTAGATCACAAATATGCATAATGACACCCTGTCACCCTTGAGCATTTTCGTTTAAACAAGATGGCGGACAAAATGGCTGCCGAAAATTTAGAAAAAAATGAATAATTTGAACACTTAGTTTTTAGTCAGAATAATTATAATGCCACACATGCAATCAAATTTACAAAACAAGTAACATGATACCTAGCACCAACACTGCAATAAATTATGTGGTCTTAATTGGTAATAAGCACGATTATATGGCCGCCGATGCCATCGTAATCGGACGATTTTCGACACATTGTCAGGTTTATTTCTGTTTAAACTTAGGTAGTTCGTTGTTCTGTGATATAGATGGGTTACAAACGAGTGTGTTAATGAGCCCGGTCGATGAATCACAACTTGAAGGTCTCGTGATGAACTATACATCGAAATCAGCCATTTGATAATGTCCCATGTTTATTGGAGCATAAACCCTCTCCACGACAAGAACAGAAACCCGTACACGATAATTGAGAATTGTTATAGTTGGCAACGCAATCTTGAGCATCGCATTTGAGTATCACCTGTACACCGTATCAGTTTAAGTATTTCCTGTGGGGCCATCTGTATTTCCGTAGGAACCATAATGGGAAGCAATGGCTCTGTTTCTTTGTGTTTAGTCCATCCGTATTCCAATGGAATGAGCTGTGGTGGATCAGGGTCTACTGCATGCTTCCAAACACAGGTCTGATAGTGTGCTCGTTTGACATTCTCTTTGAACGATTCTGTTGTTGGGGGAAGTGTCTGAGGTTTTTGGGCCAATGTTGGCTAATTCCCTACCTTCTTCGCCCATGCTGCAAATCTTATGTCGGATAGTGTTTCCTTACCATCAATTCCATAGCATGAAGCCATAAATATTGTTGATTCGTCTACATAGTCTGTAAGGCAGCTGATTCATCACCTAATTATATAAGAGGAGACCTTCCGGATGTTAAAGTCCCTTTGCCAATACCGTGACAACATGCTACAGTGTCGCATCCAGATAAGGCGTGTGCTCCTAGTAAGTAAGGGAGGATACCCTTGTTTGCATGATCTGTTGCATTTATGTCAAGCACTGCATGGCAATGATCTGGTGATTCCATTATCACTTTTACGGCAATTTGATTCATCATGAAGTGATAAAGTACTTATACAAACACGTCTGTAGCATCCGAAATACTGGCAAAGCCACTGTCCGTCTAATGCGTGATAAAAACCATTAGCTGAGCAAGAATGTTTTCAACTTCCTCGTTTGATGTGAGCACATCTTCACGTCTTATGCTTACGTTTACCTCTAGGAGCACATCATCTTCTCCGTTCATGACGAGTTTGTGGTTAACCTAATTCCGAAATGATGTTAGCTGACAAGTCTTCGCTAATCAATGCAATTAACTGCTAATTGTTCTCTGGAACATTTAGTACATTTGGTTTTGTTGCGGCAGTTTCTTAGCTGTGGCATTCTGATGTATCCGACAAGATGTCGCTCCTCGCAGTGCTAGTGGCTCTCCTTTATTGCTATAATCTCTGTATCTAACAAAGTCAATGTACACATTGTGTTGAGTTAATTTTTGCGCAATGTATTTTCTAAATTGAGTTATGTTATCTTGAACGGTCTCAATTGAGGGTAAGCGAGTAATGTATAGAAATGCCGAACTATCAATTACAACATGCTCAGTTTGCTTTAATGGATGTCGTGCTGATGTTTAAACATGTTAAACCTTTTTCAGTTGCGATTTTGCTTTTGATCGTTTTCCGACCTTTTCTATCTGACGCTATCCTGGCTTATGGTTCTTCCGTGTATATTACCACCCAATTAGGTCTCTCTACATCACTGACTAACTCGAAGTTCTGCTCGATTTGACTGCATGCGTTTAGACTCAATGCCCAGAACTTTAATGTTTCTGGCTTTAAAGTTATTCCAAATGATCCCTGAGGCACTGAGGCCGTACCGCATGATTGTTTCTATAAACATGTATGATCAAATACCATTCCATATTCCAGACATGTTCATCATAACCTGCTATATTGAAAAATTGTCGGTATTCGATCAGATCCAGCAACTGTGGTATTTTACATATGTTCGACACGGTCTGTAGACGATTGTTATGCTTGTTTTCATTAGGTGTCTAATTATTCTGTTAGACGAACCCTAGCAGAAGACGATGATATACAATGTATTTTCATATCTTTATTCGTCTGTCCGTACAAGAGAGTGTCCTTGACGAGTTTTCTTGAAAATTTAAAAATGGATTGTAGGTGGTCGTACGGACGGACGTACGGACAATTGACAAAGGCTGATAATGATTTCAAAATACCTTTTCGTAAGTCTGAAAATGTTGAACTAACATATTAAGTTGATATCTCTTATATAACTGATGAATGACTCATTTACAAATGAGGTACAAGTACGGGAATGTTTTTTAAAAATCTTTGGTATTTTCAAATATAAAATATCATTATTGGGAATGTTTTTTTAGACGAAGAGACAGACGAACATGTATGAAAACAATTTTCCTTAATTCTCTGATATTTTGGCTACATTTCAAGATAAAAAACCGGATGTTGTATTGAACATAATTATTTTTTTAGGAATATCTTCCGACCAACGAACCTGTATTTTGATCGAAAACGTTTGGTTAGAAGACTGACTGGCAATGGGTTAAAAAATGTTATGGACACAATTCAAATATATTGTTATTAAAGCCTAGGAAGTGGTAAAGAATTGAAGAAAATCGGAGTAAAAGTACCATTTTGGCCAAAATCACCGAAGGTACCCCCTTGGTAACCCCGATTTCGATGTTGGTTTTTTCTGCGATTCCCACAAAATTTTGCAGAAATAAAGATGGCATAAATAGATGATGAAATAAGGAAAACTAGACTAAAAAGACCTTTCTTTTCAAAAAAGTTACTAGCTAATGGAGATGCTTGAAAAAATTATTTTGAAAACTTGAATCCCCCTGTGCGGTTTCTGAAAACATTGTGAGGAAAACAATATAGATGATTTTTCTTTTAAATTCTGGTAGACCATATTCTATTCTAAAAATCAACGTAAAACGAGCTCGAAGGATAAAAAGAAATTCGAGAAAAATCGATTAGAAAAAGACAAAATCATCGTGTTTTTTTATTTTTCGAAAGGTCTGTGTTGTGGGTAGTCGATTGCTCTTTAACTCTTTTTCAGATTTGATGGAGGCAATCACCCTAGAGCCAGTTTAAAACCTACACGTTGTTGAAAACTGCATTAAAATATATCAATGCATTCGGTCCCTTCAACGATTTTACCGGATGATAAAAGAGACGTGGAATCGTCGTGAGGTTGGAGGTACTTGCAGACGGATTTGTAGGATCCGTTTTAAGCGAATTTCTACTCTATCTGCAACGATTCACTCACTAAACCTTATGCATTCCTTTAGCTGAAGAACATATGTATAGAATGAGACCATCGGATGCCAAATGTGAGCATTGGCTGGTGGCTAGTGAGGGTTCGAACTTTGGTTAATATTAGGTTACTTAATATTTAGAACCTTGGGGTTGGAGAGGTTTTTCATTTCTTGGAATTCGGACCTTCCAGTTTGGAGATATTGTGGGCTGTACGAGCACAACAACTATCAGGTTTTCGACTTTTAATGGGGAGAACATGTAGGGTAGCGATCAACAACTTTTGGCGAGGTTCGAAGCCCGCAAAAAGAGGCAACATGATCAATGGTTCCTTTTTTGTCACATGAAAAGATTGTGGGAGATGCCCAAATATGAGAACCTACATATTTTTAAAAACATCAAAATGGATCAGTGCCTGACAATGGTTTTCTATGATGAAATGTTATTGTGTCTTTGGAAAGTCAGTTTTATTACAAAGACTATTTCTCAATTGGGTCTGGGCTTCATTAAGTATAAAGGAATACTAGGATTCCTCCTTATATATAAGGTCACTTGGTGTTGAACCATGTTGTCTGTGTATCACTCCCTCTAAACATGTTGTCATGTTGGGATATTGTAAGCATGTTGTCTGTGTATCACTCCCTCTAAACATGTTAAATCCCCTCTATTATCTACTTATACTTTTGCCTTTGCAAAGAGCAGATATTTTAGGACAGCAGAAACTAGAGCAGACATTGAAAACTATTCTAAGAGTGTAATTAAGTGTACAACATTTCCAAACAGAATGTGGATGGTTCTCTCTTGCTTGTCCAACCCTTATGGGCAGTCAAGTTTAGGGTATTTCTTCCTTTTAGTGTACTGGGCATCACATCATTTAATTAAGAAATGATGACACAATGTAAAGTCCATATAAATAAATAAACCATGCTAACTACAAATCCTTGTTGTAAAATTTATCATAAATTATATTGTACAAGCAAGTTTGTTAAATGTAGGTCTTTGTAATCTTCTGGACAATGTTTGTTGTGCTGCATCTGAAAAATAAAAGAAGAAAATTCAATTTAAAACTTATAAACATAGTATAAAAATTATAAAAATTAATCATAAAAACATGCCATATTTTCTATTGTTAGTTTTATTTGATATAACAAACGTAAGCAGACGTCATGTAGTATAATCTTATTTTAGGTGGTATGACTGCTATCATTTAAGAGACTATGTTTACCTATTCCTCATGTGATATCATCTAGATTTGGAATTCTTTCAAGTATGTCATTTAGTTTCATGTACAAAGTGAAAAGATATGTTTTGTATAAAAGGACCTATAATAAATATTATAATCAAACCAGTTGATTATTGGATTTTTTTTAATGTTCTAACTGCACAGTATTGTTTAGTGTTTATTGCTGTGTCAACAATTTTTCAGTTGTATTACAGCTTATCTGAGTTTCACAAGTACTTATGCCAAATTCTTAGACTGAGACTGACCTGGATTTGAGTATTGGATATGAAGGAATGGTCTGCATGTGTCCCAATTATCACCAGAGATAACTCTTTTGTCGTCCTGAAAATAAGAAACCATTTTTCCATTAGTCGTGTGATCTATTTTAAACATATGTTACAGGGGATAAAACAAAAGAAAAGGAATTGCTTTGGAGGAAAAAGGGAATACTTAAAGTTTTTGATCTCAGATAATTATAGAAATGAACCCTTCCTTTCATTAGTTCACCTTTTAATGCACTTGAAGCAGAAGACAAAAGAAACTTTTGTGACAATAAGTTAAATTGCTTAGCATGAGCTGCTTTAACGTTACACTTTATTCCCAATTTCAGAGTCAAAGGGTCATTTCTCATTATTGATATGTCCTGATGGGATCATTTTTGGCAACACTCAAAATCCAAATTGAGGAAAAGGGTTAATATTGTTAAACCATTCCTTCATATAAACACATTGTAATGCACCTTCAGCAGAAGAGATAAGAAACTGCTGGTGGGTAACTTGTAGTGTAACTTGAGATTGGACAACTGGTTCAACAATCGGTTCAAAACCTGATGTTGGCATATAACTATGTGGAGTGTCTTTGGGCAAGACTTAGGGCAGCTAAGGTTGTGGTCTTTCTCCATCTGTTAAGGGCAGCTAAGGTTAAGGGCAGCTAAGGTTGGTCTTTCTCCATCTGTTAAGGGCAGCTAAGGTTAAGGGCAGCTAAGGTTGTGGTCTTTCTCCATCTGTTAAGGGCAGCTAAGGTTGTGGTCTTTCTCCATCTGTTTAGGGCAGCTAAGGTTGTGGTCTTTCTCCATCTGTTAAGGGCAGCTAAGGTTGTGGTCTTTCTCCATCTGTTAAGGGCAGCTAAGGTTGTGTTCTTTCTCCATCTGTTAAGGGCAGCAATGGTTGTGTTCTTTCTCCATCTGTTAAGGGCAGCTAAGGTTGTGTTCTTTCTCCATCTGTTAAGGGCAGCTAAGGTTGTGTTCTTTCTCCATCTGTTAAGGGCAGCTAAGGTTGTGTTCTTTCTCCATCTGTTAAGGGCAGCTAAGGTTGTGGTCTTTCTCCATCTGTTAAGGGCAGCTAAGGTTGTGGTCTTTCTCCATCTGTTTAGGGCAGCTAAGGTTGTGGTCTTTCTCCATCTGTTAAGGGCAGCTAAGGTTGTGGTCTTTCTCCATCTGTTTAGGGCAGCTAAGATTGTGGTCTGTCTCCATCTGTTAAGGACAGCTAAGGTTGTGGTCTTTCTCCATCTGTTAAGGGCAGCTAAGGTTGTGTTCTTTCTCCATCTGTTAAGGGCAGCTTAGGTTGTGGTCTTTCTCCATCTGTTAAGGGCAGCTAAGGTTGTGTTCTTTCTCCATCTGTTAAGGGCAGCTAGGTTGTGTTCTTTCTCCATCTGTTAAGGGCAGCTAAGGTTGTGTTCTTTCTCCATCTGTTAAGGGCAGCTAAGGTTGTGGTCTTTCTCCATCTGTTAAGGGCAGCTAAGGTTGTGTTCTTTCTCCATCTGTTAAGGGCAGCTAAGGTTGTGGTCTTTCTCCATCTGTTAAGGGCCATATATCATAATGAAACTCAGATTTTGTGCCACTATGTCAATCTCTAACAAATACAATGTGACTTTTCATAATCACATAATTATGTTCTTGGTGTGCTTTGAGTTTGGACATTCCTCAAAATTCCATGGGGAAAATGGTTTTAATGATAATAAAAACAACAATATGTGTTATTTTTTCTAAATTAGAGCTGGACTACAACTCCCTACATTCACATGATTGCACATGAACGGCGTTGTGAGGAAATGTTTTTGTTTGTTATTGTTTCGTTTTCATCTGGAAGTTAACCCACGGTAACATTTAACCATGGGTTAAACTGTTTGTACAATGGCTGCAGATAGTAAGTTTTAACCATGAGTTAAACTGTTTATACAAATGGCTGCAGATAGTAAGTTTTAACCATGAGTTAAACTGTTTATACAAATGGCTGCAGATGGTAAGATTTAACCATGATTTAAACTGTTTATACAAATGGCTGCAGATGGTAAGATTTAACCATGGTTTAAACTGTTTATACAAATGGCTGCAGATGGTAAGATTTAACCATGGTTTAAACTGTTTATACAAATGGC